>LR991081.1:6625000-7117500 GCA_905163515.2 Lymantria monacha | reverse complement strand
CTTCATTCACACTCATAATAGTCTTTATGCATACTCTACGATTACGCATACTCTTAATATAACCTCTCGTCAATACATCGCTAATTTGGTCCAGAAAATTATGACGAGGTCTTCCCCTTGTATTCGTCCCATTCAATTATGAAAAATAATTTTCTAATGATCATCTCAGCTCATATAGGTCCCACTGTTGGGATCGAGCCTCCTCCATAATAAAAGGGAAATTGACTTACTCTACCATGCTGGTCAGACATGTTGGTATAGAGTTTTGTTTCCAGTTTTCCTTCGTCGTCTCTTACGATCACCCACGGGTAAGG
This sequence comes from Lymantria monacha, assembly GCA_905163515.2. Classification (NCBI taxonomy): domain Eukaryota; kingdom Metazoa; phylum Arthropoda; class Insecta; order Lepidoptera; family Erebidae; genus Lymantria; species Lymantria monacha. Next base: position 7,117,186 of record LR991081.1, on the reverse strand, counting down.
AAGAAGGTGGTGAATTATATTCTTACTCTGTCACCACACAAAAAGTAATTTTAATATTAATTTAATTTTTTGTGACTGTCCGACCAGCGTGATCAAAATTAGTGTAGTAATATAATTTTTTTCCACAGAAAAAAGACCCGTGGCTTGTTAGCTACGCATTACTTAAAACGTAATATATAGACTGAGAGGAAGAAAAATATTTTATATTCAGTCTGTTAAAAATAACAGTCTTCAAATTGATTGCATCACAATAAAAGAAATATAATTGACTAGGAAGTTGTATATTTATCTAATCGTCTCTACCTATTTTCCTAAACTGAGGAGATGGTATTATTATTTGAGGTGAAGTCTTACAAGACTGGACAGCATATACCAATATATTAATTAAGATAAAATTTCGAAAATTAAGCAATATTTTTGATAAACATGACAAATTACACATCATCCTCTACAATTAGGCGATCAATCATTTGTAAAGAAACGCCAGGAACTAATTTCCCGCCAACACTCCGGTCACATGTCAAAGAATATTCATAGGACTATGGAACTAAACGTAACAGTCATTATAAGTATTAACTTTCAAAATTGTGTACACGATTTCTAAACGAAATATGTAGTTTATTTGCCGCCAAAAAGTGTCATTGGAAACATGGCACCCCCTAGGGACTTTATTAGTGTCGGCGACCCACCCATTATACATTTTTAAACCGTATCCATATAAATTAATGTCGATATCACCCCAGCGTAATATCAATCTCGTGCCGTAGTTGTTCGCGGATTATGTTACAAATAATATCATTTTCTACGGTGATTCGCTATGAATGGTGCTACCTATGGGCTTAGCGTTATACTCTGTGTAAAATATTTTGATCGTTTGGGGATAATATTTAAAGGTAGCTTAAAGGTAATTTTAAAACCAACCTTGGTAAGGTGGCATACCAATAAGTACAGTGTAGATAATTTAGAAGAGGATTCTCAGATCATAAACGTTCCGGTTATTCAGTATGAGTTAGTTCATAATAGAAGGACAATAAATAAAAAAAAAAGAACAGCGTGGATTAGTATTCCTAAGTAGTCGATAATGATAGTCTATTGTAAATATAGTTGAGAGAGATCTCAAACAGTCTTAATGTCTTCTTCTTCTTCTTCTTTTTATGTATTGGCAATCAGCTACTTATACGAGCCATTTTTGCCAGTGTCGAGTTATAATTATCTTCACGTTCTTAATCTTTTCAAGTTAGTCATTGTCTGTCAGTCAGTCGAATTGTCGCCATCAACACTGCTATGGTGACACTGTTAATGGTATGTTGTAGGAATTTTGATGGAAAACGAAAACGTTGTAAAGCACTTTTATATGATATTCACTACATCCCAGCTGTTCTGTCACATCATATTACATAAAACACCATAAAAATTATCTAATATAACACGTTAAAACACTAAGATATCGAATATAATACAAGAGCACAACATGACGTTTTAGATTCCCGCCAAAAGTCTCCAACAGTCTTAATGTCTTACCGTAAAAACACCTTTTTTTTTTTTCTTTTTTTACGGTGGGCTATGGACGTCGCACCCGTCGCTAACGTAAAGCAAATGGTTTAATTTTTAGGTCACGCAAAAAGTATTATTAGATAAAGACATTTTTAATACCATCTATAAATTCTGGAACTATATCTGAAAATAGGTACAAGTTCTAATTACGCGAGATTTTATGAACAAATAACACTAAAATGACGTTGCAAATAATAATTAGGTCGTATAACATCAATATATACATAATAATGTATGCATTATAACGCATGTGTATAACTAATCATCATTATCATGCTTTCTAACCTTCTTCGTTATTACGAGAGAAATTGACCTGCACACTGGACAGACGAATTGTTGAATTTTGTTTCAAGGTTTTATTTTCTTGCATAGAGTTAATATGCGTATTAAAAACCATCGTCATCTTTCTCGACAATCGCGGGTAAGATGATGAAAGTGATGAATTGTATTCTTATTCCATCAGCATACCAAATAAATGTAATTATGTAATAACAATTTTACGATTACCATAATAATAAAATATGCCCACATAATTGTTAATAAAAATTACAATCATCATCATTCTGTTATCCCAATTATCTTATCCCAATTACTTGGGGTCGACACTATAAGTATTCTTCTTTCATAGTAGATACATATTGTAAAAGTTATTGGCAATAGTTTTATGACCAGCCGCCTGCCAGACGTCAACCCTCCTTGGAAATGTAATTATTGACCAAATGACATCAGATGGAGTTGGCCCAGGTCGTTATAAGGCTCTTAGTCGTCTTTTATGACATCCACGAGCAAAATAAAGGTTGGTAATATTCGTAGCCGCTACCATACAGCTCATATGTTATTATATTTATGTAGAGTTTAATAATTGTGTTCTATAGTTTGTACGCGCAACTGGAACAAATATTTAAATATTCTTACATATTGGTAATATAATAATATTAGTTAATTCTATAGTATCAAAATGATTTTGTCGCAGTCATATAATAACGAAGTGCTCCCCCAACAAGGGAGGCCAGTTTACTGTTTCTTTATTCCATTATGTTTTAAAGAGAATGTCATAGCTATCGGCCAAGTGCAGCGCGGAACGCACCCAAAATGCTGAATTAACGAAGGGCGTGAACAATAGAACGGATTCAAAATGCGAACGCAGCTTTTAATTGCGTGATAATGGCTGACCGGTTCTTGTTTTAAATTGGCTGTCATTTTGTCAGGTGAACGTTAATTGGAGAGTTTTGTATACACATTTATAATTATACTTTGGGAATTTTGACGGGAATTTGAAAACGTCATGTGGTGCTCTTGTATTATATTCGATATCTTAGTGTTTTAATGTGTTATATTAGATAATTTTGATGGCATTTTATGTAATATGAAGCGGCGGAACGACTGGGATATAGTGAATATTATATAAAAGTGCTTTACAACGTTTTCGTTTTCCATCAAAATTCCCATAAGATACCATTAACAGTGTGGCCATTGCACTGTTAATGGCGACAATTTGACTTAGACAATGACTAACTTGAAAGACTAAAAACGTGAAAATATTTATAACTTGACACTGGCACCAATAGCTCGTATATGTAGCTGATTGCCAATATATAAGAAGAAGAAGCAGAATTATACTTTATTTCATATGCTTATATTTAGTATAAGTGGCACTTTATTAAATATAAATAGTTTTATGCTTTGGTTTAATTTTAATATATACATCTTCATGTTTTATTATGCTAACATTTAACTCGTGATCGAATACCGCTTGTAGTTATGACTGGACCATAAGTTCTTTTGCATTATATTCGAGAATATAATTCTCTTATATCGTAGTTTGAAAGGCATCACATTATAGATACTATTTACTTATATCATTTTAATTAAATAAAGCTATATATGTTAAAATTGCCAATTTGTCTCTGCAGGATTATCATGAATAATTTTGAATATGAATTTAAAAAACGAGAATAATTGAATTTGTAGAGATGAATATTGAAAATTTGTTTTGACATTTCAAGAGAAGAATTAAATATGAAAAATGTAATATTTAAAAATGAAAACTCTCATTATAGGTTGTGAAATAAATACAAAAAATATGTAAACCAAATTTACAAGAATGAAATTTAAATTATAATAATCGAAAAGAAAATGTTTAATTAACAAAATTAAAAGAGAAAACACATACTTATTATATCTTTATATTTTTAGAAATTGCTGTATATTGACTAAAAACAAATACCTATAGGTATAATAATAAAAAAAATCTCATTATGCTCCTTCTCCAACTGCATAATAAATTTTCTCACAACTACATCATATAATAGATACGAATGGATCACAATTATAACTAGCGACCACAAAAATTATTTCAATACCAACAAACAAAACAAAGATTACTTAGGGGAGATATATTTGATAAAAAGCATCCTAATCAAATAAACAAGGGATGTCGTTGAAGCCGATCTGTCGACGCAATCTATTTGGCAAAATTGCGATTTGATATCTTATATCATCGCCACCATCCCCCTATACCATTGCCCGTGATAATAATCTAATATAATAATATCTTCTGTGGTATAACTTTGACAATCCTTACTAATATTATAAATGCCAAAGTAACTCTGTCTGTCTGTCGATTTTTACGCCAAAATTACTGAACCGATCTAAACGAAATTTGGTACACAGTTAGTCTAGAGTCTGACAAAGGTCATAAGGCTACTTTTTAATGCAAAAAATGGGTTGTAAAGAAGATGAAAAGTTGTAAAGAAGTATCGTCATTTTTAAAGCCAGAAGCTTGAAACTTATTTTTAGGATTAGATATAAACAAATATGACATTAACATTTTGTTAAAATTTACCCTTAAGGAGTAAAATAAAGATAGGGGCTGTAAAACTTTAGGAAAGTAACCTTTTACGCGGGCGAAGCCGCGGGTAGCTAGTATTATTATATTTTTACAATATTCATTGATTAAATACATGTATTTAATCAATCTTCATCATCATCTCAGCTTATATATGTCCCACTGTTGGGTTCGAGCCTCCTCCATAATGGGAGGGTAATTGACCTTCTATACCACGCTGGTCAGGCGTGTTCGTATAGGGTTTTGTTTCAAGTTTTCCTTCTCTCACATAGATATTAATGCGTTTTATATCCCTTAGTCGTCTCATACGATCACCTAAGTGTAAGATATAGGGGGTGGTGAATTGTATTCTTACTCCGTCACCACACGGAAAATATTTAATTTATTTATTTAATCAATGAATATACAATTTTTTTGGAACGAGTATGACTTCTAGAATGAAGTACATATAATAAACTAATATGTACGTAGTACATATTAGTTTATTTACTACAGGTTGTCTTCTTATAGTGATAATCAAGCAAGCAGCACACCTGATGGTAAGTGTTATTGCTGCCCATGGACCTTTGCAATACCTACCACAATTTACAATTTTAATTGAGGTGGGACCACACTATTAACAGTTCTCTGCCTACAGCCGCGGGCCAGTCCGTCCGGGATAGTACCACACTCTCGCAGAAGATCGACGTCCGAACAATGGCAAAATGCTGTTGTGCTTCGTTTGGGAAGTGACAGATCCGGCAGCCCAACTTTCTAGGTGGGTTTGGGTTTTTATTAGTAGGCAGCGGCTTAGCTGTATCATTGGTATTGCAAATTTCCATGGGTGGCCGTGACACTTACCATCAGATAGGCTGCTTGTTCGTTCTTCTTCTTCTTATTTTTATGTATTGGCAATCAGCTACTTAAATGAGCCATTGTTGCCAGTGTCGAGTTATAATTATCATCAAGCTTTTAGTGTCTTCAGATTAGTCATTGTCCGTCAGTAAGTCAAATTGTCGCCACCAACAGTGCTATGGCCACACCGTTAATGGTATCTTGTGAGAATTTTGATGAAAAACGAAAACGTTGTAAAGCACTTTTATATGATATTCACTACATCTCAGCAGTTCCGTCACATCACATTACATAAAATGCCATCAAAATTATCTAATATAACACGTTAAAACACTAAGATATCGAATATAATACAAGAGCACCACATGACGTTTTAGATTCCCGCCAAAAACTCTGCTTGCTCGTTTGTCACCATCAGCAATAAAAAAAAACAAGGGCATAGCTAGGCCGCTGCCTACCAATACAAACTCTAAAACCAACCAGTTGGGCTCTCGGCTTTCCGTCTCACCGTACAAAGCGCAATAGCACATTGCAATTACTCAAACGTCGATCGTCTGCGAGAATGTGGTACTACCCCGGACGGGCGGTCCCGCGGCTGTAGACAGAAAACTGTCAACAGCGAGGTCCTACCACTAAAACAGCTATTCATCATTTCATGCAATTGGAATAGATTTCCAATCATCATCATCTCAGCTTATATATTTCCCATTGCTCAGCTTGAAATTCCTCCACAAGAACAAGGAAATGAACTACTATAACTATTAGTCTGACGGGTTAGTAGGTATAAGGTTATATTTCAAGGTTTCTCCCTTTGCCTAGATGTTATCTGCATATCCCTTAGTCGACTTTTAAGACATTCACTGGCAAGTGAGGGTGGTTCTTACTCCGTCACCATACGGATTGTTAAACGTCATCAAAATTATAAAATATATAATAGTGAAGAAATTTAAAAAAAAAACATGATCTAAATATTATAATAATATACTTAATTTTCACAAAATAAAAGTTCGTTATGGAAACTGAAAATAAGAAAACTAATAGTTTTTGTATTGAATTAGGTGTTATCTAATCTTTAGAAGTCGTTGGTGAAAATAGATAAGAGTGATTACAATCAAACTGGTACTCTTCTCCAAACTAGATTAAAGTAACAACAAGAAAAATGCTCCGCCGAAAGACAATGCTTCTATTGCTATGATAATTACGTGTGTTTGTTAATTGTAATACTTAAATTTTACAAATCTAAATATTTCTCATATATTATTTAAAGCATTCTACTCATCCAAAAACCTATATAATTTAAAAAAAAAACTCTTTAAGAATTCTTCTTCTTCTTCTCTTTGTATATTGGCAATCAGCTACATGTACGAGCTATTGGTGCCAGTGTCAAGTTATAATTATTTTTACGTTTATAGTCTTGTCAGGTCAGTCATTGTCTAAGGCAAATTGTCACCATTAACAGTGCAATGGCCACACTGTTAATGGTATCTTGTGAGAATTTTGATGGAAAACGAAAACGTTGTAAAGCACTTTTATATGATATTCACTACATCACAGTATTTCCGCACATCACATTACATAAAATGCCATCAAAATTATCTAATATAACACGTTAAAACACTAAGATATCGAATATAATACAAGAGCACCACATGACGTTTTCAAATTCCCGTCAAAAGTCTCTCTTTAAGAATTATTCTTTTCTTTGTCGTATTTTGTGGTATCATGACATGCCAAATTTTTTTCTTGGAGTATATGGCTTGGGTACTAAGAACTTTAAGCCAAATCTTTGTTTATAAATTAACTTCATTTAAAGTCATCGTCCGTCAGTTAATCAAATCATCGCCTTCAACATTATAAAAATAATAATTAATATATCTTAATCAAATGAAAATTGGAATGAAAATTCATTCTAACAGAGTTATTTTACCATATATTTATTAAAATTGTATAGGTAAAAGGCAAATGGCGCCTTTTAGATAAATTCCCATCATTTATAATTTTGATACCATATCATGCATATTCGTGAGAACAGATCAAAAATAATAATCAGAAAGTTATTTTTAATAAAGATAAATTCCCATAAAATCAACAAATGTGTTTTTTTTTTTCACCCCAGGCATAACGCAGCAATCTTAGCCCTATTAGATTAAAACGTTATTCTATTTGAAAGGCACGTGTCAACCATGCGCCATACACACAGTCTGACAGCTAAACAAACATGGTTGCGATAGCGGAATCAAAATCAAATCTTTATTAATATTATATCAGCAAACACATTGTTCTTTATATGGGGTATTGTGCAAATATAATTATTGTAATTGGTCTTGTAACTTTCCCCTACTTTGAAGTAGCTTAGGGTGGAAATTATGTCTTTAGTAAATAATGCTTTTTACTAAGTATCTTAACTAATATAGAAAGAATATCAATAAAAAAGATGTAATTTCAAGTCGCAATATACTAAAAAAATATACAAGAGCGCAAACAAGATATATTTCCGTGATGTTAGTTAAAAAAATAGTAATCTGCGAGAAAAGTATTTATAAATCATTATTATTTTCCGTGTGGTGACGGAGTAAGAATACTATTCACCACCCCATATCTTACCCGTGGGTGATCGTACGAGACGACTAAGGGATATAAAACGCATATAACATCTATGCGAGAGAAGGAAAACTCGAAACCAAACCCTATACCAACACGTCTGACCAGCGCGGTATAGTAGATAGGTTAATAATAATTTTCCTCCCGTAACGGAGGAGGTCCGAGCCCAACAGTGGGACGTTTAAGGGCTGTGATGATGATAATAATTATTGTTTTTCGCATGTTTGATAAAAATATCGTCGTAAAAAATAGTCTCTGCCACAATAGGAAGGAAATTGACAATATTATACCGCGCTGGTCAGACAGGTTGGTATAAGATAGGTATATAAAAAAATAATATAAAAAAAATAATTAAAATAATGATCGACAGCAAATTTGTCCAAAATGCGGTCGCTTAAATCGTTAGATGGCGAGTCCTTGTTACCCCGATTTGTTAGTTGAGGTGTGGTCAGACTATAAAATTAATCAGAGGTAAGCTGCTTATTAAATGGATTCTAAAAGTGATGTTAGTAAAATACTCTTTCATTCACACCTAAAGTTATGAGTCAGTAGAAATATTATAAAAAATCACAAGTGAATAAAATATTCACTTTCGACATATAACCACATTCAACATCTCGTCGGTATTATCCTGCGCAATATTTACTCGCTTTAGAGTGAGGAACATGGCTATTAATTTACATACTAATTTATCTTGTAATTAAGTACGCCGCAAATTGCTATCTCAGCCCTTCATAATCCTTTCGCACTGTTGCTTGCTACGGAATAGCGGTAAGCATAAATAAGGATATGCCCTAAAAAAATACTAATATCAAAATATATTAGAATGATAAAAAATGTTAATACTATAAGTAAATAATAAACGTGTGAGAAAATTTAATAGAAACATGTTCTCAGAACTAAATAGAGGCTAAAAATTCATCTTAATCATTATCGCAGTTCATACACTCATACATTCCAGTGCTAGGCTCGAACTTCCTCCTCGAATTGAAAAGCAATTGAAATTGATACTATACCGCGCTACTCCTACTATTAATCACTGGTCTTCATCAGATAAGAGAAATTAGCTTACAACATCATGCCGGCATTGGGTTTCATTTCGCAATTGCCTTGTAGTGATTTTAACTTTTTATGTTTCTTTATCGATTTTTTTCATATGGTGACGAAGTAAGAATACAATTCACCCTTTCTTGCCCATGGATATTGTAAAAGGCGACTTAGTAATTTAATATGTATATAACATTTAACAGAAGTAAAACTGGAAATAAAAACCTATACCAACTTTAAGCAGCGTGATATAATAAATGTAAGTTAATTTTCCTCGTATTTCTTATTATGGTGATGATCGAAGTTAAAATACACGTAAAAGGTACGGTTGGTGACCATTGTATTTTCAATAAAATTATATTTACGAATTCTTTCACGTCTGTATTTGATTCGATGTATTGAACACTTTTCAGCATCCATGGATGTATACGGACTGCGTAAAAATAATTTTATTTCAAATGTGTGTGTGTAATATTCGCGTAAACGTTTGACATCAGAAAAACTGTACTTTTAATAACTATAATTGTAATTTTAATTAAAATAAATAATAATTAATTATTTACTATACAATGAAATACATTTTACGGGTTTAATCCTGTTTGTATTTGGTTTTCACTTTCAGGATGGCAGTTTTTCTGTATTCATGAACGCTGAGGAGTATTTGAAACGTCGAGAAAATAATATTAAAAAAAAAAAAACGCAATAAAACTAGTATAAAAGTGTACTTACTATATAATTGTACCATGTCCGGTTTATTCTCTCGTTCGGTTGGGCTGGTGTTGACACGTAGCCGACAGACAGGGATTAAGGTGATCTGCATCACAAAGCGTGCACCGCGGAGCAGCGTCGATTGCTAGACAAGCCCGCTCACTCACTCGCCCACTCTCCCGAAGAGGTACAGACATTTAAGTGGATATTGCGAAATGTTCTTAATTATTTTTCGGTTAAGTGATAATCACTTATATTATATAAATAATTCTCGATATTATATTAATATTTCACTGTTGGAATTTTTATCGTAAGTGCAGTTATAGATATAGAGCTCATTGTTAATTGTTAATATAACATATTTTATACTCTTTATTCCTAATAAAGAGTATAAAATAATTTCTCTCAAAATTGAAAGCGAAATACATTATCTATTATATGCTGCATGCGTCTCATGTTTTTTATATCCGATTTTTTTTTTTTATTATTATCTTCTACTTTTTAGGTTTAGTTAGGATTATGAATATTATCTATATAATTATAGTGAATAAAATTTTGGATTGGTTTTATATAGACACTTTATTTTGTTTATTATTATTTTTATTTTCCACCTTTTTTCACAATTTTATACATTCTCAACTATTTCAGAGCTATGATCCAAATTTCAAGTAGGTATCAAGTTGATCTGGGGGTTAGAAATTAAAACAATATTTTATTTAAATAACCTAACAGATAATGCATTATATAGTTATATTAATACCTGCAAGTACGCCTACTCATATACACGAGCACTATCTTGTACCATGTCTATAACAAACAGACGCACACACTTGCACATGCACACACACAAGCGCACACGCGCACACACACACACATACACACACGCGCACACACATACACACACGCGCACACACGCACACACGAACACACACACGCACACACGCTCATGCACACACGCTCATGCACACACACTCACACACAATACAATAGATTCACGGGGATGGCTGAAAATCAGCGCTGTTCTTGTGACAACAGAAGCTGAGCCAATTCCTTTTGCCTACTAGATTTAATTTTGTTTTATAATACATTTTTATTATTATTATTGTATCTCCTTTTAATTCACGGGATCTTCCATAGGGAAGATGCCCGGTCCTTTGGGAGGCTTACATGGGGATATGGATCCAACACGCAGAGGCCTTTGGAGAAATTTAATCCAAATATTGGAATGGGACACCTACCGATGACATTCCACGTCTGCACTCAACATACGTGGAATGCCAGCAGTAAGTGTAAAACTATTGTATGATGATGGTATCTAATATATGAAATATGGGAGTGGGTGTTTAGTGGACTGGTTCATCTTAAATCTATGAATTTATAACTGTCGTCTGCCTTCAAACCCATGTTAAGAGCTGAACGGTGGCAGACAGTGGCTCGCCAACTCACTGAATGGGCCCCCTAAATAGTCGCCACAAACACACAAGTCATACGGGCAACAGAGGCCAGCATTGATGTAAGTGGCTAGGGGTGTCGAGCGGTGCGGCGCCGGTTTCACCATTGAGTCTGTGATAAACAAACTCATGGTTTCCCCGTAATTATGCCCTTGAAAGTGATACTTCCACCCCCGAGCATATAGCTCTGGCGACCCATCTCTGATCAGCTGTTTAATGCAAGCCAGAGCTGAGAGTGCTTCGGGCACTCTTCGGTTTCCACTCTAGCCAGCCAATGAAGGCCAGCTGGAGACGAGACCCTGATCGACTCTCTGGAGTATTCGGGACCGCAGTGTCGCCACTCACATTCAGCTCGCCATAAGCTGCCCTGCGGTTTATTGGTTTTCCTGTAAATCTTGTGATACATTTTTTTTTATATCAAAAGAACTTAAGGAGCCATATAATGTTCCTCCGAGTTTTGCGTTAGCCTCATGGTGAGGTAACGACTGGCCCGGAGGTTTTATTATTATTATTATTTGTATCTCCTTTTAATTCACGGGATCTTCCGTAGGGAAGATGCCCGGTCCTTTGGGAGGCTTACATGGGGATATGGATCCAACACGCAGAGGCCTTTGGAGAAATTTAATCTAAATATTGGGATGGGACACCTACCGATGACATTCCACGTCTGCACATAACATACGTGGAATGCCAGCAGTAAGTGTAAAACTATTGTGTGATGATGGTATCTAATATATGAATATGGGAATGGGTGCTTAGTGGACTGGTTCATCTTAAATCTATGAATTTATAAACTGTCGTCTGCCTTCAAACCAACCAAACCACCTTTATTATTATTATTATTATTGTTAGTAACGTTTTAAAATCAATTACAAAATTCCCGGACTAACATACATTTCATAAGGCATCAATAAGATTCTTAAGAAAAATAGCTATGCAATAAATTCGATGATGCAATATTTGAATAGGTACGAGTGAGTGCACATTACGTCGACCTCAAGTAAATAGGATAATATATATATATATATATACATATGTACTCAGTTTTATCCAAAATACACTTCAACAATTATACAATTATAGTTGTTTGAGAAATATCAAAGTCCTCTCAGTCTTATAGAAAGTGCTTGATATCAAGTTGTGTTTAATTAAATCACTGTTCTAGTGGACTTGTGAATTTATCTAATTCACCAAATATTGAGACTCAATTACTGGAACTGGTCTCAATAATAATATTACGTCTTACACTAATAATAGAATGAAATAATAAGCTCGTAATAAACTATATACCAATTTATCAGAGCCCACGCTGTGCTTTTTTTTGCGGGGAAGGCTCGAGCTCAACAGTCAGACTGAGATGAGAAAAACTATTATTGTGGGTTGCTATAACATACAGTCATCATCATCAACCTGCTCCTATCCCAATTTATTTGCGGTCGACGCAATATGTCTTCTCCTTCCATACAACTCTATCAGACGTCATCTCTGTGGTCACTCCTTGTCTATCCATGTCATGTTTCACGCAGTTCATCCATCTTTTCTTCGGTCTTCCCTTACCCTTTAAGCCTTCAACATTCATGCTTAAAGCTTTCCTCACAACATTACTTTCATCCCTTCTCATCACATGTCCATACCATGTCAATCTTTCACTCCTTAATTTTTCCGTCACTGGCGCAACTTTTAAACTTCCTCTTATATGTTCATTCCTTATTTTATGCTATAACATACAGTATTATAATTAATTAAAAAAAACACAAACCAGTCACGAGAACTGTCGACAGAAGTAAAAACTTAAACCTATGAAAAAAAAAACAAATACAAAAAATATAAAGCGTGCCCCAGGGAGTATGTATGGGTGTGACCATATGACAATAAATACACATATTAAATATATTATATAATACACATATTATATTATTACTTCCTCTCCTTTTTGTTTTTTTATTTGAGGTTGGGTTATGGTAAGCGCACTCCTCGCACCACTCCGTCCGGGGCGACAGAAGGGCGTAAGCACTCACACCTGTAACCCACCCTTGGCACGTCGCCTTCGTCGTTGGGCCGACCATCGGAGCAGAGTGACTTGACGTCAGTGGTTGGCCTGACGGAATACCCTCTGAGGACGGGTACCTTTCCTTGACCGACGTCCTCTCCTACGGTCTACTCTTTCCCCGTCTTACAAATTCTCGATCAGGTCATGTGTCCTGACACAAGTTTAATATTTTTTACCCATCCCAAAAAGTACAAAACGCCGCTAAAGAAGTTTTCACTTCAATAATATCAAATATAGTCTAATAATCAAATAATAATCAAAGTAGGCACTTTTTGAGGAAAATAAAACTGTTTCTAGTATGATAGTTAAACTTAGCTGAAAACTCAACTTAGCTGTGTGGTAGCGGCTACGAATACTACCAACCCTTACTTTGCTCGTGGATGTCGTAAAAGACGACTAAGAGCCTTATAACGACCTGGGCCAACACCATCTGATGCCGTTTGGTCAACAGTTAAATTCCCAAGGAGGTTTGACGTCTGAATGGCGGCCAGTCATAAAACCATTGCCTATAACTTTTACAATAGTACTAAGAAATACATATTGTATCGACTCCAAAGTAATTGGGATAAGAGTAGGAGAATGATGACTTAGTTAAACTTAAAATTCAAAGATGATTAAATTTAACAGCTTATACTCATGAATTATTTAAGATGGTATTACGGACTGGTAAAGTAATTTACTTCATCGTCATTATCATTACAGCCCACAAACGTCCCACTGTTGGGCTCGGGCCTCCTCCATAATGGAAGGGAAATTAACCTACTATACCACGCTGGTCAGACGTGTTGGTATAGAGTTTTGTTTCGAGTTTTCCTTCTCTCGCGTAGACGTTATATACGTTTTGTATCCTTTAGTCGTCTCGTACCCACGGGTAAAATATGGGGTGGTAATTGTATTCTTACTCCGTCACCACACGGAAAATAAAAATAAGTAAAATAATAAACAAGTAATTTACTTAGTGATAATATATACTTGGTTGTATACATTTGGTATGAAGTTTTGAAGTAGTAGTTTCACGAAATCATGAATCAATTCTACTAAGCTCATCTACGTACTATCAGTTTCAACCCTACCCTCTTTTAGAATAGGAGGAAAATTAACCCATTCTAGAACAGGTGGGGTTCGCATTGATTTTTATACACAATTTCATTTCCTTGTATTAATATTATCTGCATATCCATTGGTTGTCATTTGAGCACACCAATAGACAGGAAAAGGGATGTTAGCCATATAGAAAATATATATTATTACGATCCCTAATGTGTGTAGTATGTTTAATCCACAGTGTATTCTTAACACAGTCACGACACGGAGTTATGATGCCTTAGCTTTAATATTATTCGAAAGAAAACTTCCTTGCATTAAAAAAAAATCCTGCGGGGGACTTTTCAAATACAAAGTAAACTAAGACTCAGAACAACATCGACGGTTTTGGATGAGGTGTGACCCGACTTTAGCTTCTAAAATTAAAAAGACCCGGAACACCTATTTGTGGTTTGTACAAAATATTATCCTACGTGGGCAGCGTACCCATAACACTGGCAGTGGTAGATTAGTGTTTTAACCACTACGCATATTGTGCAGTCAATAAAAATAATAATCTCTAATGTTTATGCGAGTATTACACGTTTGAAATAAATCTATTTTTGCGGATTCTATAGTGTTTATATTTGATTTTTAATTGCCCGAATTTACGATGTCCATGATGATTAGTGATTGAAATGACGAGAAATTAAAAACCAAATACAAACGTGATAGCTTAGTAGTCTATAAAAATAGTTTTATTTCAATAGAACCAAATCAATTAATATATAACAACAAACCCAACAAACTATCAACTGATTGTATACTATAGAAAATCTTAGCGTTGTCATCCCATGCTATGGGGACTATATTAATTCTATTGAGGAGCGAATACAAGCCCCGAATCGATATACGCTAAGAGGGACCCATTTCACGGTTGAATACCTATCCGACCAACTTGGAAATCGACTTGCACGTGCTATACAAACTGAATGCCATAAATCTCCCTTTAAAATATGTGGAAATAAAGTATATTATTACGTGGTTTAGTTTAGTAGTAAAATAAAAATAATTGTAATAAAATGAAAATTAATAAAAAGTAGAAAATACATGAGGCTAAATATGCTAAACAATATTTTTTTAAATCATCATTCTTTTGCTCTTAGCCTAATTACTTGGGGTCGACGCAATATGTACTCCTCTGCCTGCATATTGCAAAAGTTACTGGCAATTGTTTTATAACCGACCGCCTGCCTGACGTCAACCTTTCTTTGGAATGTAATTGTTGACCTAATGGCATTAGGTGGTATTGGCCCAGCTCGATATAAGGCTCTTAATCGTCTTTTACAACATCTACGAGCAAATTAAGAGTTGGAGGTATTCATAGCCGCTACCACACAGTTAAAATAAAAGGAAAATAAATAAAAAGTAGCAAATATGAGGCTGAATATGACGGGACACGTTTTTTTTTAAAATATATTAAATAAAATCTATCTATGTACAAAACGATTGTAAATGTAAAGAATAAAATTAGAATTCTTCTTTTTATCTGCTGCTTATATACATTTGCACGTTTGGATACCAGCCTCTTTTAAATTATACGGTGAATTTGGCTTATTGTATCATCCTGCATGAGTTTACTTTTTCTTTCAGTGTTTTTCCTCGCCCTAAACAGTCCATGTTTATGTATGTTCTTTAAAGGGTGGTAAAAAATAGAATTCTTACTTTCTTACTCTGTTATCACACTAACAAGCAGCAATATCAATTATTAATTCTACAAATTATCTCTTGACCCATTATAATCGTCTTAAATAGTTTTAAAAGCAACAATGGCGGCACGCGTCGTACAGGCGTCCATCCACAACGGCGTGCCGCACACGATTGCATAATTTTTAATCACACGATCGAGTAAGCAGCTAATACGGTAGAACGAAATATAGAGGGTAGTTATAGCTTAAATGTTGGCAACGCGAAATTTGGCGTCGACGCAAGCATAACGGATTTGATTCTTTATATAGCTTAGAATTTTAAGGACACAACATTATGGCGTAGTATATTTTCACTATTTTTTAATCTCTCGCACTCTGTGGCATAACATGAGAGAGGCCTACGTTCAGCAGTGGACAGTGATAGGCTGAAATGGTGAATGATGATTTCTTAATCTAGGAAGTTTATATATAATATTTTGTTGTGGCTCGATAAAGTGCCACATTGACGCTAGTAGGGGTGACATTTCCGTCGAAGGATGTCAAAGATTCGTACCAATGGTCGGCCTAATCGCAGCAAAAAAGCGCAGTGACATTAAAACTTTGAAAGTGTGTGAAGAGTAGGAAATATAAATCAAATAGATAGGAAGGATACTTTGAGATCAGATGATATTTCGCGTTGGTGGTAGCAAGAAGACTTCATCATCATCTCAGCTCATAGATGTCCCACTGTTGGGTCCGAGCCTCCTCCATATTGGGAGGGAAATCGACCTACTATACCACGTTGGTCAGACGTTTTGGTATAGGGTTTTGTTTCAAGTTTGCCTTCTCTTATAGATACTCTACTAGAAGACTTCATAGTAACTTAGAATCATTAATATCGTCACATATTTCCTCCATTGTAACTCTTGTTAACCAGGGTCCATAATGTTTTCTATAAATAACAGCAAGGTGTGATCCTCGGGTACTCTAGGGAGATGCTTTTAATTGTCTTGATACCTGCAACAAATTTAATCAGAAAAGTTAAAGAGGAGTAGTTGGAAAAGAATGGTTCCACATCCCTCCTAGGCAATGCGAGAGACAGGAAGCATAAAATTACTAGTCATTCAGTTACTTACGTAAATGGGGTGCATAGCTACGATAAGCGTAGCAGTATGATAATACGGGTACTTGGGAGCTTAATCGGGTTTATATTTAGCCTTAAGTAATTTTAATGGATTATTTGATTATTACATTAAGATTTAGGATTGACTTCAGTGTTAGGTATACCAAAAACGTCTAAATGCACGACAATTTTCTCGTGTTGGTACAAGGTCCGTATAATTATACTACATACTCAAATCGTCTAACATAAACGCGCTTTTTACCCCAGAGAGCATTAACAGAGAATGGGATCTGCTGATTATTCATACTCGAAGTCAGATGTGGAACATTGACATAATGGTGTCGATAAGAAATTAAAAGAAAATTTGTCAAGATTTTTAAAGTTGCTATAGCCGGTTACAACTTAGGTCACAAAATTCTCAATCTCTAGCCACACTCTCTTTACAGACTTGTGGATTCATAAAAAAAGTATTTTACCTTAAAGCAACAAGACCACGTTATATGACGATTTGCTATTTTTTTTTGGGTAGGCTTTAGTCTGGACATACCCCGCCCATTAAGTCCGAGGCGATGAAAGGGCTACGTATGGCCCCAAACCTATCGTGTTTTCTTCTCACCGCCATCGGGCCGGCTACAGATACGGCTTGCTTGACATCAGTGGCCGGCTCGGATAACGACCAACTCTAGCACCACACCAGCTCAATAATCAAATTACATAGCTTGAGCGTCCATTACTAATACACACTTCCGTCCCTTTTCATAAAATTACTCTTTAAAGATGTTACACGATAAATAATGTATTAAATTAGTTTATATAAGTATTATAAATCGACAGAAATATGTCAGAATACCGCCATATGCATCAATACTCCAGTCCATTACATTTTCACACTTAGTTGACTAAACTGAACCATTTTAAAGTTGCGAAAGCGGTACAATTTCAACCATTATCCTCTGCATTGTAATGGTAAGCAGAGTGATCTATATTTTAATTACACGCACCAGTGATTGTCTAATAAGGGCGAAAATTGTGTGAGGGTGAACGACAATTATATACGGAACAGTGTTTATAAATAATAGTCTTTTTATAGGAATCTCATCATATTATATTTAGATTTGGGTATTATTTAATAGTTTTTTTATTGCCCGTGCCAGCGTTTACGTTAATATAAACATTATTAATCAATTTTTTAAAAAACCACAGGTAATATAAGGCTTAATATATATTTTTTAAATCATCATCATCACCACAGCCCATAAATGTCTCACTGTTGGGCTCGGGCCTCCTCCGTAATGGCAGGGCAATTAACCTACACCGCGCTGGTCAGACGTGTTGGTATAGAGGTTTTTTTCCAGTTTTCCTTCTCTTGCATAGATGTTACATGCGTTTTATATCTCTTAGTCGTCTCGTACGATCACCCACGGATAAGATATGGGGTGGTGAATAGTAATCTTACTCCGTCATCACACGGAAAGTAAAATTCATTTCATTCATTTAAACGAAAATTCATACACTTTTTCGTTAATTCTTGATTGCGTAAAAACAATTATTAGCATATTCACCAGCTTTAATTAATTTTTAAAGACTTTTTCAAAATTTTTTTTTGGTCTTGTATTATCAGTCCATTAGATATAAAAACATACCGTTTTCGATTGTTATCACTATTTATTATCGACTCTAAAATGCATTCAAATAATTTAAAAATAACTGCCCGAGCTAAGATTGCTGTGACCAAATCAAATTATTACTAGAACTAGATTACAAGGCCACCTATCGGATCCAATTGGATCCTGGACATGAAACTCCATGACTTGAAACACAAAAATCTTCATTATGTCCAATCGTTAAGGCAAGTTCAATTACTAACATACTTTTAGAAGAATTATTTAAATAAAGTTTATAAATACATATAAATGTGACTCAACAAAGAATTTATGTCTGTTTATATTAATAAAGATAAGTGTACGTTTTAAAATACATTAGTTGAATTATGTAAATGTACGGGTGGGTGCAAAAAAATACGTAGTTTGAACAAATCGTCGGAAGCAATTTTCTCTTTCGGATTTAGCGTTGGATTTTACTGCGATGGAGATGTGTACACGCGAAGGGTAAACGTGCTCGTATTGAAAAAAAAAAATTTAAATTCATACATCACCATCATCATCATAGCCCATAAATGTTCCACTTTTGGTCTCGGGCCTCCTCCGTAAAGGGAGGGCAATTATCCTACTGTATATAGGATTTATGTATATAGGTATATAATTTTGTTTCGACTTTTCCTTCTCTCGCATAGATGTTATATGCGTTTTATATCCCTTAGTCGTCTCGTACGATCACCCACGGATAAGATATGGGGTGGTGAATAGTATTCCTACTCCGTCACCACAAGGAAAGGAATATTCATTCAAACGAAAATTCATACACTTTCTCGTTAATTCTAGATTGCGTAAAAAACAATTTCATATTCATATTTATTAGCATATTCTCCAGCTTTAATTAATTTTTAAATATTTTTAAAAATTTCAAAATAAATTGACCTGCTATAATACACAGGCATGTGGTATTTTGTGTGGTGACGGAGAAAGAATACAATATCTTGAGTTTGGGTGATAGAGGACTAAGGAATATAATATGCATATTGCATTTGTACAAGAAAAGGAAAACTCGAAATAACATCCTGTTTCCATCTCTATAATCAATGTGGTACAGTAGTTCTATTTTCCTTCTATTGTGGAAGAGGCTCGAGCCCAGCACTGGGACGTATATGATGATGATGACACTGGCATGATGGAATGATGTAGGACTTGATTTGAACTTATCCATCTCTTGTTGTGATTTCATGTAATTACTAAAGTGATTTTTTATTTCAACTTTCTTTTTTTACCGGTGCCATTGTGAAATTTTGTTGCAAGTACCCAAAAAAGAATGCCCTGAAAGTTTGGGCCCTGTAATATTTATATTAAGACCTCGAACAAAGCATGTAAAATTTTTCCATTAAAAATACATGGAAACTCTGATTTTTTATCTTAATCTTAAATTTCTATTGCTCAGAGGTATTTCATAGCATCGCTTCGACCATGGACCGTTTTTTTAGAATTGAATGCTCCACAAATGTGTCCATTCACCACGAATCGGACGACGCAGCGTAGGACAACCCCCCACTAGGTGGACTGGCTACATCATGAAGGTCGCAGGAAACCGTTGGATGCAGGTGGCACAGGACCGTTATGAATGGCATTCTCGTGGGGAGGCCTATGTCCAACAGTCGATGTTTACGGGCTGATAGATGGAAGTATTATTATTATTATTTAAAATATTAAACTATGACATGTGGAAAGAATGCCGAACGAACATCTGGTTAAGAAGATATACAATGCGAAAGTGGAAGGATGTAGGTTCCGGGGGAGCCAGAGACGAACCTACCTAGACCAGATTGATCACGTACCGAAGGAAGGTGGAGTCAAGAGTCTCCGAAACCGGCGAGCGTGTATGAAGAGAATTATGAATGTTGAAGAAGCGAGTGAAGTATGGATAGAGTTCTCTGGCACTCTGTTCTCTCTGCCTACCCTGCAATGGATATGGCGTGATGATATGTATGTATGTAAACTATGCATAATATTAGATTACATCAATAAAGTCTCATTCTATTTGCTTATACATATATTAATTAGATGCATTGCATGAAATGTATCATACTATTGAGATCTATTCACATCCACAGGAATAGAAATTGACTTACACATTCGACTGATAGAAAAATAATAAACGCCAGTAGCACCAGCGCCTGTACTCCACCGTCTCAATGATTCTTTTTAAAAGCTCAAAGCTCATTCAGAATCCACCTAAATATGCAGCTTTTAAATGAAGTCTTAGATACGACGCGTTTCCGTTATGAGACGATTTTGCTTTCTTGATTTTATATTTTTAAATGCATTGGGTTTGGGCTATTTTCCATAATATGAGGATAGTTAGACCACAAGGTTAGGCTGGCGTAAAATTTTATGTCGCGTTGTCCTACTTTCGTTATCTAGGTATTATCTCTAACTTGTATTAAACCACGCGCAATTCTCTTGGATTGCATAATGTTTTTTTGAAGTGAAACTTTTTTGCGCGCATGAGAGCATAATTTTACAGACGATACATGACACGAAAATGTGGGACGTTTCTGTCCAAGAGGAGGGATAGAGCGATTGAGACCGGAGAGAGAGTAAAAAAGGGTGAACGTAGCATGAAGCACATAATCATGGAGCGAGAGTAGGGAGCAAGTGAGTGAGAAAGATCGAGAGAGAGAAAGTGACATAGAGTGAACGTCGGATCACGCACAGTACCATGGAGCGAAAGGTAGGAAAGAGCCAGCGAGAAAATTCAGAGAGAGTACGATAGGGCGAACGTCGTATAACGCACATAGCCACGGAGCGAGAGGAGGGAGAGAGCGAGTGAGAGAGAAAGGGAGATCGAGAAAAATACACCTTATTGGTTGATGTATGTAAACGAGATTTAAAATATTAGTTTACCAAAAGAAGTTTCACTTCTGACATGTGTACTTTGTACGCACGCACTTTTATTTTTTTATATAATTTATTAGCACATAGAACACCCACCCATCCTTTATATTTAACGTTTAAATTACAAGACCGTTTTGCAAAGATTTTTTTCATCATCATCATCCTCTTACATAGGTCCCGCTGCTGAGCTACGTTTTATTTCGAGTTTGCTCTCTCTCTTCTCGATTTCTTTGCGATCTTAGTCATATAATACGACAACCATGAGCAAGATAAAGGGATGGTGATGTAATATTTTTTATTATTACCTAGCAGTGATATTACTTATTCAAAAGGATATTTCAAAAGGATACCAAATGTAAATTAGATATTTCAAAAGGATATTTGATAAACATATTTCTTTTCTTAAAAACAAAATAAATGATCTTAGCACTAAGAATCATCATTCCCCTACTCTCATCCCAATTATTTTGGGGTTGATATAATATGTACTCTTCTTTCATAGTACATATTGGCAATAGTTTTATGACCAGCCACCTGCCAGATGTCAACCCTCCTTGGGAATATAATTGTTGACCAAACGGCATGAGATGGAGTTGGCTCAGGTCGTTATAAGACTCTTAGTAGTCTTTTACGACATCCACGAACAAAGTAAGGGTTGGTAGTATTCGTAGCCGCTACCACACAGCTATTTTTACACTAAGAATATAACTATAATATTGCGAGGGACTTAACAAAGACAATTAACGAAGATAATTTAGATCCACACTCGGGACAATAATTTATGCATTGCACAAGTATTATGTGGTATGCGAACCCATGAAGCTTGGTACGATATGCCGCCATTAAAACTATTTCATCATCTGTGCTGAGATTGTATTCTTACTTTGTATTCTTACTCTGATACTAGATGAAAAATTTACTATAAATTTCAAAAATTCAGCACATGATTTTCGTGTTCTGATGTTTACATATGGTGCTTCTCACCAAGTTATTGCATTAAATTTGCAGAGATAATTTTATAAATTATAACTGGCACAGCTTTTGAACACGTTTCGAATTGGAATTAGTTTTAAGTATCATAGCCAAACGATTATCGTTGCTCTAATTATTTTTAATGTTCAAAGCAGGTGAGCTAGGTCTATTTGGCACGTATATCAAGCGTATTCTCCCTATCCTTGTTTTAGATCTATTATAAAAAACAGGTTATTTATTTTTTAATGAATTATACTAATTTATTTATTTCATTATGGTACTAATATTCTTTTTTTATAATTATACATACATACATACATATCATCACGCCATATCCCTTGCAGGGTAGGCAGAGAGAACAGAGTGCCAGAGAACTCTATCTTCGCATACTTCACTCGCTTCTTCAACATTCATAATTCTCTTCATACACGCTCGCCGGTTTCGGAGACTCTTGACTCCAACTTCCTTCAGTACATGACCGATCTGGTCTAGGTAGATTAGTCTCGGTCTCCCCCGGTACCTACATCCTTCCACTTTCGCATTGTATATCTTCTTAACCAGACGTCGTTCGGCATTCTTTCCACATGTCCGAACCATCGGAGCATTCTCTTTCGCATCTTTACACCAATACTCTCTTTCATACCTACTCGCTCTCTTACGTCGTCGTTACGAATGCGGTCGGTCAGCCTTACTCCAAAGATTTGCCGCAGAGATCGCATTTCGACCGCATTAATTTTACTTTCATATCTTTTCTGCATACCCAACTCTCGCTTCCATACAGTAATGTTGGGACAAGCACTGCGTTATGCATTGCTACACGTGCCTTCTGGTTGAGGTGGTGGCTGCCGAGAAGTTGCCCCCAACACTCCGTTCACTCTATTTGCCGCATTTACTCTTCGATCTATATTAGTGGTGTACCTTCCATCTCTCCTAAATCCACATCCAAGATATACAAATTCATCCACTTGCTCTAGTACATCATTACCTATTGTTACTCTTACATCTGTTCTGGCTTCATCTCTTTCAAAGACCATTATTTTGGTTTTGCTCACATTCACGCGTAGACCCCTTTTCTTACAATCTTCTGTCATTGTGTCGACTAGGGTCTGCAGGTCAGTCGCTGACTGTGCCAGCAGGACTGCATCATCTGCATAAAGCAGAGCAGTGACCACTGAGTCGCCCATCTGGACTCCCACATTCATATCGTTCAACCTTTGGAGACATTTATCCAGATACATGATAAACAGCCTGGCTGACAGAACAAACCCCTGCTTAACGCCGATATTGACGTCAAACCAAGGCGACATTCCATCATCAAGCCGCACACAGGCTCTACAGCCCATGTAACTGGACTGCACAGCCTGTAGCAGTTTACCGTTAATACCATACTTCGGTAAAATGTCCCAAAGTTCCTTTCGTACAACCGTGTCAAATGCTCTCTCCAGATACACAAAACTGCAGAAAACCCTCTGACCTAGAGCCAGATGCTTCTCCACAATGTTGCGCAGAGAGAACACTTGACCCATGCATCCCCTTCCACTCCTGAAACCTCCTTGTGTCTCACACAGTAAACCATCGGACACCATCCTCATTCTCCTTTGAATAATTTTACCATACACTTTTGCTGCCAAACTGGTCAAACTTATGGCTCTGTAATTTGCGCAGTCATAACGTGAACCCTTGTTTTTAAACAAAGGCACGATGACTGCGCTATGCCAGTCCCCGGGAACCATTCCCGAGCTCCAACATAAATTGAGGAGCAACAGGAACGCCTCCCAGACACAGGAGCCACTAAGCTTGATCATCTCGGCAGACACCATATCAATGCCCGCTGCCTTACCATTCTTCAAACTTCTTATCGCCCATTCAACTTCATCCATACTGATGCCATCGGAGGACGCCGTTGTCGAACGTTGATCTACTAAACCACATGCGACACTGGCGCCAACCGTAGCATCCGCATACATATCGCCAAAATATGAATTATTTATTATATCTGTATAAGCTCTGCGAGGATACTTATATATTATCAGTTTTAAAATTTCTCGAAATTTAATAGTATAATCTGCCATTAAATCGGATCGCGGCCGCAAGCTGAGAAAATGCTGTAAGAAACTCAGTGGGCTCGTCATTTTTATTATTATTTATTAATTGTTATTTATCGCTAAGAATAAGTCCTTAAATTAAATACGTTATAAACAATTTGAATATAATCAACTTTCCGACTAAAAAAAAAAGTATGGTTCAACCAGATCATGTATCTGGACCGGATCAGGACAGAATGAGGCATGCCGTTATTTTATAAAACCGTACCATTATTTTATAAAAAAAATAATTGAAAAGAAATAACAGTAATAGACTAACCCGCTGAGTTTCTTGCCGGATCTTCTCAGTAGTGGTCTACTTCCGATCCGGTGGTAGTTTTTTGTATTAATTTAAAATGTTAAAACTGACAATATGTAAGTGCCCTCGCAGGGTCTATGCATAATAAATGAATTTGAATTTGAATTTGCCGGATCCGGCAAACCCTATCAGGACCAGGGCTGGTCCAAATAGGGATAGCCTGATGTGAAATATCATCAAGTATAGTAAGGCATACCGGATCAGGACCAGATCAGGACCAAATAAGGATAGCCTGATGTAAAATATCAACAAGTATGGTAAGGCATACCGGATTAGGACCAGATCAGAACCAAATAAAGATAGCCTGATGTGAAATATCATCAAGTATGGTAACGCATACCGGATCAGGATCAAATAAGGATAGCCTGATGTGAAATATCATCAAGTATGGTAAGGCATACCGGATCAGGACCAGGTCAGGACCAAATAAGGATAGCCTGATGTGAAATATCATCGCGCTGCCAACATTAATTAAAATTTATATATTAATTGTGACTACAATTTCACTAAATTTACTTAATTAGCTATTATATAAGATCAATTTCAATCACTTTGGTAATCAGAATTGGTAATTATTAAAATTTAAAAAATACACATCTGACTCTCATTACACTGAAGTGGAGGCAATGGTGATCACACTGTTGGTAATCAGAGTCAAGAAAATTTAGCAGACGTCGCAAACATATTCTTCGGGCGAATCTCAACCGGTACATTCCGCGTGTGCCTATAACCCGCATAAATTGTTCTGTCCCTGCCTTTTACCTTTCAATTTCTTTTTTTCTTTCCCTTCCTGTTCAACCATTTTTCAATTTCTTAATTTCTTTTTCTACTATGTATATACTCTTTGACTAGTGTCGACGTTAATCCTGTGGCTGCTGCACAGCTTTTTGTAGGCTATCAGAAGTCCAAGAAACTTTCTGGGTAGTTCTAATTCGTATTCTTGTCATCTCATAAAAAAAAATTGAAATGATATATTTTTAGTTCGTGCTATTACTTGATTGCGGTAGGGCAAAGGTGGAGAAATACCTCAACACGTGCACAAAATAATTAGTTTTACACACACTTTAGTTGTGGGTAATGGCGATCACTTGCGGGTTGGTACCCGCAAGTGATAGTCGACAAGAAGTCACCTGACTTTCATTACCCACAACTACACTAATTAGAAAAAAGTTCAAAAGAAAAAACCTATGTATTAGTCACGCAATTTAAATTATGTATTACTGACTTGAATCTCTGAATAAATGAATATTTTAATTGCGTACTGTAAAAACAATTCACAATTACCTTTTATTTTACAAACATTTTAATTTTAAAAGAAGAGATGTTCCCGTTTCTCTTCTATTTTTGTGTAGTCGCAGAGTATAATTTCAGTTCACCACCCTGTTTTTTGCCCTTGGATGTAGTAAAAGACGATTAAGGGATAATAATACCAAGCAAGAGAAAGAAAGCTCAAAATAAAACCATATAGCAACCCGTCTGACCAGCGTCGAAGAAGAAGTTAATTGCCTTCCTAATATGGAAGGAGGTTCGAGCTGAGGTGATAGTAACGAAATAATTTTACGACCGTCCGCACATTTGATATCAAGCCTCTTAGACGACCTAAACGTTACATGCGGTATGCTTTCGCGACTTCCCGTGTAATAATAGGGATAATAATATTCAATACGTAATGGCTAAATAAAAAAGACTTTTAAAACGTTGAGATGTTATTTTTATATTTACATTAAGCTATCAAGACAGGTATGTTGAATTTCTATATCTAATGTAGAAAAAACAATTTCAGCAACCAATTACATTTATTTTATGAAAATATATAAAATATAAATTCATATTAAACATAGTTTTAGTCTTTGCAAAGTAAGAAAATAATTCATATCTCATAAAAAAAATAATAGTAAACCGCTACACTTGCCAAAAAGAAAACAATAATTTAGAAAAAACATAAGAATTATGCGCTTGTTTCAGTTTGACAGCTACTACCATCGTTTGTTAAAAGGGTCATAATTAATATTAAAAATAATATTTAAAAATATATTAAATGGACGCTAACACAGAGTAATATAAAGAATTTAATAGACAAGAGTTGGTTTCGGCGTTTGATAAGGCTATTTTACAGGTTATTTTCATTTCAATGGCAGTTATATTATCATGAGTAGAATACGTTTTTTAAAGCCATATCTCCACAATCCAAGGGAACGAATACTGTGTCGTATAATGACATTGACTCCTCTTATCACCGCAGCTCATAGAAGGTTGGATATGCTGAGCAATATTCAAGACAGCCTAAACCAATGAATTACCGTACTCTTCGAGGCAAGATCATCTGCAAGATTTATTTTAAAGGGCTAATTCACACTAGTCCAAAAAGTCGTAGCTGTGTGCTACGGACCCCTCTGGGCGATATTTTATTGTACTGTGACTGGGTTATAACTACTTTTAGCTAATCGTACTAATATTATTATCATCATCGTAAAAAAAAATAACACATAAAAACTATTTCATCATCATCATCACCACAGCCCATAAATATCCCACTGTTGGGCTCGGGCCTCCTCCGTAATGGGAGGGAAATTAACCTACTATATCGCGCTGGTCAGACGTGTTGGTATAGGATTTTGTTTCGAGTATTTCTTCTCTCGCATAGATGTTATATACGTTTTATATTCCTTAGTCGTCTCGTACGATCACCCACGGGTAAGATATGGGGTAGTGAATAGTATTCTCACTCGATGGAGTGAGAATACTATAGTAGAAGTGAGAATACTATATATATAGTGTGGTAATGACCACACGGAAAAAAAACTAATACTATTTATTACTATTTATATGTAGTTAATAATGGAATTCACAACCCCTTACCTTGGCCGTAAGGGTTGTAAAAGACGATCAAGTTATATAATATGGATATAAAATGCATATAATATATATATATATATATATAAAAGAATGAAGACTCGAAATAAAAATCTATAGGTACTCACCTATGTGACCAGCATAGTCAGTTCCCTGCTATTTTAAAGGGTAACATTCAATCCCAGCTGAGATAATGATGACGATGAAGTAACTATTAACCTTACGATCTCTCCGATGGTTCGGACATGTGGAAAGAATGCCGAACGAACGTCTGGTTAAGAAGATATACAATGCGAAAGTGGAAGGATGTAGGTACCGAGGGAGACCGAGACTAACCTACCTAGACCAGATCGGTCAGGTACTGAAGGAAGGTGGAGTCAAGAGTCTCCGAAACCAGCGAACGTGTATGAAGAGAATTATGAATGTTGAGGAAGCGAGTGAAGTATGCAGAGATAGAGTTCTCTGGCACTCTGTTCTCTCTGCCTACCCTGCAAGGGATATGGCGTGATGATATGTATGTATGTATGTATCTCACCGATTTATTTTCTATCAAATGATGGACGTAAAGCCAATTACAAATGCGTCATACTAGATTTTTTATAAATTCAGATCTCATACAGCGAGTTCGTACATCGCCTTTCACCAGTATGGCAAATTTTAATCGAGAAAAGCACCAACTCCTTAACAAAACTCTTTGCCAAAATGGAGACTTCATATTTTTATATAAAAAACTGCAGCCAATATTTTACAAAATTGTGTTCATATCTCTTTAATATATCTGTGGAACATTTATTGCTTTTTAATGTACTAGACGACATGACTATACAGCCAACGGTCACGCGTCATAACATTACTGGACATTTGCTTTTATCTTTTTTTTTAACTATCATCTGTCAAAAAATAACGAGAGAAAAGCGCCAAACAGCCAGATACCTTCTTATTTATGATCCATGGACCATGTTAATCGTTAAATTTTGAATGAAAGCTTTTAATACTGCTTTAATTTGGTCTAGTAGTTAATACTCATTTTAAAATACATTAATTTATAACTTCTACTTAAGCTAATTGTATTTATATGTTTAAGAACTGTTATATTTAAATTTAGAATCCATTATTTCTTGATCAACAATTCTAGTTAATATTTTTTATCAGCTGAATGCTATAGATTTATTTCTACTTTGAACTTAAAAGCTTTTTGACCAGCTTAATTTACCTAAACACTCTCATTCATTAATGTTTAATTTCAATTTAAATATTAGTTATACTGTGATTCCGTTTTAAATTTTAAACGATTTAAAATTAGACTATAGACAAAATATTAACACAATATTTCTATGGGATATATTTTTAAAATTATTGTAGTACTGTCATCGAGTGGCGTGCGGACAGTGGAAAGATCAGAGAGCGGTACGAAGTCTTTGAAGCGAGTTGCCGGAGCGACACGGCGTTAGGACAAGACAGACGAGTGTATAACTCATACCATTTGTCACTTTTAATTGCCACTTGTTCCTTGTCGAACGCCTTAAGAAACTTTTGGTTATATATAGTTTATTGTGAAATAGCATTGTAGAAGTTTCGTAAAGTTTGACTGTTTTTCAGTATCATATTTACTGTCACGATTTGAAGATATCATTCATTGTTTATTGGAGTTTTAATAACTAAAACTTTTGTTGTTACGTAGCTACATACTCTTGATCTTATAATTCCTTCTCCTGCCCATTTCTAGTAAAGGTTGGTGGATGAAAATACGGAAGCGCACGATTGCAATTTCGGCTTCCGAATTCTGTGTGTGTCACTTCGTGTATATAGTTTTCAGAAATAATTCATTTTTAATTTAGTATTAACCTTTGGTCATTATTAGGTGTATGAGAAAAGATTACATAATGCCTATTTACGCAAAATCTCCTAAATTTTAGGGGACACTTAAGATAATATGAACATTAATCATCATCATTCTCCTACTCTTATCCCAATTACTTGGGGTCGATATAATATGTACTCTCCTTTCATAGTACATATTGTAAAAGTTATTGGCAATAGTTTTATGACCGGCCGCCTGCCAGACGTCAACCCTCCTTGGGAATGTAATTATTGACCAAAAGACATCAGATGGAGTTAGCCCAGGTCGTTATAAAGCTCTTAGTCGTCTTTTACGACATCCACGAGCAAAGTAAGGGTTGGCAGTATTCGTAGCCGCCAGCCCGCCACACAGCTGTCACAATTTGAACATTAATGTTATATGTTAAATTATAAATAAAATTAATCAATCATCGGTATTATATGTCACATAGATTGCTTTACATATTATTCTCTATAATTTGGGTGTTTTTGCTGAATACGGGATTGTATAACATGGTAATGTATAATTTCATAATAAACAAAAAGAAAAATTAACAAAATTACTGAGCATTATATTATTTTTCAATATGACAAAACGAAGACGACAGAATGAACGGCGTACGACCTGCTGTGGACACATACTTCTCTACGTGGCTGGGCCACCGAAACTCGGTTTTTTCGTCGGTGGCCTGTTCTGCAGGTTACTCTTTCGGGTACCGTCTCGAGTCGTCACTCTCACGCAGTCGGCCTCTCTTCGGGTAACAGAATTGATCCCTGGTCTAGTAGTCATCCGCTGCCACAGCCAGGAAACGCGACCGTTATAGAGAATGCAGTTGATCCCTTTAGTTCTGACTTTTGCCTTCTTCTAACTATGCTCGTATTTAATAACGATCCCTAAATGTATATTTCTAAGGCAATATTAACGACAGCATATCAATGCTGTCGTTAATATTAATTTAATTGTTAATAATATATATATATACATACCATCACGCCATGTCCCTTGCAGGGTAGGCAGAGAGAACAGAGTGCCAGAGAACTCTATTCTTGCATACTTCACTCGCTTCCTCAACAATAATAATTCTTTTCATACACGCTCGACGGTTTCGGAGACTCTTGACTCCACCTTCCTTCAGTACGTGACCAATCTGGTCTAGGTAGGTTAGTCTCGGTCTCCCCCGGTACCTACATCCTTCCACTTTCGCATTGTATATCTACTTAACCAGACGTCCTTTTCATACTTACTCACTCTCTTACGTCGTCGTTACGAATGCGATCAGTCAGCCTAACTCCACAGATTTTCCGTAGAGATCGCATTTCGACCGCATTAATTTTACTTTCATGCTCTTTTCTGCATACCCAACTCTAGCTTCTATATAGTAAGGTTGGGACAAGCACTGCGTTAGTTCGTATATACCTACATCGTGTATATTGTTAACTAATGGTACGGTTTGAAATAAATCGGATATAAAATAGAAAATAATTTCATGGGTATGGAATATTGGAAAATTTAAACGGCTGCTGCCTTCTGCATAATGGTTAGCGGTCGGTAGCGCAAGTGGCAAGTTAGACCTTGATATGTTCTTGATATCAAAAGCGAGGGTCATCTGAGTCCTATCTAAGGCCGTCACTGGATAGATTGATTAGACTGACAGCATCACACATTCCAATTAAGTCGCTTCTAAGTGTAACATTTTGGAATACACCAGGACATCGTTCAGGGAGCAGGTATCCGAAAACATAAGCCGCTTATATCACGATATCAGCATTATGAGCAATAGACAGAGAACAATCCTACAAATGATTATAGTACCGTTCTTCTGTCACCTGGAATGGTTGATTGAGGTGTGAGTGTATCTCGCGAGCAAAATAAAAAAAGAGTGGTTTAACAAGTGATAATTCAAATAACAAAACAATAAGACAATAAATGTCCTTTCAATAATAGAGACATTAAAAGTCCTGCGATGCTTATGGCATTCAACATGGCAGTATATATGTCGATGTTTCTTTGATATTCATATCATAGAATCGTTAAAAACCGACATTGAACCATAAACACATAAATGACATCCTATTCCGGCCAGTTAGTTACATTAGCTGAGAATAGTCATATTATAAATGTTACAATTTTAAAAGTAAATTAATACAGTAACGCTTATTTAAGTTTTATAGAGTATCTTTATAGGGGATTTAAAATTCTGTTCCTCAACCTTTTTTTGTGACGACAAGCATGCAAGAAAAATAGCTTAAGCGATAGCTATACATATAGTGATTCTTACACGTACTCGGCACATATTTTGGACAGTTATCATTTTTAAATTTTGCCGTATATAAGAATACAATACATCATCATCATCATCATCACAGCTCATATATATCCCACTGTTAGGCTCGGGCCTCCTCCATAATGGGAGAGAATTTAACCTACTATACCGCGCTGGTCAGACGTGTTGGTATAGGATTTTGTTTAGAGTTTTCATTCTCTTGCATAGATGTTATATGCGTTTTATATACCTTAGTCGTCTCTAACGATCATTCACGGGTAAACTAGGGGATGGTAATTTTGTATTCTTACTCCGTCACCACACGGATAGAATATAACTCACTTCGCCATATCTTAGACGTGGATGTCGTAAAACACAACTAAGGGATATATTATCTATAAAACATTTATGCAAGAGGAGAAAAACTTGATATAAATCCGTATAAAAACCATTTGACCATCGTGATATAATAAGGTCAGTTTCCCTCCTATTGTGTGGTATCGCAATTTTTAAATCTATATATACAGTGGTGGACATATAATTAGAAACATCAAATATTTTTATGACTTTATTTTATTTATGACTTTATTTTCTAATACTAATACGGTTAATATTAAATGTTTCGTATATTATCGTGAACCAACACTTATTAATCTATAACCTATGCATATTAATAAGTTATTTTTAATTGCTTATGGTGGCAAACGAGCAAGCAGCACAACTGATGGTAAGAGTCACTGCCGCCCATGGACCTTTGCAATACCAAAGGTATAATTTAGGTCGCTGCCTGCCAATAAAATCCCCAAACCCGCCCAGTTGGGCTTCCGGCTCTCTCGCTCACCGAACAAAGCGCAATAGCACATTGCCATTACTCAGACATTGATCTTCTGCGAGAGTTTGGTACTACAATCGGACGGATCTGCCCACAGCTGTAGACAGAAGATTGATTGAGGTGATGTTGGATCAGTTCCAATATAAAAGTATATTATATGAGACAATGATACCATATGCCGACGATAATATACCAATAACGTGGATTTTTCAACTCGACAATGATCCAAAACATACAGCAAACAGTGTTAAAGATATTTTAAGAAATAATTAGTGACAGTTTTAGATTGGCCGGCAAATAGTCCTGATTTAAACCCCATCGAGAATCTGTGATTTATTGTAAAAAACATTGTCTAATAAACATATCACGAATATCACAGAACTTTATGACGTATTTCAAGAAACTTGAAGAAATATTCCTATGGAAACTTGTGAAAAAAATTAATAGAATCAATGCCACGTAATTTTGTTTATTATCTAGTAATTTATGGTGGGTTTTGTCCACATGGACACATCAACCCCATTGTATCAAGGCACATTTACATCATATAAACTACCATAAAAATACACATACATACATACTGTTAGATTTTCCAATATAAATGTATACACAGTTAGGTAGCAACTCCTTTATTTCGCTTGGGTACACAATACTCGTAATGGTGATCACCAATCCGCCTTGAAGCTCAATGTTGAATGCCGGTCGACGTCTCTTACCCCACAACGTAAAATATATTTGCCGGAAATCGGAAATAACTAGCGACATCTTTTACTAAAATATTACCGGTAGTCAAGATTGAGCCACTTGCATTTATAGTGATTAAATAATTATATTAAAAACATAAACTCGTATTCTAAAATTATGAGCCTAAATTAATCATATTAATTACAGATTAAACACAAATAATATTTCGATTAAAATAGACTTCCGCTATGCGTGATTATTCTTATTACAATCTGATCAATATTTAGTAAATGTGGAATATATATTATAAATTCAAATTATTAATTTAATCAAGCTAACAATTCGTCCATCCTGACAAACATCGCGTCCCCGCGAATGCATTTAATAATTAAAAATAAAACAAATCCTCAGAACTATTTCAATCACTGAACTATTAACCAACTTAAAATTATAAATAATTGCTAAATTTCAGATTAAAATCGTACAAACAAATGTCATATTAGAAGAGATACATAATTTATACATTGTTACTTTAAAAGTGTACACATTACATTTCTTAAGAACAGCTCACAGCAGTTAAATGTCTGAATTAACCTTTAATATAACGCACAAAGCTACTTAAACATACATATATATCATATTGTATGCACTGCTCTTCCAAATGTATTCTGCACTCACAGCGAGATATCGTGCACATTGACACTATGAAGTAATGTTCGAAAACTTGTGCACATTGCACTTTAAAGTAATGGTCGCTCATAGCGACATATCGTGCACATTGCACTCCAAAGTAATGGTCGCTCATAGCGACGTATCGTGCACATTGCACTCAAAAGTAATGGTCGCTCATAGCGACATATAGTGCACATTGCACTCTAAAGTAGTGGTCGCTCATAGCGACATATCGTGCACATTGCACTCTAAGGTAATGGTCGCTCATAGCGACATATCGTGCACATTGCACTTCAAAGTAATGGTCGCTCATAGCGCCCTTATGTTGTGCACATTGCACCTGAAAGTATCACACCCTCGCTCATAGCAGTGTGACACAAGTTTAACTTAGGTGAAAAATACAAATCATAGTTCTCTTTAGAAACTCTTCTTGCCCCTCCAACATTAATTCACAATCATCTTTTTTAAACAGCTTCGCACTCATCAACACTCTCGCTAGATGAATCGTCACTCTTACTGTTAAAACAAAGCCAAGGATGTATTTTGTCAATAGAAAATACACCTTTATACTTTGAAGTCCCTTTCCTAGTAATAGGAGTATCTTCTACCTCATACCTATCGTGATCCAAAATTTTCGTGACCCTGTATGGTCCTGAACACTTCGGTAATAACTTTTTACTCTTACCTACAGTATGTGCTACTCTTTCAACTCTAACCAAATCTCCAACCTTAAAGTCTAACGCTCTTTTCCTTTTTTTATCATATCTAGTCTTTAGTTTTTCTTGTGCCTTTTTTATATGCTCATCAACCTCATCTCTAATTGTATTTAACCTATCATAACTACTACACTCTTCATTCTCATCTTGGATACTTCCTATTCTATCACTATCTATTGCCGAAACTAAGTTCCCTTCGTTAGTTCCAGTGAGTCTTATACCGAACAAAATCTCGGACGGGGTTTTACCTGTGCCTTTGTTGACAGTATTATTTAGTCCCCATTGAACCTGTAACAGCCTATCATCCCATAACCTTTCATCATTACCATGATTTTGCGAAGCTAGAGAATCTAAAATCGTTCGGTTATAACGCTCCACCTGGCCATTAGCTCTTGGTGAAGCAATCGCATTCTTTATATGATGCACTCCTACCTCAGCAAGAAAACTTCTAAATTTTGAGCTCGTAAACGACGTTCCTCGATCGCTAATTAGTCGTTTAGGCAAGCCAAACGTTCCAAAATAGTCCCTAAGTACTGTGATGGTAGAAATTGACTTGGTGTTCTTAACTGCCTTCAAAACAATAAATTTTGTGAATGCTTCTATAATCACAAGAATATAACAATTCTTCCTTTTTGATTTTACAAACGGGCCAACATGATCGATGTGAATGGTATGGAAAGGCGTAGTTTCTTTTGGTATAGGGTGTAAAAAACCCTGCTTCTTTCCTGCCGGTAATTTATTAAGCGCGCATTCTAGACAGGCACCCACATATTTCTTTACAAATTTTCGCATACGAGGAAACCAAAAATGTTGTTTTATTTTATCAAGCGTCTTATCAAACGAAAAATGACCTATTTCGTCGTGGTTTTTCTGAAGTATCTGCCATCTACAGCCCTTTGGTACTACCCATTTTAACCCCTGCTCAGTTATTTTATACACCCTGTCACGCTTAAGTACGAAATTCTTACGTATCTCTACCACATCGTCAAATTCTTTATCTGAAAGAATTTTCTTAATGCGTTGTATTTCAGAATCACCTAACTGTACAGTCGTTAACCAATCATCACTTATAGTCATAATATCGCGAGTATCAATAGCCTGAATTACGCCAGTACCATCTTTTATTGGATTTCTACTAAGAGCATCAACGTGTGCCATGCCTTTCCCCGATTTATATATTACGTTACAGTCATATTCCTGGATTAAAGTCCACCATCTTGCAACTCTTGGTATCATGTCGCGTTTTAAAAACGTTGACCTAAGTGAATTGCAGTCTGTTACAATGGTGAAATTTAATCCAAGGACATAGGTTCTGAATTTTACTAAAGCTGCAATAACCGCAAGAGTCTCTAACTCATATGACGAAAAATGCGACTCTTCCGGTGAAGTCTGCCTACTATAATATGCTACAGGCTTAAATACTCCATCAGTTTGTTTCTGTAACAAAACACTACCTATGCCGTGTTTGCTAGCATCTGTATGTAGTTGTGTATCGAGTTTAGGATTGTACAAAGCTAATACAGGCCTCGAAATAAGCGCTGATTTCAATTTATGAAACGCTTCCTTTTGAGCTTGTGACCAAACCCAAACAGAATTTTTCTTCAGTAACTTCGTAAGTGGGCGGGCCATTTCACTAAAACCTCTAATAAAGCGCCTGAAGAAACTAGCTAAACCGATAAACTGTCGAACATTATGAACGTCCTTGGGTTCAGGGAAATTCTTGACAGATGCGATCTTATTACTACCTGGTCTTACACCTTCACTAGACACTTCGAACCCTAGGTAATCAACACGATTTTTGAAAAAGAAACATTTTTGCGGTTTCAGTGTGAGCCCAGCCTCTCTAAACTTTTGAAGTACGATTTCTAATCTTTTAATGCCTTCCTCAAACGAACTACTTGGTAACAAAATATCATCCATATAGGCCAGCGCGATATTATAACGCAGATTACCTAGAACTAAATTGATAGTTCGTTGGAAAACGGCAGGCGCGTTTGCTAGCCCAAAGGGCATTCTATTAAACTCAAACTGCCCGTCTGGAGTAACGAATGAAGTTTTACTTTTACTCTCTTCATTCAGTGGGATCTGGTAATAACCAGATGCTAAATCTAGAACACAAAAATATTTATGTCCCGCTAAACGATCAATCTGGTCCTCAATCCGAGGTAAAGGGTAATGTTGTTTAATTGTTTTTTTATTGAGAGCGCGATAGTCTATACAAAGACGTTTTTCTCCGTTTTTCTTTCTCACTAATAGAATAGGACTTGCATACGGGGATTGAGACTCCCTTATGATGTTATATTCTAAAAGTTCTTCCACCATATTCCTAACTTCGTCTCGCTCAGCATGACTTAGCTTATATGGCCGGTAGACGACCGGTTCAGTGTCACTTAACGCAATACTCATTTCCGACATCGTTGTTTGGCCTAGTTCTGACAAATCTTTGGCAAAGCAATCACGATAATGATTTAAAATATTCAATAATTCTAATTTCTGGCTATTGCATAAATTATCATTAATGTTTAGGTCATTCAATGTAAGTGGAGATTTACTGTTCTGATTTAGAGCCTGTTGTATCCTATTAATCTCTTTCACACTATTATTAATTCTAATCGGACAAGCACGGGCTACTATTTGGCCTTCCTTAAACCTAACAGATTTATTATCATAATTTAGAATAGTCAAATAACTTTTACCATTCTTGATGTGATAAATGCCAATTTCTAGATTGTAGTTTAAACGATAACCGTTTTCGACAAAAACTAAACCGCTAAAATTTGTATCGGTAAATACCTTCAAAGTTATACAACCTTCAGTCGTGATAGTTTTAAAAGACCTTAAGACCAGTCGCGTATTGTCTATTAATTGCTTATCAGTTATCATCAAATCTTTGTCAGATTTAAACACCCATATATGCGATTGTTCTGTCGCGCTTTGCCCAACGAGTAGATCATGACTTAAATAACTATCAGGAACGATGATGATTTCAACGACAATTCTAACATTGTCAATTACTAATAATACTTCAGTTTTACCTAATGCGTTTACATACGTATTACCAAAACCTCTTAAAGACGGCAAATCGTTTATGTGCCACTTTTCTTGAGACACGATTCCTTTTAT
This sequence comes from Lymantria monacha, assembly GCA_905163515.2. Classification (NCBI taxonomy): domain Eukaryota; kingdom Metazoa; phylum Arthropoda; class Insecta; order Lepidoptera; family Erebidae; genus Lymantria; species Lymantria monacha. Next base: position 7,079,396 of record LR991081.1, on the reverse strand, counting down.
AACAGATTCTTTTATTAAGGTACAATGACTACCGAAATCTACGTATCCTATCAGTTGGACATTATTAACGAACACGCTCTTGATGAATTTGTCGTCTACCTCTAAATTACTTTCATCCAGTCATAATGTTTTAACTTCGGCTTTATCTCCCCATACGGTTCTATTGCATTCAGGATCGTCATGACCAATACGTTTACACTTTTGACACTTAATAATAGGCTTTTTACAACTCGATACTACATGACCAATTTCGTGACAGTTAAAGCATTTCAAAATTCTACTAAAATCATTTTTTACAGTCTTACGGGAACCTTCTGTTATAGGACGCATTGCCCTCCTATTTAATTTATCAAACCGCTCGTGTTTCACACCCCTTAAGTAACCTAATAGTTTATCGACATTTTCGAAACCTACTGCTTCCGCTCCGTATCGAACCGACCTATCCTCTATCCCATACACAATGCAATCAATAGCGTTTCTCCCCACTATACCACATCTATTTAAGGCTATTAATTTATCATAATAATATTCTTCCAAATCATCCCCAAATCTTGCTTTTTTTGATAACATTTCTGTAAGCAAGTGACCATAATTTTCGTATGTTGGAAAAGCAGATTTAAGTTTCTCAGCCCATTCTTCCCAAGTCAGCAATACAGATGGTTGTCCTTCGTACCACCTTTTTGCAGTGCCTACTAGCTTGGGAAGGGCATAGTGAGCAGTTTGCTTACTATCCCAACCGTAAATCTCAGAGCATTCTTTAACTTTATTTAACCATGAAACGATAGTTTGATTTTTTGATTTAGGATCAAATTCTGGTACTACGTTGCTATTAGTAAATCTTTCTTTACTCTGTGGGTTTACAGCCGAGATTAATTGTAAGGACTCCTTAAGACATTTCAGTAATTCAGTATTAACAGTATCAATAGCGGGAGGCTGCGGCGTAATAGAGGTAGACTCTTCAGTGACATATGATTGAACTGGGCTACGCGACCTTACAACACTTTCATCACGGTCAGTCCCATCTCTATTACGCCTCCGCCTAGTACCTCTACAATCTCTGCGGCTATTATCTCTTCTATCCTTTAACAATGTATGCGACACCAGACCATGTAGGGGTGGTGTAACGACCAACCTATTTATACTCCTTGAACGAGACTCCATCCGTGCGGGTGATCTTCCTGACACTTGTCGTTCAGCATCACGATCTTCGCCGCGATATACTGCTGGCGAGTGAGCAATGCGCCTAGAGTCTTTGTTTCGTATCCGGGATCGACTGCGTCTCGAGGTTTCTCTCAAAACGGGGCTCGAATATCTTCCACTGGACCTCCGTCTACTTGTGGACCGATCATCAGGCATCCTCACTCGATATATTTTACTATTAATATAACGGCCAACGACCTGGAATTTGAAATTGAAACGACGAATATCTCTTTCCGCTAATGTGTACCCACACGTTTTTAACAATACTAATAAAAAGTATTCTACGAACTGGACAACTGTAGTTATGCAAATAAACAATCGTTTTTTTTTTGTGTTTCAAATACTAGTAATATTTTGAATAAAAGTATACAAGCTAATATATTTATTCAATTACAACTTTCCTTTTTTTTTTGATACCTACACGAGGCAAAATTATTTGCAAATCAGTCCAAACAAGTGGGCAAAAGCTAAAAATTTTTATTCTGTTGCGATAATCAGTGAACTAGCCGTGAATATTTTTCATATTATTCATAGTGACATACAATTACGTTAACGAAAACGATATAAATACGACCAGTTATTTGAGATGTAATTACAACTGGTACGTTATCGTATACCGTACCATATATAAATCTGGTTATTAAACTGTTACATACCTTATTGTGGGCATACGTTCACACCAAAGTGGTATACACCAGAATTCTTTGATGCTATCCCAGCTTCGGAATTGTTAGATTTTCCAATATAAATGTATACACAGTTAGGTAGCAACTCCTTTATTTCGCTTGGGTACACAATACTCGTAATGGTGATCACCAATCCGCCTTGAAGCTCAATGTTGAATGCCGGTCGACGTCTCTTACCCCACAACGTAAAATATATTTGCCGGAAATCGGAAATAACTAGCGACATCTTTTACTAAAATATTACCGGTAGTCAAGATTGAGCCACTTGCATTTATAGTGATTAAATAATTATATTAAAAACATAAACTCGTATTCTAAAATTATGAGCCTAAATTAATCATATTAATTACAGATTAAACACAAATAATATTTCGATTAAAATAGACTTCCGCTATGCGTGATTATTCTTATTACAATCTGATCAATATTTAGTAAATGTGGAATATATATTATAAATTCAAATTATTAATTTAATCAAGCTAACAATACATATCATCACGCCATATCCCTTGCAGGGTAGGCAGGGAGAACAAAGTGCCAGTGAACTCTATCTTTGCATACTTCACTCGCTTCCTCAACATTCATAATTCGCTTCATACACGCTCGCTGGTTTCAGAGATTCTTGACTCCACCTTCCTTCAGTACATGACCGATCCGGTCTAGGTAGGTTAGTCTCGGTCTCCCCGGTACTGTAGGTACCGGGGGAGACCGAGACTTTCGCACTTTCTTTCCACTTTCGCATTGTATATCTTCTTAACCAGACGTTCGTTCGGCATTCTTTCCACATGTCCGAACCCTCGGAGCATTCCCTTTCGCATCTTTACACCAATACTCTCTTTCATACATAATCGCTCTCTTACGTCGTCGTTACGAATGCGGTCGGTCAGCCTAACGCCACAGATTTTCCGCGGAGATCGCATTTCGACCGCATTAATTTTACTTTCATCTACTCCTGATACCTTAGGAGTTAGATGTCAGCTTTCTTTATGATCATTCTAAATTTAAATTATTCGAATTCTAATCCGATTAAAATACTCTTTTATATTTTTATTTTACATATTTTTTTTCGGTCGGTAGATCAGTCGGTAGATCGCAAGCACATGTGCGCGGTATTCTGACTATGCAGCGAAGTAAACAGTGTGAGTGTCGTGAAATTAGCTGAAATACGTACTTTCTGTTCTATTTTAATTTATGATATTCATTATTCACTTTTCATTCACTTTTTTTATGGTATTTTTTTTTCATAGTTTTAACTTCTGTCGGCAGTCCTCGTGACTGCTTTGTGTTTTTTTTTATATAGGAGATCGCTAAACTCGAGAAACTATTTGACCAATCATTTTGAAAACTTGAACTCCCATAGGGGTAGAATTTCGGTAAATGCTTTCTCAGCGGATGCCTACGTCACACAAATAACACACCCTTCAAGTTTTAGATCTCTACGATCAGCTGTTTAGGCTGTACGTTGATCCATCAATCAGTTATTCAAGACAAGGTATTTTATATAGATATATTCTTGAAGCAATATAGAATGGTGTTGACTATGATAATAGTTTAATAAATTTTGTTAACATCTTGCGATAGCCAACACTTGCCTTACACCATCCTGGGCTAGGAAAGGGTGTCGCGGGATATTTTTATTTTTTATTATTGCCTATCGTGGCAAACGAGCATGGAGCACATATGTTTTTTTATTAGTAGGCTATAGTGTGAACGCACGTTGCCCCCTCGTCCGTCCGGGGCGACGGAAGGGCTACCTGTGGCCCCCATAACTTACCGTATTCCCTCCCCATCGCCATTGGGCCGGCCACTAGTACCGCTTCCATGCCATCCGTGGTTAGTCCGGTGGGTTACCCTTTCGGGTACCATCCCCGTCGACGCCCCAGCCTGCGGCCAGAACGTCACCCTCACGTGGTCAGCCTTTCGAAGCGCAATATCACATTGCTATTACTCAGACGTCAATCTTCAGCGAGAGTGTGGTACTAACCCGCACGGACCGGCCCGCGAATTAACAAATGATTTCTTTCAGCCTGTATGCAACTTTTAGAGCCTTTAATTACGTATGAAGTCCTATATGACAGGATTATATTACAGCGCGGATTATTAAATATGTAAAAAAAAAACAAAGACCTAAGGATATGACTTTTATTACGTATAAGTAGGTGCAGATAGTATATATTAGCTTTATAATAGTAACACAGATTAGCACAGACTAACTACAAGCCAAACACAAATTAGGGGCGCTAATAATAGTCTCGTTTATAACGCAATAAACTAAATATATTAGAACGCCTCCTCGTCGGCATCACGCGTCGTCCTGAACGCACCGTTTGACATACAATTAAAAATGACAGATGACAATCCGCCATCTTGGAAGCGGCTCAAAGAGCGGTGCGCGGCAAAAAAATCGCTCAACACATTTTTAGCTGGTTAATCTCCTTCGATAGATGTTTGTGTCAATCATGATTCTAAATTGTGAGAAACCGTGAAGGTTTTAATGTGTCAATTTGTTTATTTTCTTTTGTAGCACTTGCCAATTATAAATGGGAGCAAAGTATTTTGAGACACTTTTAACTAGTTATTATCAATATTTTTTTTTAATATTAGATACACTTGATAGCATGTCGCCTGATAGTAGGTATTTAGCAATTCAGACCTAGCTTACTACCAGCTTTATATTTTATTGTATTTTTTATTCTTATTGTACTCATAATGGTTTTTAATGTTTAATTGAGTATACAGATGGGGCATAAAACACCGACTAAGGGATATAAAACGCATATAACATCTATGCAATAGAAGGAAATCTCGAAATATAAACCTATACCAACATGTTTGACCAGCTTGGTATAGTAGGTCAATTTCCCTCCCACTATGGAGGAGGCTCGAGAACAGTGGAACATATGTGAGCTGAGATGATGATGATGACCTATTATATTTATCTTTGTAATAATGATTATTTTTATAGTCACGCCTTTAATAATAATAAAGATATTTGATGATTAGGCGAATATTAGAAAGGGGAATGGTTTTTATTACAAATGAATAGTATAAAAAAAACTTTTGTCGTAGTATAAGTAAGTATATAAAGTTCTCAGTTCTTTTTTTTAACTTGTTACAGCACGCGTCATTTACGCGTGCTCTACTGCTCTACGTGTGCTTAACGAAGTCTCAATACAAAGAGATATATTCTCGTGTTCACTGAAAAAAATCACACTGACCGCTATTTTAATTTTAAGCACATAGAAATAAGGTAATGTTTATAATTATCGTAATGTATAGGTACTTATGTATTGTATCTACCTCTATCGAATTGGGTTGTATTATCTGTAATGATAGTTGTGTATTGAAATAAATAAATAAAAAATAAAAATGACGTTATACTTGAAAAAAAAAAGACGTTATTAGTAATAGCTCATTCATTAACCTTACTCTTATCCCAGTTAGTTGGGGCTTGACACAATAAGTAATCTTCTTGCATCATACGTATTGCAAAAGTTTTGACAATAGTTCTATGATTGGCCGCCTGCCTGTCGTCAACCCTCTTTGGGTATGTAATGGTTGACCAGACACCAATAGAGTTGGTTTCGTTCAATGTAAAACATTTAGTCGTCTCTTACAAAAACTATGAGAACTTTAAGGATTGGTAGAATTCGTAGTCACCACCATACAGCAAGAAATACCTCCATTGTTTTATTGCTTTTGGAGGCAAACGAGCAAGAAGCACATCTGATGGTAAGTGGTACTGCCGCACATGGACCTTTGCAATACCAGGGGTATAGCTAGGCCGCTGCCTACCAATAAATATCTCAAACCCACCCAATTGGGCTTTCAACTCTCTCACTCACCGAGCGAAGCGCAACAGCATATTCCCATTACTCAGACGTCGATCTTCTGCGAGAGTGTGGTACTACTCCAGACGGACCGGCCCGCGGCTGTAGACTGAGAACTCTCAACAGCGTGGTCTTACCACTAATGAATGTGGATCAATACTGATTGCACTTTGAATCAATTTGACTGAACAGATGGCGTAATGGTTAAAATACCGACCTACCTTGCCAGTGCCGTGGGTTCGCTTCCCACGCAGGACAATATTTTGTGCAAACCATAAATTGTTATCCATTTTTTTTTTGGGATGGGCTACGGTCGGCGCACTTCTCGTATCACTTCGTCCGGAGAGGGGTGTAAGCACGCACACCGGTAACCCACCCGTGAACCTCGCCTTCGTCGTGAACTTGTAGTCAGTGGCCGGTCCGACAGAATACTCCCTGAGGGGTACCCTCTCCTTCACCGACGTATCCAAGGGAAGTACGTTGGTCCTCGCGGTCAGCCTCTCGGCGGGTGACGGACTAATTCCCCGGTCCAGTACCCGCGGCCTCGAAATTGTTATCCTGAGCCTAGGTGTAATTTGTGACCGTCAATTACATATTTGTAAAGTCCCCCGCAATACAAGGATTATTTCCTTAGTGCAGGGTATTATCTTTTTAAAAAAGAATAGTAATGACCTGGCATGCAGAGGTCTGGACTTCGAATCAGTGACGTTTATATCTAAATTATTTACGTTACTTGTCATCATCATATCTTAACGGGGTCGATTCAAATTCATTTATTATGTATAAACCCTGCCAGGGCACTTACATATTGTCAGTATTAACATTTTAATCTAATAAACTACCACCGGATCGGATCTAGACCACTACTGAGAAGATCCGGCAAGAAACTCAGCGGGTTTGTCTATTATTGTTATTTCTTTTAACTTTTTGTTATGTACTGGGTGGAAGGGGACGGCTCCCGAAAACAAAGACAGGTGACCCTACTAGTCCTACTTGTAATGATAGGCTAGAAAAAAATCGATTCGGATGAAAAAAAAAATATTTTTCAAAACGAATTTTAAGTTTTTTTCAGATTCCATCGTATTAGGACAGTGCCATGTAACGATAATTCCATAAAAAATACGTAACTGTACTCAGATGAGAAAAAACGCAATCTATTCAAAACTCACGATCATATGTTCAAGAGTTCAACGTCCTCGCGTGGTGAAAAAAAAATTGTTTTTCATCCGAATCGATTTTTTCAAGTTTATCATTACAAGTACGGCTAGTAGGGTTACCTGTCTTTGTTTTCGGGAGCGGTCTACTTCCACCCTGAATATTAAAAGAATGCTACATGACAGAAATAGCTCCAGTGTGATGCCCTTCGAACCTAATAGTTCAAATAAATATACGATGCAATATGTTCTACCTACCTATTATTGTACGTGTTGCAAAAGTTATTGGCAATCATTTTATGACCGGCCACCTGACAGTCACACCCTCCCTGGGAATGTAATTAATGACCAGTTGGGATCAGACGTAGTTATTCCAGGTTATACACATCCTTACAGGCTATGGTCTGGATATACCCCATTTTATCTCATAAGACAACATTCTGCCTAATGAAATAATCTTTGTATTGCGGGAAACTCTACAAGCGTTCAATTTACACCTAGGCTCAGAATTATAATTTATGAATCGCATAAAGTATTGCCTTGAATTGAACCTAAAACTCTTGGCGTGGTAGGACGGTATCTTAATCACTATGCCATCTGTGCCGTCTGTTGTGTATTTAATCTGCGTTATTTTTTAGATAATAGGATTATGCATAGGGTCGTAGATTAAGAATAAGTAATAGGTATATGTCACCACTTTCTTCTACCCCGCAGATGTTGTAAGAGTTAATTAAGACGATGCAAGTAGCTAAAATTCATGGATATCATCTCAGCTTATAGAGGTCCTACTCCTGGGCTCGAGCCTCCTCCACAATGTGAGAGAAATCAACCTATCACCACGCGGGTTACACATATTGGTATAAGGTTTTATTTTCAATTTTCCTTCTCTTGCATAGATGTTATACATACACATACATATCATCACGCCATATCCCTTGCAGGGTAGGCAGAGAGAACAGAGTGCCAGAGAACTCTATCTCTGCATACTTTACTCGCTTCCTCAACATTCATAATTCTCTTCATACACGCTCGCCGGTTTCGGAGACTCTTGACGATCATAGATGTTATATGCATATTTAAATCAATTATTCATATTTTATGACACCAATGAGCAAGATAGTTGGCGTCGAATTGTATTCTTACTCCGTGACCACCGGGAAAAGTAGATAAAATAACAGTAAGAATAAGAAAATTATGAAACATCCATCCACCTTGTATTGTTATGCATAGGTCTTTCTATAAGGAGACAGTGAGGTAATTGCCTTACTTGTTTGGCGTGTTAGCGATCACAGATTCTGTTATAAGTTACCTCTTAGTTGATCTCTCTGTTGGATTCCACGACTCCCATGCCCAAGGGATGGTTATCCATTATATTTTTAACCATTATATTTTTACATTAGGAAGAATATTTTTTTAAATATTTTGATAAATTCTAAGTAATTAAATTATATTTCGAGGCTTAATACTATTTCAAATCCATCTGGCCAGGGAAATATAATAAGTTAAATTATACTATCATTGTACACGAGACTTCTAATTATACCTACTTATAATTTGAACCTTCAAGTCTTCAACAGTAGAATTTAAAGTTTAAAAGAACGGGGACCTACCCACTATACACCCCTCCACTACTTCAGTGACCACTCATAGTATGCACTGATATAAATTAGTAGAGAAGGTAAACAGAGGAAATGAAACGACTTTAATATAACTTGAAACTATTTTATGTAACATCAAGTTAAAGTAATGGCCGAACTAATTATATATTTACATTGTTGAGCATCACATTAGCAAAAACTTAACTATTTATACATATATTACTATTTTTTACATAATAAAACTTATTATAATAATCGCCCTTATATTATCTTTAATAATACTACATAATGATTGCCGATGTTTACGCGATTAACGAGTTTACGCAATAAAACTCGTAAAAACAGTTTTATACCATAAGTATTTGTAAATGGTATAAAACTGATTTTACAGATTTTATCGCGTTTACATTTTTCAATGGTGAAAATATTCTAAATATCGGGAAATATGTAGATATCAAATAAAAACGCGATGAAATCTGTAACAGTAGTTTAATTTTATATGTAGATAATATAAAATTCGTCTGTAGTGCATTTGTAATGAATGATTAAGAACATAATATGTGCTCTAATATGTTACTGCCATTTTCTTTTCTGCAGTTGAAATATACGATGGCGAATAGTTAAAAAAAAAAACTTGACCACCGAAATATCACTTGTATTGTATTATATGTAGTAAGTATCACTTGTATTTATTTTTTTGTCAAACGCTGAGATTTCTAAACTGAAAGTGGCGTGTGACTTTGACTTGCCGTTGCCATAGAGGATTTGTATAAAGACCTTATTGCAAAGTACCTATTATATAAAAAATAAGCTAAAAAAAAAACCGATGACTATAATGATAGACATGCGCGAAACAGTTCTTTGCGAAGTGGTGTTATATGGCATTACATTTCGTGCTGACTAATATTACATTTTACCACCACATCAAACATCACACATGACATTTATTCATTTAAAAATTCACGTGATGTTGGTGGGGGAGGGGGTCATAATCTTAAACCTCACCACGTATCACACCAAACTAGGTTAAAAATGATAAACAAAGAAAAAGGGTCGCGTGATTAATGGACGTTCCCTAATAGAAAAAAAATATATATTCGGCGGTAAAGCGACTGTAATTATAGCGATTTATAAATAACTATTTGTTCATTATCATGTCGCTTCGTAATTATTGCCTTGCAAACATCGTATTACGTATTATTTTATACATATATAGATATAATTCAGATCCATATATTTTTGCGCAGATGTCATATTGATCATGAGAGAAGAAAAAAATCAATACAAAATTATTTCATAAACGAAACGCGCCGTGTGTTCGTTACCTAGTTGATATTAATACAATTGTATAAATTAAACTTGAGACTCCTTATGAGAATGCACTTTCTACCACTTTTACCACCATCTTCTTTTGGTTACGGCGTTTTTAAACACAGTATTTTCTAGTTAGTGGTTTCAGAACTTAAGAAACCTACTAAGTTCTCGATTGTTTTGTAAAAATGGGTAATGTATTTTTGTGCTATCTAAAGCATTGGGATGATCTTTATCAATCATCTATAGTTTGATAGATTGTTTTAGATTGATTTAGAGCACTATTCGCTCTAAGAATAATAAACGCTTTCATCTATTAATGGCTAATTATCTAATCAATTACTAATTAATTGCTATAGATATTATTGTAGATGGTAAATTTTCGTTGTTACACTTGAAATTATATAATTTTCAATCAATACCAAATGATCATTTGGTAACCGGAATTCTCCATCTATTTATATTATATTCTTCAAATGTTATCATTATTTTATGAGGCAATAAACTAAGTGAAGGTGAAGAGAAAGTAAAAATGCAAGAGCAGCGTGGGTCAAACGTTCATGCAAGACAAATCTAGGCTACCCACTACAAGCAAGTATTTCTTTCGAATCTGGTTTTAATTCTCTTCATGAATGTAAATTCCTACAAGGCTTTACTTCATAATACGTGGTTATAAAATGCAAATGTTACATAGCTGATGTAGATTTTTTAATTACAAGTTATAGTCTAGCCACACCCAGATGAAACTATCCCGGGACACGGAAGGATGGTGCATGTCCCCATAACCTGCTCTGTTTTACCTGGCGTCGACCCCAAGTAATTGAGGTGAGAATAGGATGATTATGATTTTCTTTTTGGTAATAAATAAAAAAAGAATAAAGGAAGAAGAAATACTCTGATAAAAAAAACAGCAGTGTATCCAGAATATGTGACGGTAGTAAATGGATAACTTTTAAGACTTCCCTTTCCTTGAACTATTAAAAAAAAAAAACAAAGCTGACAATGTATGAAATCATCTTAAATAAACCAAATTAATATTAGATTGCAAAGCTTGTAGAATATCTATTATATACTATTGTTATTATTATTAATAATAATAATCATAATTAATAAATATATTTACAGAACATTTTACAAGTCTTACAATTATGTATTTACATAATTATTTAAAAACCTAAGTTAAAATTACAAACACTAATTATTTAATTATTGATTCAGCTATTTATCATTTATTTTAATAAATTTTAAGCTTGAAAATATAATTTTAACAAAATGTTAACTCAATTGTCTGTAGAACAGTCTGTAAAATTTTTATATAAAATTTCCTCTTATTATTATAACATTCATTTGTTGTGTGGTAGCAGCTACGAATACTACCAACCCTTACTTTGCTCGTGAATGTGACGACTAAGAGGCTTATATTGAACTGGTCCAACTCCACTTGATGCCGTTTGGTCAACAATTATCGCAAAGAGGCTTGAGGTTAAGCAGGCGGCCGATCATAAAACGCGGCCGATCATAAAACGCGGCCGATCATAAAACTATTGTCAATAATTTTTACAATATGTCCTATGAAAGAAGAGTACATATTGTATCGACCCCAAGTAATTGGGATAAAGGCAGCAGAATTATGATATTATTAAATTAATAAGACTTAGAAAATCTCTCATCTCTATTACTTGGGTTCGATACAATATGTACTCTTCTTTCATAGTACATATTGTAAAAGTTATTGGCAATAGTTTTATGACCGGCCGCACGCCAGACGTCAACACTCTTTGGGAATATAATTGTTGACCATACGGCATCAGATGGAGTTGGCCCAGGTCGTTATAAGGCTTTTAGTCGTCTTTTACGACATAGACAAGCACAGTAAGAATTGGTAGTAAGAGTTGGTAGTATCCGTAGCCGCTACCACACAGCTAAGGAAAGAAACTATTAATGAATACAAATAATAATCAATTTCCGAACAATAAAATTGTTCTGGGTGGGAATCGAACCCACGACATTCCACATGAAGGGTGGCATATTACTTGCAGTATAGTGATCAAATACGTTAGTCAGTAGTAGAAAAAATACTGCTGCAAAACAATAAAATAGCCATATCGTACAAATGTGAGCTGATAAGAAGAACTCTACTGAATACATCATAAAAAAAAAAATAATAATCTACATTCTTCTTATAGAATAAACTATTGGACCAGTCCATATTGATATACATACAGTAATGAAGCGTTTATTCAATAGTAGGACACTCTTGAAAGAATAAATTAAAACCGCCTAGTCGTTAAGTGCAATTTAGTGACCAACTAAAAATCTTAACAATATTCTATTTTAGCGGAAAAATGAATCAGTAAACATTTTTACTAAACTACTAATGTCTAATATAACTTATTAAATATGTATCACAATTGATTCATAACATTATCTTAAACGAATTGCACTAAGTATATTATAATAAAGTTTCGTCAGCCCGCCATTTTAAACACATTGTTCAAATTGCAACATTTTAAATTAGTTTTCTTTCAAAACTAATAGAGAACTCTCAAATCGTTCGTGTATTCAAACTCCGCATTTAATTTAAAAAAAAAACTATCGTAGCAAATCGATTTTATTATTTTTAATATGTCACAACTTTAAGCACATGACCTCGTTTTCGAATTACAGATAATAAATACACTTGAATGTTTATTTTTTTTTCTTACACTTTCCTCATCACTAATTGGAAAGTCCACAGCTGTTTTCGTTTTCTTTATCGACCCTCAGGTCCTGAGACCCTGGTCGCTGCCATAATCACGTGTGGGAATGTCCTAAACTCCCATGAGAGTGATGATGATTAGCTGCGAGGTGATGAAAATATGGAGCATAAGGTCCAGGCCCCGTGAAAGGGTAAGGTACCCCATGAGAATAAAGTAATCCTCCAGGATAAGGGCCAGATGGGAAACCGCCGGCTGGTGGAGGTGGAACAGTAGGACTGTTGACATCCATTCCAGGGTTCTGCTTTTTCCATTTTGTGCGGCGATTTTGAAACCAAATTTTGACCTGTTGAAGAATACATACATTTTAGTATATAGGCAATTTCCTTCTGAACGTGACTCTTCCTTCTGTAGGTACATGTAAATGGGCCACCGAAGACAAAGATCGGGTACCGTTGGCCCGCTCGCACGGCGAAAAGAGGAGTGCTTGCAGGGTGTGTCTATGGGGTACGCACCGCCCCTCGTCCCCGTCGCCTCGGACCGATTTGGCGGAGAGCGACCACATCCATAGTCAAGTAAAAAAAAGTTCATGTAAATGAACTCCTAAGTGGCAGGACAGATTTTAATGCATTTTGTGTTTCAATTCCGACTGCACAGATGGCGTAGTGGTTAAGATATCGACTACTCGTGCCACTGCCGTGGGTTCGATTCCAACGCAGGACAATACTTTGCGCGATCCACAAACTATTGATCTGAGCTTGGGTGTAATTCGTCTGCGTTAATTATATATTTGTAAAGTCCCCGCAAGTAGTTCAATATAACTACAAAAAATATGCTTGACTTGGCAATAGTGGTCGGCCATATGTTATATACGGCATACAGGGTAGGGATATTCGATATACATCGATGCATCGAAAACATCGATGTTTACAATGCGATACATCGAATCGATCCGATGTTTTGAAAAGCTATCGAAATACACGATGTATCGAAGTTTTTTCATAAAACATCGAATCGATGATAACCAGTTAATGTCACAAAAACTCAAGTTTATGTAATAAATTACAGTTTTATAAGGGATTGGAATAGGTATAAATGCCACAAAAAAGACCTTTTTTTTTTTAGAAGTATCACTTTGGATATGACTTTAGCTTTGTAATATATTTTAGAAAAAGTACTCGATGTTTACAAAACATCGATGTTTTCATCCGATACGTTGAAATGCATCGATGTACAGTTTCGACTTATCGAATCGATAAAAACATCGATGCTTTTTCAAAGTGGACACCCCTAATACAGGGGGGCCCATGACCTGAGCTGTTGTGTAGTCGAGTGATCCAGTTCTAGAATTTTCTTTTTAAGATTTGTACAAAAGAACTTCTATTGAGTGGGATAGTATCACATACAACTAAACCTTCGCCATGTAAACGCTATTGATTAAATACGACTGCACAGAGAGCATAGTATTAGTACGACCATAAGTAGCGATTGACGTGAACTCGAGACAAACACAGGAATTTTTTTTGGAGGTTCACGATTGGTTATTCTGAGTCTAAATGTTATTTGTGTTTGATAGTTCTACGTTTATAAAGACAGTGTTGGATTTATAAAAATATATATATATATGTATATATTTCCGTGTGGTGACGGAGTAAGAATACAATTCACCACCCCATATCTTACCCGTGGGTGATCGTACGAGACGAATAAGGGATATATAACGCATATAACATCTATGCAAGAGAAGGAAAACTCGAAACAAAACCCTATACCAACATGTCTGACCAGCGTGGTATGGTAGGTCAATGCGATGCTCGACAGCGTCAGGAACTGGGACGCGGTCGCCGCCTTCTGCGAGACAGTTGTCTCGCGGAAAGAGGCGACGGGGCGACTCCGAGAGGAAATCCTCTTCTGTGAGACGCTCCGCCGCCGGCGCCTGGAGCGGCGTATGCCGCCCTAGCCGAGGCCGCGGGTGACTGGACCGGGGAATAGTCCTTCACCCGCAGAGAGGCTGACCGCGTGAGGGCGGCGCCCCGGCAGTTAGCTGGGGCGTCGACGGGGTATGGTACCCGAAAGGGTAACCCGCCGGGCTGGCCACGGAAGGCAAGGAAGCGGTACCAGTGGCCGGCCCAATGGCGATGGGGAGGGAACATGGTGGGTTATGGGCCACGCGCTGCCCTTCCGTCGCTCCGGACGGTGCGGGAGACGTGTGACCGGGACATAGCCTACCAAAAAAAAAAATAAGTTACAACTTATCCACACCTATGAAAACAATAAACAAAAAGTTGCAATCCAAGAAGTGTGGTTTACCACGCTATTCAGGCGCTTTGGCATAAGATTTTATTTAAAGTTTTCCTTCTCCTGCATTGTTGTTATCTGTGATAGCTCTTAATAGTTTTTTTCTGATACCATACCTATTCTTGCACAGTTAACACACAAATAATGCTAAATTAGATGTATATACTAGAGAAATTCGTTCAGCCTTTCTCTCTAGATTCAAATTAGTGCAGCGCTATGATCTGTTAACATTAGCGAGACACGAATATTCTAGAATATGATATGACTTTTATTGCTTTATCCAGAAGATATTTTAATTTTTTTTTTGAAAAAATTACGGACAAATATTTTTGAAGTATTCAATATAGATTACCTATTAATGTAGCCCCCCTTGTGGTGAGGGGTTATGAAATATATCGCCTACTGTCACGGATGTAGTCAGAGAGGAAGTTGTGAGGTTTCAAACCCCGCTCCAAAATGTTCAAAATCAAGATCGATTCGTCAATTATATCTAATAAACAATTTAATGTTATTTTTTACATTCAGACTTTATAACGTAATTACAAATTAGTATTACTTCGTGAATATTTTTATTTTCTTGAAAGACTTGGGATATAAAAACTTAACTACGAGAGTGCCCACTCTTACATAACTAAAGAACCACCTAGAAAATGAACTACAGCAATCTCTTGGTAAACTTATAAAGGCAGTTTCAACCGCGAACCATTTTTTTTTCAGAAAAGACAACTCCCTGCAGTAAGGAAATAGGTATCCTTTTCTTGTAAGGGCATTTACATACATACATACATATCATCACGCCATATCCCTTGCAGGGTAGGCAGAGAGAACAGAGTGCCAGAGAACCCTATCCTTGCATACTTCAATCGCTTCTTCAACATTCATAATTCTCTTCATACACGCTCGCCGGTTTCGGAGACTCTTGACTCCACCTTCTTTCAGTACGTGACCAATCTGGTCTAGGTAGGTGAGTCTCGGTCTCCCCCGGCACCTACATCCTTCCACTTTCGCATTGTATATCTTCTTAACCAGACGTTCGTTCGGCATTCTTTCCACATGTCCGAACCATCGGAGCATTCCCTTTCGCATCTTTACACCAATACTCTCTTTCATACCTACTCGCTCTCTTACGTCGTCGTTGCGAATCAGCATGCGTCGGTCGGCCTAACTCCACAGATTTTCCGTAGAGATCGCATTTCGACCGCATTCATTTTGCTTTCATGCTCTTTTCTGCATACCCAACTCTCGCTTCCATATAGTAATGTTGGGACAAGCACTGCGTTATATATTGCTACACGTGCCTTCTGACTGAGGTGGTGGCTACCGAGAAGTTGTCCCAACGCTCCGCTCACTCTATTTCCCGCATTCACTCTTCGCTCTATATCAGTGGTGTACCTTCCATCTCGGCTAAAACCACATCCAAGATATACAAATTCATCCAAGTGGATGGAGCAAGTGCTCCAGTACATCATTACCTATTGTTACTCTTACATCTGTTCTGGCTTCATCTCTTTCAAAGACCATTATTTTGGTTTCGCTCACATTCACGCGTAGACCCCTTTTCTTACAATCTTCTGTCATTGTGTTGGCTAGAGTCTGCAGGTCAGTCACTGACTGTGCCAGCAGGACTGCTGGCACAGTCACTGTCAGTCAGGACCTTTACAAATAACGAATAATACGAATTGTATCTAGACCCGTTAATAGTGGTAGGATCACCCTGTTGACAGTTTCTGTCTAGTAGTACCACACTCTCGCAGAAAATCGACGCCTGAGCAGTAGCAGTGTGGGGCTGTGCTTCGTTCGGTGAACGAGAGAGCCGGAAGCCCAACATTCTGGGTGAGTTTGGGATTTTTATTTGTAGGCAGTGGCCTAGTTGTACCCTGGTATTGCAAAGGTCCATGGGCGGCATTAACACTTACCATCTGGTGTGTTGCTTGCTCGTTTGCCGCTAAAAGCCATAAAAAAAAGACCCCTAAGACCAATTTGTCGATCGTACAAAGTATTATCCTGCGTAGAAATCGAAAACATAACGTGGTCGTTAGTCGATAGATAGATGTGGATTAGGTCGATATCTTAGCTAAAACGTCATCTATGCAGTCAGTTATGGTATTAATTCTTCTTAGGGAGCCCTATCTTTAATAGTGGATATACTGATGAACAAAATATAGGTTACACACCTGCGTTTCAGTCAAACTCAAGCTCAGCGCCAGATTTAATCTTTCACATACTGATAAATATCTCGTTGTCTTGAATTTGTTCTCCAATGATACCAGCTGTTCATACGTGAATGCTGTTCTAGCTCGTCTTGGCTTAGTACCACCTTTGGAATCCCTTGAACATCCACCTTTTCCTTTTTTTGAACTAGAACTTGTAGGGCTCTTAGGATCTCCATTCTCGTCTAAATCAGATTGTGTAAGGATGTCATCGTCAAGATTTGATGTTTGGTCATCAGTTTCCACCTCTTCTGTCTCCAAATCTGAATGTTGAAGGTGGTCTTTTACTGTAACAAAGGAGAAGAATAAATTATTGGCTGTAGACAAATGGGATGTTTCATTTGTCACTCTTAATTACCATGTTCAAAAATTTTAAAATCTGTTTTTTAATTCTGTACTCTATTAAGTTGACGTTATAAATAAAGCTGTTTTATCGCTTCCTCATAATGCCATTTTCATAAAATTTTTCATGTTTTTCAGATGATATAATGGACATTTCCGTTTCCTTCTCTGTTGGCGCGCGTGGCTAGTGTTGCCAATGCGAAATAGTTTTAAAACGGCTATTAATTTTTAATGTGGCAACATTGCTAACGAATTCGAGGCCCCGGAAACATTAAAATATAATTTACGATCGAACCGTTTTGTGTTTAGTAAAATTACTAAAATGCGAATTTTAATGTAGTACAGGATATATAAATATTAGCGAAATTAGCCCTGCATTTTATATCGTTTAATTTTGAGTTTCGGAAGCGCAGAATGGCGTTGAGATAGGCGTTAAATGGCGGCGATATGGTTCATTTATATGTGATTACAAATTCTGTAAATACTTTTAAAACTGTTAACTAACTGCTAACATGTTTAGCAGCTTTTGCTTATAAAATTACAAAGGCAGCGAAACAAACATCAGAAAATATGAGAATAGAGGAACATAATTCTACTAATAAAATAAATGAGAATGTTTACGAGAAGAGACATCTATACAACATATGTTTAAACTAGATTTTAAAGAAAATATACGAAATAAATTAAAATGAAACTGTGCAGTATTATAGCTTATATATATCAGAAAATAACAAGCTATAATTTTTTAAAAGGCAATTTATAAATTAACCAAAATATAACTGTAATATTAAAAAAAATACTCTAACAATAGAACACTATTATCTTAATATATATAAATTACGCGTCACGTTGTTTGTCCGCGATGGACTCCTAAAGTACTTAACCGATTTTAATCAAATTCGCACAGCATGTGTAGTTTGATCCCACTTAAAAGATAGGATAGCTTCCATCTCAATTTTATGGTCACAATATTATTTTATTGCAAATTATTTGTCTATCATTTGACAGTCACAATTATCTGTTATCTCCAAACGATTCTAACAGATGGCGGTGTCTGTTGACTGGATTGAGTAAGTATTTAATAGATGGCGCTATGTTAAACGTACAAACGATGCATATAAGCTACAATTTATTAGCATAATCGCCACGTATTACTGAGGCTACCTTAGCCTCAGCAACGCGTGGCCGAGTCTGCTAGTACTCTATAACAAATTATGTATATATATAATACATGTGGTCGTTACAACTGCTGTCACAACAAATTGTAGTGCGGGCAGTCATCGCGTGACCATGAACGCTGTAAAGTTTCGAAACCTCGGGCAATTAAAAATCCAATAAAAATGCGATAGAATCCGTAAAACTAGTTTTATTTCAAATATACGAGTAGGTATATCATGCATCTGTTTGGAATTTTAATTAATTTATCAACTAGATTAAATTAATAAGAAAGACAACGCTTAACTCGTTTATACTTTTTTGAATTATTTTTCTTATGAACTCCTTGTTTTAACAATACCTGTTTATGAACAGTTTCAACACCAAAAAAAATTAAAAGTAGTTTTTACTTCTGATATACAGAGATGTCTGTAACGGTGATGAGAAAAAGCCTTTTCTCATTTCAAAAAATGACCAACGCGCCTAAAGAAGTTTTCGCTTCAAAAAAAGTAGGATACAAATATTTCTGTAACCATTTTTATGAAACATTGGAATGAAAAACCGCACATTCCTGTCAAACTGATACTGTATTATACGTATATTTTTACGTTCAAATATGAATTGCACCCAATGATGTTTAATGTTTACGCGAATATTACACATTTGAAATAAAACTATTTTTACGGATTCTATCGCGTTTGTATTTGATTTTTAAATTCTCGACTTTTTGAACACTTCACAGCGTTCATGGGCGATAGCCCTTCAATGACCATGAATGCTGTAAAGTTAGATAGAACAAGTATTCCATAACGAAAAAGGTTCAAAACCTTGTTATCCGTTTGTACTTCAATCAACACTTAAATGAAAATTACTGATTAAATTATTTAAAACTGCTCTATCAACATCAACTTAGTAAGTAAACGATCGTCCCGTCATCTATCGCATAATAAAACACCCTATCGGCAAATATACTTGTAAATCACAATACGAATAGTAATAACGAGCAATTTTGCTATTCTATACTAATATTTAAACCAATAAAAATTAAGTTGAAATTGAATTGAACCGTCATGTCGTTTAAGATGTTTTTTTTTCTAACCAGTCCCAGGATAAGCAGAACGAATTTGTAAGATAAAATAAGGACCAGATGTAGTGCCGACTGATATATTATTGGTCGCATGCGAAGCGTTGTCCAAATTAAACACATTTAATAAAGAATGTACAGTATTGAAAGCTAGATGAATGATATAATTTATAGCTTTTAAGCCCGTCTCTACTCGATTCCATTATACTTCTATTATATGCTAATAACTTGCCCCGGTCTCAGACGTTGTTCCTAGTATTTCATCTATATTAAATTACTATTGTAAATCTGCAGAATTTGTTTATTTGAATGTACTAAACTTAGGTACCATAGTAATGTATTTTTTCTAAAACATGCTTGGAAATTAGAACATTATTTTCACAACCTTCTTCGAGATAAATCGATATTGCTGTACTGAGCGAGCAGCGGCCGGCAAAAATTGTATGAAAATCCATATCTGTCGTGTTTTAGGGGCGAAATAAATATATATATATATATATATATATATATATATGTGTGTGTAAATTCATACGTATCGTGAATTTTTAAAATGGAACGATATGTTACTTCAAAATATTGCAGGCAATTTATCAGAGTTTTATTTAAATTTCGAACTGGCTTGAAAAAGAAACCTGTTTGATAATGATAAAAAAAACAAATGAAACCTGTAGCAAGTTAAAAATGTTGTTCATTGTTCGTCATGTATACAGTTCTACTTAGTACTACTTAGTTTTAATTTCCGCGCATTATTTGAGAAAAGCACTATACAAGCCTTGGCCACAACTAGGAATTGATGGACTTACGTATATGTGCCTCGGCTACGCCTCGGCCCACATTTATACTTTCATCCATCAACGCCTCTTTTGATGGCCGCTGCAGTAATGTACTATACTTAATCTTATTTTGTAAGATAACCTGTTTATCAAAACAGGCTACAATAGATAACGCTGATAAATACAAGAGGAGCAGTGTCAGGAAATTGGCAAAAATTGGCGTCCAAAGAATTTTATAATATTAAATAGAACATATCCACGCAAATTAAGTTGCTCGCACAGCTGGTTTTAAAATATAGATCAAATACGCGGATTAAATCGGTTGTATCTTTTAGAAATAGTGTGTATAACCATTTCATGTATTTCACGCCGAGCTCGCAGCGTCGATGGTCTTAATATAGATTTTGTCAATCAAATCCATCCCTCAGAAACCGTACATTTTGTTGACATAAAAAGTTTATGCACTGGGTTAGAGTATAAGGTATGCCGAATTTCATCCAGATCCGTTCAGCCGTTCTATCGTGATTAAATAAAAAACATGATGAATATTTTTAATTCACCCAAACATTCGCATTTATAATAGTCGTAGATTAATAAAATAGTTTTCGCAGGTCACGCCAAATTACTGGTAAAGACATTTTTGTGATATTCTGAGTTAAATATATTGAAAAAAAATAAAGATGCCATGTCCGTATTGCTATTTTTTTTAAATAAAATTTACCTTACGTATTTGCTGATATCGTAATTTTCCTAATGCAAAAAATATTAAAATCACTTTTTTTTATTTATTAGAAATTTAACATAAACACAAAAAAGTATACAGTAACACAAAACTGAAATTATTAATTACATATATTATTATTATCAAATTATATGGCCATAGCAAATATTATAGCCACTCAAAAATACCCTCCGCAAAAGTCCTACTACTTTGCAATCTCTAGACACCTTATCTTTTTTTGTGACGAAGATAATTTAAAGACGTATAGACTGAAATTAGTTAAATTTGTAATAGTATAATTTATGAATTTATTTTGAATAATGAACTACAAGCATCGTTAGCAATAAATATGTCAAGCTAGATCATAAATATTAGCTAAATAACATGGATATATTTCTCAATTAAGATTTAAATAGATTATACTGTAGCCAATAGAACAACAGGTGGCATTTTGATCGAGTTTGCAACCTCTATAACAATTTAAACATATTGTTATTCGTGTGGTGATGGAGTAAAAATACAATTCACCACCCCCTATCTTACCTGTGGGTGATCGTAAGAGATGGCTAAGTGATATAAAACGTATATAACATATACATATATAAGAGAAGGACAACTGGAAATAAAACCCTATACCAGGGATCGGCAACCTGCGGCTCGCGAGCCACATGCGGCTCTTTGGATGTGAAGTTCCGGCTCTTTAGTTCTATACGCAAAAAAATATTTTATAAAGAAAACATATAAAAATGGTTCTGAATAATGAGGATTACGCACAAATTATTATTGGAAAAAATGTAGCTCTTTAAAAACTTTAAACTTTTATAAATTCTAATTTTTGGCTCTTCCGACTCAAAAGGTTGCCGACCGCTGCCTTATACCAACACATCTGACCAGTATGGTATAGAAGGTCAATTTCCCTCCCATTATGTAGGAGGCTCAAGACTAACAGTGGGACATATATATGAGCTGAGATGAAATATATTGTAACGTAAAATAGTTAACAAATTTTAAAAACTCTTTGAACATTTAATTATAAAGATAAAGTTTTTATTATCTTGCCATACCGAATAAAGTATTGTGCAGCTATTTGTCACGGAATACCACATAAAGAGCTTGCATTCTGGAATTAAAATTCTATTATTAACTTTTTTCCGAATGATAAATGAGTGTCGCACGTGGGAATCGAATCCACGCCTATTGGAAATTGGATCATCCTACCACTTAGAGAAGTGTGAGCTGTCGTATGACCATCAAATTGCGGCTCGTATTAATTTGTCGTCTTTAGTGGATTCATGTGCCATCCACGCACAATGATTATTCTTATTCTATTCTATTATTCTTATTCCGTCACCACATGCATTTTTTACACTATAATATAATATATAATATATATATATATATATATAAATATATATATATATAATATATATATAATATAATATATATAATATAGATAATAATAGATGACAGAAAAATAAAGTTTAGATAATTTCTTTTCAAGTGAACACTTCTTTTGGCACACCGTACAAAGATTTTTCGTAGGCTGTAAGTGCGGCTGATCCGTCACGCTCTGAGGTGAAAGGTTCGATCGGGTGAACTCGGGACCGCCGAGTCTACCCGAGCGAGAAAGATACAGTCAGCTGTTCTTCACTGCTGTGTCGCTGTGTTTACTATATTCAATTTATATATATGTAATAATTATTATTATTAATTACTAGCTTCTGCCCGCGGCTTCACCCGCGTAAAAAGTTATTTCCTAAAGTTTTTCCTATTTTATTTTACCCTTTAAGGGTAAATTTTTTACAAAATTTTAATGTCATATTTATTTACATCTAATCAATAGCCTAAAAATAGTGTTCAATCTTCTGGCATTAAAAATTACGATACTTCCTTACAATTTTTCATCCGCCTTTACAATCCTTTTTTGCAATAAAAAGTAGCCTATGTCCTTTATCAGGCCCTAGACTATATGTGTACCAAATTTCATTTAGATCGGTTCAGTAGTTTGGGCATGAAAGAACGACAGACAGACAGAGTTACTTTCGCATTTATAATATTAGTAAGGATTATCAATTATTTAATAGTTTTTTTTTTCATAGGTTTAAGTTCTTCTGATGACTGCTTTGTGTTTTTTATACGCAAAATTAATCCTTTTATCGCAAGGTCTCTTTGGACAACATACCTAAAATTTAAACATATTTATAGCTCATTTGTCTGTTTATAAGTACTCGTAATGCGAGTCGGGTGCATACCGGTTGCATGCCTTGTTAATTGTATAGGACAAAAAGTAGTCAAATACTTGTAGAATAAGTTAGTATGAGCTTGTTTTAGATAAGAATTGTGTCTTGAAAATTGATTAACTTGGCCGTGTAGTGATGCTGAAAGAATACAATTCACTACCAATCTTCTTCTAGACAACTCAAAGACATATAGTAGATAGCTAGACAAGAGAAGAACATCTCCAAATAAAACTTTATACCAGTCCGTCTGACCAGCACAATACAATAGATCAATTGCCCTCCTATTGTGGAGGAGGGGTGGAACGTACGTATATGATTAACGATGAGAAACTATACCTAATAGATTTTTTCTTAATGTATATGGATGTTTTTTTTAATGGCAACAACTCTTTTTTTATTGGCAGGCTATGGTTTGTCACTGTATCCCCTCCACATCGCCATTGAGCCAGCTACAGTCTGGCGGTTTACCATCACCCTCGCGCGGTCAGCCTCTCTGCGAGTGACGAACTATTCCCCGGCCACCCGAAAGGCAACAACCTTGCACTAAGGAAATAATCCTAGTATTGCCGGGGACTTTACAAACATATAATTAATTACGGGTTGAGAGCCCTCAGCGCTCACCCACAGTCCGGGTAAAGTTATCATAGCCATTTGAGGCTAGCAACTAAGACACACAAAAAAAAAAAAAAAACATAATTAACGCAGACAAATTATAGCCAGACTCAGAACAATAGCTTGATTGCACAAAGTATTGTCCTGCGTAAAAATTAGACCCACATCACGGGCATGGAAAGTCGATAGCTTAATCACTACGCTATCTGGGTAGTCAATATGAATGTAAATTAGCCGCTGTCATTAAGAATTGACTTAGCTCAATTAGGAAGTCGACAGACCTAATCTAGAGACCACCAGATCGATTCTAGGCTCTCCCGTTATTATTGCCCTTTCTTATTTTATTTTTTCATTATTTCATTAATTAATTTTGGTCAATATCTACATATATTTTCCATAAAATAGAATGAACTAAAAGAAAATATCTAAGCTCTGTCATTCAGATATCAAAACTTGCCAGTACAGGGATGGAGAAAGAATACAATTCAATATCTCCTATCTTGCGTGTGGGTGTCGTAAAAACCGACTAAAGAATACAGATAACAGATGCTATCTGCCACTTACACAATCGTGAACTATTTTAGGACATGCAAATTTTGCTTCATATTATATCTTACGTCTTCAAGGTGACGTATGCCATCTATCGGACAATGTTTACACATTGTAGCACGGTTGGGCCGGATTCCCAATAGGTGCGAGTTCGAACCCCGCTTGTGACATCATTTTTCGTTTCGTGATCGGGTATTTATAAATACCTTTTAACAATTAAATTTATCTATTTATTGGACGTGAGACACCTGTCCTCCCGTGACCATAAACGATATAAAATGTTCGAAATGTCGGGAAATTAAAAATCAAATAGGTACAAACGCTATAGAATTAGTAAAATTTGTTTTATTTCATACATAGGTACATATCATCACGCCATATCCCTTGCAGGATAGGCAGAGAGAACAGAGTGCCAGAGAACTCTATCTCTGCATACTTCACTCGCTTCCTTAACATTCATAATTCTCTTCATACACGCTCGCCGGTTTCGGAGACTCTTGACTCCACCTTCCTTCAGTACATGACCGATCTGGTCTAGGTAGGTTAGTCTCGGTCTCCCTCGGTACCTACATCCTTCCACTTTCGCATTGTATATCTTCTTAACCAGACGTTCGTTCGGCATTCTTTCCACATGTCCGAACCATCGGAGCATTCCCTTTCGCATCTTTACACCAATACTCTCTTTCATACCTACTCGCTCTCTTACGTCGTCGTTACGAATGCGGTCGGTCAGCCTAACTCCACAGATTTATTTCAAATGTCTAATACTCGCGTAAACATTAGGAATCATTAAGTTTATCTGCGTTATACATCTCATGTAAAACTAAACTGTTGACAGTAAAGTCCAATTCCAATCTTTTTCATTGAGGTTACTTAACAAAGTGACATAATGATTTCTAATGTTTACGCTGAGTATTATACATGTGAGATATTTCTTTTTTATAGAATCATTTTCTTTCTGTACTGACAATAAATTTGTATCAAAAATGTGTGTCAAAATGTATTAATTAATACCAGAGACCAGTGGTTCTTAACCTTTTTAGGTCCGTTACCCTTATGACTTAACTAGGGTCATTGATTTTACACTTCTTCCCAACGATGATCTCAAACAATACAAATATGTAGACTTTATTAGACTTAAAAACAATTACGTATATGAAAATTTTAGATCATCATTATCATCATTCTCCTACTCTTATTCCAATTACTTGGGGTCGATACAATATGTACTCCTCTTTCATAGTACATATTGTAATAGTTATTGGCAATAGTTTTATGACCGGCCGCCTGCCAGACGTCAACCCTCCTTGGGAATGTAATTGTTGACCAAACGGCATCAGATGAAGTTGGCCCAGGTCGTTATAAGGCTCTTAGTCGTCTTTTACGACATCCACGAGCAAAGTTAGGGTTGGTAGTATTCTTAGCCGCTACCACACAGCGCTTATGAAAAATTTAGATATGTTTACTTTAAATTACATTTATAAGCTCAGTTTAACTCAATGACATATATGTATAATAACTAAAAATGAAATAATTTAGGAATGATTCTACAATCGTTAATTAAAAGTTTAAGGTAAACAGAAAGACAAGAACCAGCTAATTTTTACCCCCACGAAATACAAGTTTTACCCCCGTGTGGGTAATTACCCTCAGGTTAGGAACCATAAACCCATATTTTACAATTTGTGGGTAGACATATGTAAGTCTCTGTAATAACGACGACTTCTTGGACGTAAGACATTTTAGTCCTCTTATGACCATGAACGCTAAAGTGTTCGAAACGTCGGGCAATTATTAAGTATCCATACGTACACACCTCCATTTGATACAGGCTTTTCCATGAGGAAGAAAATGACCTAATAGAAACGTTTGACAAGCGCGTGGCGATCATAATTTGTGGTAAAACTTTCCTAGAAGAGCGTTCCTACACTTTACAAATGCTTCCTAAATCAGATTTAACATTATTCAGCTGAAAAAAAATTACAAAACTAATAATATATAATTAAAAATTTTAAGTAACCATAGGTACGTATATGTAAGACAAAGCAGTCAACCAAACATAAAAAAAACTCAAATGTACAGAAGTAGTTAAGATGAGGAGCCGCTGGGGAGGCGTCCTTCACTGCGTCGTCCGTTACGTGGTCGCCACTTTAGAACCTTTCTTCCCTAGCGGTTGTCGGTTCTTCGAGCGATGTGGCCTGCCCATTGCCCCTTGAGCATGCTAATTCTTCTTGCTATGTCAGTTACACCCGTTCCTCTGCGGATTGCCGCATTTCAGATTCTATCTTGCAGAGAAATCCCGAGCATAGCCATCGCTCCATAACACGCTGAGCGACTTTGAGCTTGGTTATAAGGCCTATATTAAGGGATCATTTAAGGGAAATAAATATTATACGTTTAAAATCCCTACGGTAACTAACAGAAAGAGTTGATGATTTTAAAACGTCTGAACTATATTCATAAATTGTAGCAAAGATCCATCTCAATCACGTCAGCTTTTAAACAATAAAAAATAACATCATAATCGGTTCATTCGTTTAGAAGCTACGATGACACAGACAAACATACAGATACATGGACACACAGACACATCTAACTTATAACGCCCATCTTTTTGAATCGGAGATTAAAAAAATAAAATAATTACACAGATTTTATTTTCAATTACATTAACAGTTAAAGAATAAAAGACTTTCTTTCTGACGGATATCCCCCTAGCGCACCCTTTTTATTTATTTTCTGGCTTGCCTACTTGTTTTTTGGCAACAAACAAAAAAATATAATCTACCCTTTTACTCTGAAAAAGAATGTTTTCTTATTCATTCAGCGGTTTGCTTGTTTCTTGTGCACTTAAGTTACTTACATTTTTTTAAGCGCAGTAAGGCCATAGACAGCATGGGTCAGGTCAATGCCTTGTCTATTTATATTATACAATAATAAAGATAAATACAAATTAAAGTCAAGCAATTTATAACTTTTGATACAAATTGTATAATAAATAGAGAAATGTTTTCATCTATCTATCAACCCGTAGACGACCACTGTTGAACATTGGCCCTACCACGAGAATTTCCCTTAGAACGGCTATGTCTGGTACAGGCATCCAATAATTAGGTGCAACTTTTAAGATGTTACCAATCCATCTAATTAGTGTTGGCCGCAAGTCTTGCAACTCTCGCTATTAGAATAACACAGAGCCACTTGTTTTGATAGAAATGAAAATACCACATAGAAATGAAAAATCCAACTAAATTAATAAAATTTAATTTATCTAGTGGCACTAACTATACAACTGACAATAATTAGGTGCATGCCACTTAACGGGAGTGCGGCTATCACACCTATCCATCATGCGACTGTTTAAAATAACATCAAATTATTTACCCAGGTACTGGTATTAAGAATACAAAATGTTAACAATCCTTTTTTGCCAAAAGAATCGTAAAATGCTGTCAAAGGGCACAAATCACTGCGAGACTCTGGCAGCGAGTCTTGATCTTACATTTGGGCAAAAGTACATCGAATGGTGGGCGTCCTACTCTAAGTATATCATCTAATTCATGGTCGTCTTATTTTACGTATCGAATTAACAACAATTGGAATAGTAGGTAAAGACTAATCCGCTATTAGTGCTGTTCAGGTTGATACCATCACCCGTGTGGTGATGGAAATTAACCTATTATGCCACAATAGTCAAGACGAGTAGGTATAGGGTAGATATTTATTTTGAATTTTAATTCTCTTTCATAGACTTTATCTGAATATTAGATAGTCTTTTATCCACGGGAAAGAAAATGGCTGATGAATTATAATCTTACTAAGGTACTTAAATACTGTAACAAAGGTTTTTTTTTTTCATTGCAAATAATATTTATTACTTTTACAGTGTGTTAGTTTAATACATAAATATAAAACAATTTAAAATATAAAAAGTTTATTCAAAGTGATATCCATTGGCTGCAATACAGTCCTTTAAATATTGAGGCCAGTTGTCAATAGAAGCATGCACTCTTTCCATTGGAAAATTCTTCACTGACATTCGTATGGATTGTGTTAGGGACTCCAAATTATCACGGCATTTAGTGCAAACCATACTCTCTTAAACAGACCATAAATCATAATCCAGCGGATTGAGATCGGGACTAGACGACTGCCTGTCTTCAGGTCTGATGAAGTCCGAAACGTTCGTTTCGAACCAAGACTGCGTAGACCGAGCTTTATGACCCGGCGCCAAGTTTTGCTGGAAGGACCATTCTTGATTATTGAACATGGTGTTATTAAGGGCCTTCACTAACTTCTCAAGGATGGTATCTTGATACACTTGTGCCGATGTTTTGATACCTTTTTCAGAAAAGTATAGCTCAGTCGCTCCTTCATAGCTAATAGTGATGGTTTGGTGGGGACCAAACCATCACTGAATTTGACCACCTTTTTCGTACGAACACTACGTGGACGGCCAGATCTTTTTCTGTCACAAACAGAGGAGGCCTCATTGCACCTATTAATAGCCCGGTACACAATCATTTTACTAATACAAAGCGTATGGAGAGTTTTAAAACATGCATTTGGCTCCATACCTACTTTGTATAATGCAATCACAGCGATTCGATTATCTTTATCATCCCACTCCATTTTAATATCGCAAAATATTATACAATGTATTGCCGCCAAAATGAGAAAACACAACGAACAATCATATAAAAATGACAGAAATTCCAAATTCAAATATAATATTTTGAATTTTTAGTTGAAACAGTATTTATGGCCAGACTAAGTATACTTTTATTATGTCAATTATTATAACTTTACAACGATATTTACACAAAATACATTATACATAAAATTAACACACCATAAAACGTACCACTACATTACAAATAGATATTTTAAACAAACTGTAGTGGACGGTACAATAACGTATCACGTGATCTTTTTTTTGGTATTTTTAAACGCCAGCCCCCACCCCTCCTTCTCCTTGGTGATAAGTGATGAAGTTTAAGACTATGACCCCCCTTCCCCTACCAACATCACGTGAATTTTAGTACCTACAAAGAATTAGCCCTCAACTCATTACCCCTTTCAAGCCTCACGTGATTAATGGACGGCCCTTAATGTACTTGGCAGTACCTATTACAACGATAGTGTATGGATTTACAAGTATGTTTGAGATAAACGTAGACTTTGTAGACATGTTTAATATACATGATATAGACTGACAGTCAGTATAAATAGGGTAGCGGTTAAGATACCGACCATGCCAATGACGGTGTCGATTTCCAGACAAGACAAAATACTTTGTATGTTGTTCCTCTCGTTCTGAATCTGGATGTAATTTGTGTCCGTTAATTATATATTCGAAAAGTCCCGCGCAAGAGCCAAATAAATTTAAAAAGACAATCTTAAAAGAAGAAAATAAAAATGCAAGGAAATAAACAGAAATTGATATCCTGAAAAGAATGAACGAAATTATGTGTGGTGACGGAGTAAGAATACCTACTATTCACCATCTTACCCGTGGGTGATCGTACGAGACGACTAAGGGATATAAAACGCATATAACATACCTATATGCGAGGAAGGTAAACTCGAAACAAAACCCTATATTAACACGTCTGACCTGCGCGGTATAGTAGGTTAATTTCCCTTCCATTACGGAGGAGGCCCGAGGCCAACAGTGGGACGTTTATGGGCTGTGATAATGATGATGACGATGATGAATTTCCTCATCTATTCGTACTGGAAATCGCATACCTACTTACAAATTTCAAGTAACAATTTAAAGAAAAAAAATTGTCAATAATATCATTTTTTTAAATGATTTTTGTTGCAATAAGTTTACAATTAATTAAAAAAAAAAATATTCTTAATTTATCAAGTTGTCAACACTGTAAATAATAGAAAGAATACAAAAGAATTCACCACAAGCCGAAATTTGTTAGGAATTCTTCTGTAGGTATATATTCTTTCAAACGAATCAATATAATTAAAGCTACTTTAAAATGTATTTTCTTTTAATTATAAAGGCGGGAGAAATATTAGCTAGTTCAATATTACATTTGCAGATCATCTTAATGTTTAGGGCTAAAGTGCACGTCACCATTAAACCCTTTGGCAACTACTATTCTGCTCCCACCCGCGAACGAAGTAGGTATTCGTCACTCAGTAAGTATCATATTATGAAATCTTACATGAGATCTAAAATAACGTTTCTCTGAAGCCTAAATAAATATTTGTAAATAATTTATTTACATTTAAACAATACACATCATAAAAATATTAATCATTGCCGAAACAAAAATGAATAAGGATCCGGTTCCGTCCCCAATTCCTCCGAGGAAAGGCACTTGTAATCGAGAGGGCTTTATTAATTACAAACTTGAACCACAACCACCCCTATTCACACACACCCCCTATCAAACAATCCAAATTATTATCATCCTTAATTCTTGTTAAGGAAGGTTAAAAATCGCTTAACACATTACCATAACCCAACCCAGTCTTATCTCTTGGGCGTAAGCATCAACGTTTGCTTACGAAAGAACAATTTTGAACTTAATTTATGTTATCTTTAAGTAGATTTTCATTTGTGAATAAGGCCTATCAATTTGTTAAATGAAGAAAATGGAGATATGTAATTTAGGAAGGATTCTTGGTCGGTTGGCTCTCGTAATGTGTACCGTGTTCACGGGTCTATACTGTATAAGTATATATAATCTATAATTAAGATGGGTACTCCACTTAAAATATTTAAAAATAAAACTATTTTTATGGATTTCAGCACGTTTGTATTTGATTTTTGATTTCCCGACGTTTCGAACACTTTACAGCGTTCATGTTCACGAAAGGATTGTGAAGGATGTAGGTAAGATATTCAAAAGTTCGGGGAATTAAATATCAAATAGGTGCCTACAAACGAGATAAAATCGGTAAAAATAATTTTATTTTTATTGTGAAATTTTATTAATTACCTATTGTAAATATCAAAAAACATTAGGTACTAGGTATACATAAACAGATCAGAAGGTCTCTAGTAATGGTCATTTGGGCTATTATTAGTCTCAGTCGTATTTCCGTCCCATCGGATTTGAAAATTAATAGATAATAGGTAGATAATTTTCTCTAAAAATTTTACTAAGTGAAAGGAATAATGCTAAGGGATATAATATGCATATAACCCCTATGCAAGGAAAAGGAAACACCACAAGACCTTTTATACCAACTCTTGTGATCAGCATGGTAGGGGAGGATGGGGGAATTGCGGACACTTAAGCAAAATAACTTTTTTTTTTTTTTTTTTTTTGTTGTGGCTCTGTTTATACTTAAGCCAATGTCAAAGTTAAGTTGCAGCTTCTTCTTCTTCTTCTTTTTATATATTGGCAATCAGCTACTTATACGAGCCATTTTTGCCAGTGTCGAGTTATAATTATCTTCACGTTCTCAATCTCTTCAAGTTAGTCATTGTCTGTCAGTCAGTCGAATTGTCGCCATCAACACTGCTATGGTGACACTGTTAATGGTATGTTGTAGGAATTTTGATGGAAAACGAAAACGTTGTAAAGCACTTTTATATGATATTCACTACATCCCAGCTGTTCTGTCACATCATATTACATAAAACACCATAAAAATTATCTAATATAACACGTTAAAACACTAAGATATCGAATATAATACAAGAGCACAACATGACGTTTTAGATTCCCGCCAAAAGTCCGCAAAATAACTTAGAGTAGGTACCTGTACTATCAGATATAATCAGTCGGACTTTAATAATTATTAATCTTTTGTTATTCATCTACAAAATTAACATCGTTTATAATACGAAATCAATCAACTACTACTTACAATATTTTTACCAAAAACAAAACCTTGTCTGTCCGTAATTACCCGTAGTGTTTGGGGTAAATACAGACTGCCGTTAGGTTAATTACGGACGGTATGGGGTATTAACGGACAAGGTCTGGAATATTTACAGAAGTCACAAATAGAGCCTCAAGAAGTTCTCTCAGCAATACAATTCCCAAGAGTTGGACTCTTTAACTTAAAATCTGTCTGGAATATTTACAGAAGTCACAAATAGAGCCTCAATAAGTTACTACCCTATTAAGTCAATTTCCCTCCTATTATGAAGGCTCGAGCCCAGTAGTGGGAAATATATGAACTGAAATGGTGATGATGATGATGATAAAACAATATCTTTTTCATTAGATAATTTACAAAATATTTTTAACGAAAAATTAATTTTTTGCCCAACGCACCCCAAATTCTTGTGGGCCCAAGGGTTCTGAGACTGGCCCTAGTTCATAACTAAGACAGCCCAGCAATACACTCTTGTTCAGTGAGAATCACACACAATACCTATATCCGCTATAATTGAAATACTAATCATAATAATTAAATTATAGATTAAAATATGTTTTAACTATATAAAGTTAAAATTTAAAATTGATGTAATCAGATAGATAAAGAAAATATATTTATTACGATCGGGAAAAAAAGGGCAATAATTGCTATTAAAATAAACATTTGCAACTAGTAGATACTACTTAATTTTTTTTAAGACCACACCCGACATTTAGCTAATAATCCTTGTATTGTGGGGGACCTCACAAACATAGATATAGGTAATTTAACGGACACAAATTACATCCAGACTTAGAACAACAACTTGGGGATCACACCAAGTATTGTCCTGCGTGAAAATCGAACCCACGGTAGGTTGATATCTTAATCACTTCATCATCTGTGCAGTGTGTAGTATCATAATAGAAATTTAAATACCGAAAAAGGTTCTATGTCAGCATAAGCTGTAAGTACCTACCTATAATGCGGCGCTGGTTTCGAAAAGAAACTTGATTTAATCCACGCTCAATCATGATAAGTAATGTACAATATATATTAGTTGGTGATTAATTGCCATTTTGTGATTGGGTAAAATCGTAAAGTGCACCATTTACTTTCCCTTGATGGATGTTGGAATGAATTAGGTAGGTATATAGCACCAACTCTAATCACCAACTCGCCTGTTACGCTCTTTTTTTTTCCGGCGAGTGTGGTCACACCCCGCTAAAACCGTCCGGGGCGACAGGTTAAGCAGCGCGTGACCCTATAAACTCGCCCCGTAATGTACCTACCTCTCTACGCTATGCGAGTGGGCCTCCAAACCCGGCCGCCTATTAAAGCTAGTGATTATAGCTATTACTTTCATAGCTTATGCAAAAACTAAAATCTTGATATAATTATTAATTTCAATAAAAAAATGAAAACAAAGACACCTTTAATAACAACGAAAGCAACAATTTTCTACAATTAGTATTCATAACAGACGCTAGAGGGTGTTTTCACGCAATTTCAGGGTTGTAATTAAAAAGTCAGCGGGAACAGTGTTGCCAACATTAAGCCCCTCGTTAACACGCCGCGACATTTCCGGTAACACCGGAAGGATGCCTTGCGTAATAATTTCCGGTTGTGCTCGGCGAAATAATAGATATTTGTTAAATTTTCACTTAATTTAAGGTTTTATGTAGTTTTATGCAAGATATGTAAAGTTTGGCATAATCAATTTAAAATTCGTCAATTCACGATTTCTACCTATCTTTTAATAAGGGAATTCAGAAATTAGTAGGTACCCGTAATAGAAAAGATTCATCATCATCTCAGCTCATTTACCTATGTCCCACTGTCAGGCTCGAGCCTATTCCGTGATGGAAGGGAAATTAACCTACTATACAACGCTGGTCAGACGTGTTGGTATAGGGTTTTGTTTCGAGTTTACCTTCTCTTGCATAGATGTTATATGCGTTTTATATCCCTTAGTCGTCTCTTACGATCACCCACGGATAAGATATGGGGTAGTGAATTGTATTCTTACTCCACACGGATACAAAAGATTATAAACGTGAAATTGTCGTGATATGCACATGTGATAAGGAAGTATGAAAGGCAAGGTAGAGCACCTTGCCTTTCATACTTGGTTAGTGGTAGGACCACGCTGTTGACAGTTCTCTGTCTACAGCCGCGGGCCGGTCCGTCCGAGGTAGTACCACATTCTCACAGAAGATCAACATCCGAGTCATGGCAATGCGCTTTGTTCGGTGAGCAAGAGAGCCGCAAGCCCGCTGGGTGGGTTTGGGGTTTGTATTAGCAGGCAACGGCCAAGATATATACGCCCTTGCTATTGTTAAGGGGCGGCAGTGACACTTACCATCAGGTGTGCTGCTTGATCGTTTACCACCATATACAATAAAAAAAAACGAGTTAAAATCTGTAAAATGGTTTTATTTCAGATAAAGCATTAATTAAGTAGCAAGTTAACTTCCATGATTTTAAATTAACGGCTTGTGGACTTATTATTATTAAATTGATAAATACCTAAATAGCAAGAAAGAATTCACATTTTTTTTGTATCACAAAATAACTGAGACAACATATAACAAAAAAATAATACAGTTTAATAGGTACGTAATTTAACAAACGTCAATTTGATTTGATGATAAAGTTGAAGGTTAAATTAGCTCTTTATAAATTACTATTTTGGAATATCCAAACAATTAACCTTAAAATGCATTAATAACGGTTATGTAACCAGTTATTATTATGGTTACATACACAGCAATACAGCAATACTGGTTACAGTATTGCTATTTGTATATGTCTGAAAATTGTAGCTTAGAAGAACTTATCATCATCTCAGCTAATATATGTCCCACTGTTGGGCTCGAGTCTCCTCCATAATGAGAGGGTAATTAACGTACCTACTATAGCGCGCTGGTCAGACGTGTTGGTACCTATAGGGTTTTGTTTCGAGTTTTCCTTCTCTCGCATAGAGGTTACATGCGTTTTATATCCCTTAGTCGTCTCTTACGATCACCCACGGGTAAAATAGGGGGTGATGAATTGTATTTTTACTCCGTCACCACACGGAAGAAGAACTTAATCCTTACTAATATGTATTATAAATGCGAAAGTAAC
This sequence comes from Lymantria monacha, assembly GCA_905163515.2. Lineage (NCBI taxonomy): Eukaryota > Metazoa > Arthropoda > Insecta > Lepidoptera > Erebidae > Lymantria > Lymantria monacha. Next base: position 7,043,966 of record LR991081.1, on the reverse strand, counting down.
TCTATCTGTCTGTCTGTCGCTCTTTCACGCCAAAACTACTGAACCGATCTAAATGAAATTTGGTACACAAATAGTCTAAAACCTGATAAAGCACATATGCTACTTTTTAATGCAAAAAAGGGTTGTAAAAGGGGATGAAAAGTTGTAAGGAAGTATCGTTATTTTTAAAGCCAGAAGCTTGAAACTTATTTTTAGGCTATTGATTAGATATAAATAAATATGACATTAACATGTTGTAAAAATTTATCCTTAACAGGTAAAGTAAAAATAAGGGATGAAAAACTTTAGGAAAGTAACCTATTACGCGGGCAAAGCCGCGAGCAGAAGCTAGTTATTTATAAATTCATGTCGTACTAGTGAATCCATATTTACATAATTTTATAATTTCGTTGAAACAATAAATAAATTACCATTTTTGTTATCTCAACAGTTATGATGACAACGAAGAATTCTAGATACGCGATGTTCCTTTATTAATAAATTTCACCCTATTGGATAATAAATTTATCTAAATACACTATTCAGCTACTATATGTCGAAGCCTCCATATATTGTAACACTATAATCTTTCTATAATCTGTGGAGTTAGGCTGACCGATCGCATTCGCAACGACGACGTAAGAGAGCGAGTAGGTATGAAAGAGAGTATTGGTGTAAAAAGGGAATGCTCCGATGGTTCGAACATGTGGAAAGAATGCCGAACGAACGTCTGGTGGAAGATATACAATGCGAAAGTGGAAGGATGTAGGTAGCGGGGGAGACCGAGACTAACCTACCTAGACCAGATCAGTCATGTACTGAAGGAAGGTGGAGTCAAGAGTCACCGAAACCGGCGAGCGTGTATGAAGAGAATTATGAATGTTGAGGCAGCGAGTGAAATATGCAAGGATAGAGTTCTCTGGCACTCTGTTCTCTTTGCCTACCCTGCAAGGGATATGGCGTGATAATATTTATGTATGTATAATCTTTCTCGATAAAAAACTCATTCGATAGATAATAAGATTCTCTAGAATGCAATTTGCTGGTAATGTCCGATATTAACGCATTCAAACTAACAAATAAACTATTCAGCTATATAATATTAATATAAATAACTTTATTATATGGATCAGCATCTTGGGCTACAAAAGTGATGGACAGGAGAAGACTGCATGCAGTAGAGATGCGAATGTTGAGATGAATATGCAGCATAACGAGAATGGATAAAATAAATAATGAATTAAGAGGAAGTTTATAATTTGCGCTAATGATGGGTAAGTTAAGGAGTGAACACTTGATGTGGCATGGACGCGGAATAAAAGTAATGTTGTAAGTAAAATTTTCAGTATGAATGAAGCCTTTAGAGGTAAGAGAATCCTAAAGATAGATGGGCTGCCTGAAACATGGCATGGATAGACAGCGAGTGATGACAAAAATAACGTCTACTAGGGATGTATAGATAGCGAGGATATATTACGTCGACTTCAAATAATTGTGATAAGAATAGGATGATGATGATGAGATTAAACCAGTGTCAGTCCCAGCTATTATAAACATATACCTATTACAACCCACTAAAACAATCAGTCATTTAATATCCTGATAGCTAAATTAACATAAAAATATTGTTCTGTCTTTGTAAATATATAGCATCATAAGTATAGTCCGGTTAAGCTGTGTGGTAGCGGCTACGAATACTACCAACTCTTACTTTGCTCGTGGATGTCGTAAAAGACGACTAAGAGCCTTATAACGACCTGGGCCAACTCTATCTGATGCCGTTTGGTCAACAATTACATTCTCAAGGAGGGTTGACGTCTGGCAGGCGGTCGGTCATAAAACTATTGCTAATAACTTTGACAATATGTACTATAAAAGAAGAGTTTAGTTTAGTTTTTAGTGTTCTCTTAGTCAGCGTTTAGGACACCCACGAGCCCATAGTATGTGTGATCAATATTATAATTAACAAACCCCGTATAGTGACAGAGATAACAAATGTGAAATGCTTAAATAACGTTAAAAATAACTGTATAAGAAATTGTAATTAAAAGAAAACTGTGTCAAAGTATGACCAATATAGCAGCAGTAGGTAGGTATCTATAAAAAACATATGTAGAGATGATCAGATGTTGGCTAAATATGGCCTCTAAAAAATACTTACCAACTTATTCATAATAAAATTAAACGAAATCTTTAAAATAAATCAAATCTGGCAATATAACAGGGCGCGGTCATGTGCACAGTGCGGATCGTCCGGAGCGTCCAACTGGACTTAAAGGCCCGAAAAATAAGCCAATCCGGACCCTAAATGGTGCCAAATTTATGTCCGTCTTTGACCCTCGCAACGCCTTATTCACCTTTTATTTTTATTTGAGTGAGCAAGGAACAAATCTTAGCGTAAAAGGGATAATAAAATAATCGTTAGATTCGTTTAGACGACTCTAATTTCACGGATTGTTGCGTAAAGGGACGCAGGCTGTATAGGGTTGATTCTGTCTCGTTCTGGCTTGTCTAATGAGTCTAGTGCTGTCTCGTTTCCCCGCCGTCCAATCGACGGGAGTGAGTTGCACAAGTTGCAGACTTGGTCCTCTTATTTTTCCTTGTTTGCGGGTTTGTATGAAGTTCTTTTCGCGGTGGCAACGTTTCGCCTTGTATCGGCAGTTTATTTTAACAAGTTTGTCGAACATAAAATATTTTATTTCGAGTTTTCCTTTTCCAAAGTCTATCAATTAAAATGACGAAGGTAATAGAATTTGTTTATATTGGTGATTTTATTAAATATTTATTTTTTAATTCAACTGCAAATATTTTACAATTGGTTTCTACTGCACAATTTGGTGATCTAAATTAGTTTTTTGAATATAGTCTGCGGTTTGTAAAGACTTACGTCAGTTCTACAGAGTTGGTAACTTCGACCCGCCGCTTCTTAATAGCAAATTAAGGATTGGCGGTAAAAAAGTAACATCACTTTATTGCTACTTCAAAAATCGAAATCCAAAATTTTGCAATGGCAGTTTTACAATTATACAACTGCAATTACGATGCAGTTACTAAAATTATGTAAACAACATTATAATTATAGCATTCAAATTTCCTTTGCATTACTTGATAAAAAAAAAAATACTCTTAACACTCAATGTATAAGTACTCATATTTCAAGTAGCAGACGTGTTTGTCTATTTTTTTTTCCAAGCAAATTCACAATGACCGTTTTGATTGTCCAGTCGGTTGCACATAATGGTTATTTCTCGTTATTTACGGCGTCCAAATAGCGCAAGCGCCACTCGAGGATCGTAAGGCATCTGTTGCGATCAGATTTTTATCTAAATGGATAATATATCCTTAGAAATAAGGAGATTTAGTTTTAAAACTTGAGATGTATATTGAGGGCTTTTTCTTCATATAAAAATGAATGTATTTTTAGTTTTTTTTTCTAGTCTTTAACTTTTATCACTGAAGTACAACTGGGTATACAGAGTTATAATCCTTATATACTCGTATATAATTCTTATCTACGTGTGTGTGTCACTGAACTCCTCCTAAACGGCTGGACGGATTTAGTTGAAATTTTTTGTGTGTGTTCAAGTGGATTCGAGAGTTTAAATTTGTTATTGGACCCGGTAGGTGGCGCTGCGATGGATTTGTGACATTTTTACTTTTCGTACATTAACTGTTAGGCGGAACAAAGTTTGCCGAGTCCGCTAGTACATATATATTTTGCTACACAATATTTAGTGCCGATCGATTTAGCTAACTAAATGCCTTTAACTAGCCACATTTAACGATGAATTATAATTTCAAAGATACTTTCAAAGACCTCCAAATTGCCTCTCTAATAGAGACAATTTGGAGGAAAGCCCAACTTTTTGCGTGACGCATAATTCGAATCCAACAGTTTTCACATTTAATAACAACCTATCATGCTTATAAAATAGCACTATTATTATATATTTTTTTGTCATAAAAGATTTAATTCTTACTTTGTGACGGAGAAAGAATACAATTCACCACCCTCAATCTTGCCCGTGAGTGATCGTAGGAAAAGACGAAGAGATATAAAACGCACAGAACATCTATGCAAGATAAGGAAGACTCGAAACGAAACCAAAGTGGTATAGCGGGTCAATCCCTCTCATTATGAAGCCCAACAGTGACACATATATGAGTAAAGATGATGTTAAAATTGTGTTCTTATTACTTCACTATAAGAAAAAATATTTATGTGATTACGATTTAAGAAATATGTAGGTATATGCGTATGTATGTACTGATACACCACCAGGAGAATGAGTACCTATTATTAATACTGGGTAATTTATAAATCCAATAACGATCATCAAGATTATTTTTTGTGTGTCTTAGTTGTTAGCCTCAGATGGCTATGACAACTTTACCCGGACTGTGGGTGAGCGCTGAGGGCTCTTAACACGAAGATCATCAAGATGTCTGCTGCTGTGATTATATTGCTATAACCGTTCCTTGTACGTAACATTTTTAATAGTAAACTTCGTTAGGTATTTTCCTCACACATTATGAAGAAGTCATGTCACATTTGACTGCACAGAAGGCGTAGTGGTTAAGATACCGCACTGCCGTGCCAGTTTCCTGGGTTCGATTCCCACGCAGGACAATACTTTGTGCGATCCACAAAGTGTTGTGCTGAGTCTGGGTTTAATTTGTCTGCGTTAATTGCATGTTTGTAAAGTCCCTCGAAATACCAGGATTATTTTCTTAGTGCAGGGAGGTGTCACTTTTAAAAAATAAAAAAAAATTAAATGTGTCTTATAAATGAGCTGAAATGAAAAAGAACTTGATGTTTTTTTTATTGTGGCAGGCTATGGTTTCACTAATGCGTATCTCCTGCGTATTTAATCTAGTAATCATACTTAAATAGAAGAGGCTTGAACTCAGCAGTGGAACGTTATGAACTGAAATGGTGAATCATACTGCTTGAGCCGAGATTCACACTCTATTAGGAATATCCTATAGAGGGTACCTTATAAGGGTGGCCTATAAGGGGTACCCTATTGGGGATACCTATAGGTAACCTATGTGAGATACCCTATATAGTGTACCCTATATGAGGTACCCTATTTGGAGTACTGTATTTTGGGGCATCCTATTTGGGGTACCCTATAAGGGGTATTCTATTTGGGTTACCATATATGAAGTATCCCATTGGGGGTACCCTATAGGGGACAATCTTGGGTCCCATTGCTTAATTTTTTTGGGTCGAGAACCCTTTGCGATGACCAATGATCCAAGTAGGTAAAGATGTAACAGCCATCTGACCCTAGGATCCATAGACAACACAAAAAATAGTACGTAGTATATTCTTATCTATTTTTTTTGCCTTTTAATACCTACTTTTTCTTCATACTATTTGTCAACACCATAAAATCGTATTGTGTAATTTAGTTTTAAACCTTATTATAGGTACAAGCAACAATCATAAAATACAAATTATATTGGTTGCAATAGATAATAAATTAGCATAATAACTATAAATTAAAAAAAAAACTCGGCCATAACAGTAAATATATTAAAATATAACCATTATTTCATGTTTATAAACACATCTGTTACTTTTATAATAAAACAAAGGAAACGATATTTTCAAGCGGACATAACAGCGATTGACGTTGCCCCTCTAGCCCTAATAAATCAGTTCGTCCGCTAGAGGTCGTCCCAGCTGATAAGTGTTGACAACTAAACGGCTTCCCGACTGACCGACTGACATATTGATTTAGATTTAATAACTTGCATACTACCTGTGCTGATGGAATTAGAATTATAAGAGAGTAAACAGTGGAATATACGAGGGCAATTTCATTATCATCCAAGTTCACATATGTCCGACTGCAGGACACAGGTCTCCACCACAATAAAAGTGAACTTGACATACAATGCGAGTCAGACGGGTAGATATAGATTACATTTTTATTTTTCCTTCTCTTGCATAGATGTTATATGTAGGTATCACATATCCCTTAGAGACTAAAACTAATGAAGTCGGTTAAAAAGGCGACTTTTACAACTTCCACGGGTAAGCGATGCAGTGGTTATTGCAGTATGCAGTACTCTCAGTCTGTCACTATATGATGGGAAACGGCATCACTATAAGAACACGAAATAGTGGTAGGATCACGCTGTTGACAGTGTTCTGTCTACAGTCGCGGGCCGGTCCGTCCGGGGTAGTACCACACTCTCGCAGAAGATGGACGTATGAGTAATAACAATGTGCTATTCGGTGAGCGAGAGAGCCGAAAGACCAACTGGGTGGACTTGGGGTTTCTATTGGTACGCAGTGGCCTAGCTATTATACCCTTGGTATTGCAAAGGTCTATAAAATTTATATCCATTGTCCATTGAATTAAATAATTAATAATTTTCCGTGTGATGACGGAGTATGACTACAATTCACCACCCTCTATATTGCTCGTGGGTGATTAATTACAGGCAGGGCCGGCTTTACCTATAGTGCAGAGGGTGCGGTGCACCCGGGCGCCGGGTGTTAGGGGGCGCTGAGAGCCGCTTGTAACCATCAACCTATTCCATTTTGTTCACCCACTTTGGTACAAGAGGGCGCCAGGTTATTGATTGCACCCGGGCGCTACATGTACTCTTTTTTTTTTTTTTTTTTTTTTTGGGTGGACCATGGATGTGGTCGCGCCCCGTATACCTATACCAACCCGACTGAACAGCGTGGCATAGTAGGGCAATTTCCCTCTTAAATTAAAGAGGCTCGGATAATGATAATAATTTAATTATCCTCTGAAATATACTAGACAAATCTTTCAATAATATATGAATTATAAAGAATCCTGATGTTTACGCGAGTATTATACCTATACATTTGAAAAAAAAAAACAATTTTTGCGGATTCTATCGCTATTGTATTTGATTTTTAATTTGCCGACTTTTCGAATACTTTACAGGGTTCATGGTCACAGAAGGTCCTTCCGTATATAATTGTGTCAAATACAACCGCGATAGAATCCATTAGAATAGTTTTTTTTTTTATTTTTTAAAAGACACCTCCCTGCACTAAGAAAATAATCCTTGTATTGCGGGGGACTTTACAAACATGCAATTGACGCAGACAAATTACACCCAGACTCAGAACAACACTTTGTGAATCGCACCAAGTATTGTCCTGCGTGGGAATCGAACCAATCGGCACTGGCACGGTATCTTAACCACTACGCCATCTGTGCAGTCGATTTCAAATATAGTTATCATCATCATTCTCCTACTCCTATCCCAACTACTTGGGGTTGATACAATATTTACTCTTCTTTCACAGTACATATTGCAAAAGTTATTGGCAATAGTTTTATAACCGGCCACCTGCCAGACGTTTACCCTCCTTGGGAATGTAATTATTGACCAAACGACATCAGATGAAGTTGGCCCAGGTCGTTATAAGGCTCTTAGTCGTCTTTTACGACATCCACGAGTAAAGTCAGGTTTGGTAGTATTCGTAGCTGCACACAACATTTCAAATATATGTATCAATTATGTAAATACCTATAAATTATATTACTGATTAATCAAATAAAATAATTAAAAAAAAATACAACGTTAAATTATTTAAGAATAAACTCAGTCTATGTACCCGCGGCACTGTCATTGTGATCATTAGATACCAATCTAAGCTTACGCTTAAGAATTGCTCTTCCCGACTAGAAATTTTTTCATCTTCCTTAGCAGGACTGGACCGGGCATGCCCGATCTGGACCAGATAAGGTATGTAACGCAGAAGATATATCTGGACCCGATCAGGAAAACCTTATCGGGTCCAGATCAGGCATTCCATATCGGGTCCAGATCAGGCGTTCCTGATCGGGTCTGGATGAAATTTTACTGATCGGAACCAAATCAATCATCTGCGTTATATATCTTGCCTGATCTAAAACGAGTATGCCCAGTCCAGTCCTTTTAAAAAACATGAATATCTTAAAGAACATGTTTAACAGGTAAAAATATAAATTAATATATGACGTAGGCAGCGAATGCAGTGCTATATTCTTATCATAGAGAGTCCCAAACTCCCAGTGAGCCGTTCCGATTATGGCGCAACCACCAGATGCTAACGACTGCAACTGTCGCCTGAATTTCTCATACATGACCTGATGGATCTGTTTTAATCTGATTCGATAACTAATTAACTACTAATTTAATATTAGGCCATGTCATTACGCTTCGGAGAAGCCCTTCCGTCGCCCTGATGGAACGGACGGCGTGTATTCAAACCATAGCACTGCGAAAAAATTTTTTTTAAATTAGTTTAAGATCTTGATGATGATGATGAGATTAAGATCTCTCAGTCGCATAAACTTCAGGCATTAGTTTCAACGAAGCATTCTAATGTAATGTGTTTGATTAAAATTGTATTAATTATATAACTTTATTGACATCATAGCCCATATAGTGAAATCCATGATTGCTGATCGTGAGACCCCAGTTTGTAATCTGGAGTTATAATAATATTTTTTGGATTTTCTACAATTTTGCCTACATAGATTCGTTATAATAGTACTGGTTATGATTAAAGTCATGTTTTTGGCAACTGAACATGACGAGCGTGCTAATCGTCTCAGTTCAAATATGTCCCACTGTTGAGCTCGAGCCTCTTCCATAATGAGAGGGAAAATTGACCTACTATACCATGCTGGGCAGACGTGTTGGTATATGTTTTATTTCGAGTTATCCTTCTTCCAAGAGCCTGCTCGGGGGATATAAATTATATATTTTTAATATGAATGATTTCATAAAAGGCCTTTGATAGCTTGATTCACAAATAGTAACGAAGAATTGGCGAAAAAAAAATGTCCAAACGACAGCTTCATCCCATACTTACATAAGTTCGTCATACAATTTGATATACAAATTTTCGCGAATTTGGGAAGAGATTTATATTAATAGGCTTTCCGTGTAGTGATAGAGTAAGAATACAATTCACCACCTCAATCTTACCTGTGGGTCGACCACCTAGAAAGAGAAACAACTAAGAGATATAAAACGTATAGAACATTTATGTAAGAGAATGAAAACTCGAAACAAGACCCTACGCCAACACGTCTGACCAGCGTGGTATAATATATTGATTTTCCACCCATTATGGAGAAAGCTCAAGGCCAACAGTGGGATATATATGATCTGAAATCATGAGATGATGACGATGAACCATAATTCTTAATATTCAAAGGTAATTTTTGAATAATAAAAATGTTTTCTTGTAAAAATCTTGCTTCTATCGTATATATATATATATATATATATATATATATATATATATATATATATATATATTATTTATTTTTGTTTTTTACTTTAAATATAAATTATTTTTATATTATTAATTAAACATTATTATTATTATTATTAAATACATATGATTAATTAAAGATTTCACATTGATCTCCTCTGATGCAAATACAATTTCGCCGTGGCATAAATATGACAATCATGTCACTTTTTTGAATTTTGATTGATATTTTTTTCGTGTTACGAAAACTGTTTCTGGTTCTGATATACTACAAGCCTTACTATATACTTGATGATATTTCACATCAGGCTATCCTTATTTGGTCCTGATCTGGTCCTGATCCGGTATGCCTTACCATACTTGATGTTATTTCACATCAGGCTATCCTGATCAGGACCAGACCTGGTCCTGATAGGGTTTGCCGGATCCGGCATGCCTCATTCTGTCCTGATCGGGTCCTGATCCGGTATGCCTTACCATACTTGATGATATTACACATCAGGCTATCCTTATTTGGTCCTGACCTGGTCCTGATCCGGTATGCCTTACCATACTTAATGATATTTCACATCAGGCTATCCTTATTTGGTCCTGATCCGATGTGCCTTACCATACTTGATGTTATTTCACATCAGGCTATGCTGATCAGGACCAGACCTGGTCCTGATAGGGTTTGCCGGATCCGGCATGCCTCATTCTGTCCTGATCGGGTCCTGATCCGGTATGCCTTACCATACTTGATGATATTACACATCAGGCTATCCTTATTTGGTCCTGACCTGGTCCTGATCCGGTATGCCTTACCATACTTGATGATATTTCACATCAGGATATCCTTATTTGGTCCTGATCCGGTATGCCTTACCATACTTAATGATATTTCGCATCAGGCTATCCTTATTTGGTCCTGATCTGGTCCTGATCCGGTATGCCTTACCATACAAAATGATATTTCACATCAGGCTATCCTTATTTGGTCCTGATCCGGTATGCCTTACCATACTTGATGTTATTTCACATCAGACTATCCTGATCAGGACCAGACCTGGTCCTGATCGGGTTTGCCGGATCCGGCATGCCTCATTCTATCCTGATCGGGTCCAGATACATGATCTGGTTGAACCATTCTTTTTTTCTAGTCGGGTTGAGGATATAATAACCGTAAATAATAAATTACAAGTAAAAAAAAAACAAGTATTTGCAATTAAAATGTACTGTTTTATAAACATTATTAATTTGTTACCAATAAGGCATAAATCTGTGTAGATTTAAAATCCTTTATTTAATATATTTTCTATATTCTATTGCTAGACTTGAACTTCATCCACAATGGGAAGGGAATTAATCTACTATACCACGCTAGTTAGGCGGTTAGATATATGGATACCACGCTCGTTACGCGGGTTGATATAAGGATGATTTTGCATAAGAAATAAAACTTGATATAATATCAAGTTTTCTTTCTAATTCAAATTCATCCTTAACGATAGCCTCTAGTAAGAGTCATGGTAATTTACATTATTATGTCCGTACGGGTAGGATCTATAATAAAACAACAATAATAATCAGACTCCAGATCAAGAAGAAACGGAACAAATCAAGAAAAAAGTGTTATCTTGCGTGGGAATTGAGTCCAAAACACTTGGCGGCGTATGCGAGGTCGCTCCTCATGCCTTCTATGTAATTTACATCACCATTTTTAAAGGAAAGCCATTCATATCCTCCATTTCCAAATAATATTAGATAAAAGTCGCATAAAATTATATGTTGAGGAATTTAATTAATTACAGATATCGTTAAATATATTATCTATGGTTTAACGATACTATTTTATTTAAGAGAATTATAATCAGCAGTAAACTCAAATGTAATTCCCAGACCGCTCCATTCTATTTATAAAAAAAAATAATGCTCCGACAATACTCGCCATGTCTAATCGCTTTTAAAAATTACAATTGAACCATAGACTAGCTTTTTATTTCGTGAAGAGGTTTTTTTTTTGTTGTGTTACTGTCAGTTTAACACGGAATGTGAGAATGCATTCGAGAAGCAGTTTTTACTGAATGGCACAATTAATCGATTTCGATTACTGTGCGATTACATTTTTGCTCTACAGCATTATAGATAGAACTATTTAAATCTAGATGAAGACTGGAAGTTGCGGCCGGAACGTAAAAGCGTGATTCGGTGGTTTTAACACGTGGTGGGGTATAGTTAATAGTTAGTTAAAATTTTAGTTTTTGTTTCTATCAATATTCTCACAATCATTAACAATACCTATAGCTATAGCAGTGTTGAAGACGATGATTTGAATTACTAACGGACAATGACTAAATAAAATGATAATTTATAAAGACGAAAAACACTGGCAACAATAGGCTCGTATACGTAGATGATTACCAAAAGAAAAAAAGAAGAAGGAGAATGAACTACATATATTATGTAGGTACATGCAGTGCTATAATATGTAGATTAAAATATTAAAAAAGGATGGTAACAGAATAAGTGGTAACTAAATACTTGGAAACGTACATTAGGTTTGCTAATAAACAAAATATATTTATATTAGAGTTTTTTTAAAATGTTGCTTGAACTAATAACGTTTAAAATATATAAAATAACATATTTTTAACTTGTATAGAGGAACAAAGCTCCCCGCTGAAAATATCCCCGCTGTTTCGGCCTCACCTGCTACTTTTAAAAAGAATAAATTTTTAAATGCAATATAATAATAATCCTTCAATCGAACAATTGTCACGGAACGAACTATCGAAACGTCAAAAGAAAATATTTTTTGATCAATAAAACTCGTGAGCTAAAAGCTAACGGGAAATTAGTTTTTATTAAAAAATGATATAGCAACATCAACGAACAGAAACATTATCAACTTAAAAGCCATTTTTATCAATTTTCTCTGTTAATATGTTTTAGATTGAAGTACGTGACTTCTTTTTAATATACACAATGTTATTTGCCGATCACAAAATCTATTATGCACCTTATTACTTTTTTAATAAAACTCACAGTGAAAATTACTTTGTTTGCATAACCGCCATTTTGAGTTTTGTTTCGTTTGACAACTGATGTCTAAATTGAGGCTGTGACGAGGTGTAAACTTGATAAATAATTTTAGAGGTTCACGCGGTATTTAAATTAATATGACTAACACGTCCGGCTTATTGTTGTGTGTAATTATTTTGTAATTGACTAGTGCAAGCTACCAGGATAATTGGGTAGAAATTAATTTGCTGGAAACTGGTAGGTACCTACATAAATAAAAATGTCTTATGCAATGTATCTACCTATATAGTTTCACTTTCCGTCATGAAGCACATAGTTACATAAACGGTTTTATATATTAAAATACTTCATTGATCGTCATCATTCTCCTGGTCTTATCCCAATTAACTACTTGGGATCAACGCAACACGTAGGTACCTACCTACGCGTGCATATTACAAAGTTATTGGCAATCATTTTATGACCAGCTACCGCCTTGACCCCGACCCTCCTTATGAATGTAATTGTTGACCAAACGGCATCAAGTGGAGTTGACCTAGATCGATATAAAGCTCTTAGTCATCTTTAAGACATCCACGAGCAAAAGCTTGGTAGTAGGTATTCGTAGCCGCTACCACTTAGCAAGTTTTAAGTCAAATGCTTTATTAAGTAGAGGAGAGGAAGGTAATATGAAATATGCAGTTATTATGGGATACTGAGATTTTATAAAAACTAGTAGTGCCATCTATGCCGCGATGTTGTGAATTGAAGCGTCAAAAGAACCTATTAATGTGTGCAAGTGACAGTAATCCGCCATATTGTTCTTTTCTTTTTGAGACACGATCAACTAGAAGGCCGTACGACAAAATTTTTTTGTTACGTTTTAAATTTTTTGTTATCATAACGTATAATTACTTTATTTTTTATAACTGGTATTCAAACAATGCTTAGGGTACTAAAGTTTAAGGATGTGTATTGATTTTCATCGTATATTGAAACTCCTAAATCTAAAATTTATTTTTTGCGTATGCTGCCTTGTTGCTAATATGGAATACTGTTAGTGCAGATAATATGGTATAGTATTCCATATTATATGAATTATATGAGCCATGACATATAAGGCTCATATAAGCCTTGAATTGTCGCAGTTCAAAAAATCTGCAGATTTTAAAAGAGATTTAAAAAGCACAATAGCTATAAGTCAAGTGAAAGGGAGAGAAAAAGTGCAGAAACAGAGCAAAGGCAAGGGTAAATCGTCAAAAAAGAGATCAAAGGAAGTTTACTCAGTTAGCGACTCTTCAGATAATAGTTTAAATGAAAATTTTAATATTCATGACGAAGATGACGATAACCTCTTCTCATATGACGAGAATATAAGCGAGGTACCGCCTCAAAATGGTTCAGAATGCTTTTTTTGCAATAGAAAGTATAGCCAAGATGATAAAGGAGAAGAATAGGTTCAGTTCCTTATTTGCCAATTGTGGGTGCATTGTGACTGCGCGGGCTATGAATTTGGTAACTACGTTTGTGATTATTGCAAATAATTTACATTTTAAAATTCTGATCTTTTTTTTATATCGTTCGACTAATACGATTTTTAATTAGTTTGATTTTTACTTATTCATATAAGTTATGTTGATTTTTGAATATTTTATTTATTCTAAGATTGCCATACAAAATACTGTGATTAATAAAATTACTATTATAAAAAGGATTTTGTTTGAGTTAATAAAATAACTGTTAAAAGTGTGTACGATTTTGGTGCAGATAATATAAAATACCATATCCCATATTATCTGCACCTTTTTTTTTTTTTTTTTTTATTGGTGGGCTATGGGTGCGTCTCGCCCCGCTGAATCGGTCCGGGGTGACGGAAAGGCGGCGCGTGACCCCATAGACCCACCGTAAAACCTTCTCTCTTCGCCGTGCGAGCGGACCACCGGTACTCGATTTTAACTTCGGTGGCCCACCCGGCGGTTTACCCTCGCGGGTTCCTCTCGTCGACGCCCCGACAGATTTCGCCGTCGGGGCGTCGCCCTCACGCGGTGGCCTCACGTCGGGTGACCGGACAATTCCCCGGTCCGATCACCCGAGGCCTCGGTTAGGGCGGCATCAGGCGCAGGTATTCGCGCCTGCGCCGCCCCGGCCGCTGACGGCGGCCCGGGTCGCGGGATTCCTCCCGGACTCGTTCCGCCGCCTCCTTCTGCGAGATGACAGCCTCGCAGAAGGCGGCGACCGCGTCCCAGTTCCTGACGCTGTCGACCATCGCTCTCGCGACAGCCGGCAGCGTCAGGTCGGCACCGATAACAGCGACGAGGTCACGGCGCTGCCGGTCAAAGCCCGGACACGCCTCGAGCGTGTGTTGCGCCGTGTCCTCGTCACTGCTGCAATGGTGGCAGAACGAAGTCCACTCCCTATGTGCGACCGTGTGCAGGTACGAGCCGAAGCATCCGTGCCCCGACAACACCTGCACCAGTCGAAAGGAGAGGACTCCGTGCCGCCGCTCCATCCACTCCGTCAGTACGGGCCGGAGAGCCTCGACGGTGACGACACCGTGTCTAGGCCTCTCCAGCCGCGTAGCCCAACGGGCGATGACGTCTCGGCATATTATCTGCACCTTGGGTCGGTTGTCATTTTACAACATTTTTGATTTATGGTTGTTTTTTGTCAAGAAAATATAGTTATATTATTTTTGTAATGATTATTATTAAAGCTAATTAATGTTCCAACAAATTAGTGTGTGTATTTCAATTTTAACTCTGAGGAATATTTTTTTATACTCAAAAAAGAAAATGGTATTCCATATTACCTTCCTTTCCTCTATTGAGTTCCAAATGGATGTGCACTCACGTGTAGGTAATGGACGAGATAGACGGATAAAGACGTGTACATTTTCTATAGATGATTTCAGAACTTACTTTAGGAAAGTAACTTTTTTCATGGTACTATAATTATAATTTTAGGATTTATTTCTAAATTACTAAGCATTTTCCAATATTTTACGAATGAGTGACTAAACGACACAGCCGAGGAGTAAGTACCTATTCGTTTTAGCCACTAAGCACCCCGTTGCCTCTTCCAGATAGGCTGTATTTGTGTTATCTTTTTCACTAGACTCTGTGATGAATGCAAGATGCAAGTTAGCGAAGAGTATGCCGCATACATAAAGTTTTTTTCCAAACAAACGTGGCTTTCTAAAAAAGCTAAAGAAGATAGCTTTCGCATCAATTCATTTGAATATATAATAGGTTAGGGAAAGCGGAACAAAATTTTTGGACACGGCTTTTTAGTTTTCATTACTGAGACTAAATTATTTAAATGCTTCGTTTCATTATACGATCACAGACGAATAAAACAGATTACATTGCCAGCATGAAAAATGGGATAAATTCTTTACATGTTACCAAAAGTAAAAGAATTTATTTTTAAGTACATATATGTTGATAGAAAAAGCTGATGCTGTTCTAATTAAAGAAGAAACGATCGAATTCTATTACTTTTTTATTTTATTGAAAGTTTGGCAACGGAGTCATTAGTTTACTCGTAAAAAAATTACAAAATTCACAATTCTTATACAATGATTTGTTTTATAACTTATAGAACAATATTATACTTCATCATATTGTACATTTAATTCATATTTATTGCCTGTAAGTTAAAACGTTTACTTCAATTGGTCGCTGACAACCAAATTAAAGGAACAATCAAATCGAATAATTTTTGTAGAACATAAAAATATATTAACTAGACTTCAGCATTGTTTATGTATTATATTACCTAAAATACGAACCAGATTATTCAATGTATGCTACGTTGAATTATATACATAAACACTGAAATATTGAATGAAATTTAAGAACGCCATATATTATGACATGTCAACGTTGCCGAATTCTGTTACTCATAAGCGTCAAATTATCTTATCTTTATTCTTAATATATCTTATTCTCCTTTCAATTATCATTTATTACGCGAGTCAATAATAACGGTGTACCTAATTTAATAAAATCTAGATAATCTCTAATCTACCTAGTATAATTCATTTTGTAATTAATTATTAAGTTTTAATAAGCTTTAATTTTTTTTCCGTGTGGTGACGGAGTAAAAATACAATGCACCACCCCCTATCTTACCCGTGGGTGATCGTACGAGACAACTAAGTGATATAAAACGCATATAACATCTATGCGAGAGAAGGAAAACTCGTAACAAAACCCTATACCTACACGTCTGACCAGCGTCGTATATAGTAGGTCAGTTGTCCTCCCATTATGTTGGAAGCTTGAGCCCAACAGTGGGACGTGTATGAGCTGAGATGAAGCTTTAGTTAATAAACAGTCATATTGTCTACCTAATTTAATATGAAAGGGGAACGACCCATTTCACGCAGTATCGTATGAAAGAAGTCAGAGATGTAAATAGTTAACATAATTGTAAGAGATTAAAAAAAAAAGTCATATTGCAACATGGCATAGTATCTTCCACCCTTTGCAAAGTAGGTTAAAACCCAATAATGGGACTTTTTCAAGTTTGTAGGTCAAACACTGAAATTATTAAAAATAATCAGATATCTTCTTATTAATTACTTTTGTCAACGTTATGCGAAATGAGCACGTATTAAGCTTTAACTGGTAGGCTTAAGCAGGACATTTTGTGTCTGAATTTGACTACGATGGTCACTATGGAAATTAACCTGAATCCAATCCTAGAAATTCCAGGGCTGGCCACGGATATCAAGGAATCGGTACCAGTAGTCAGCCTAATGGCGAAGGAGAGGGAGTACGGTATGTTAAGGACCACACTGCCGCCCTTCCATGGAATGTGCGAGATGTGTCCAGACTATAGCCTGCCAAAAAAAGGTGCATTTTGCACGCCTCATAAGCGAAGCGTTGAGGTCTTACTCTACTCTCGATATATGAAAATCAAGCACTTTTCAAACCTAACAATGATTTTATTTTTCTCACATTGCACTTATAGGATAATATTATTATACACATGTCAAGAAAAAACATTCGTCTAAACTTATTTGATATTTTTAAAAAGCAATTATTTTGTTTAAAGTAAGAAAAAAGTTGATTAAAAAAAATATTCGAGGCCGTTCGGATGTTACCGTAAGTATCTGGCATTATCACGACCGTAAAAATGAATGTATCGATGTTTTTTTATTATTAAAAGCTTCATAATCGCAACGCGCTGTTTCCTTTCGAAAATGGCTTGGTAATTCTTTGTCGTTTAATTGCAATTAATAAAAAACTGCTTAGTCATTAGTGTATGTATACTTTATGAAAATTGGGTTGGTTTACATTTTTTGTTCGTCCATTCAGACAGGCAAAGGAAATAAATCCCATTCAGCCTATACAGCTATGTTTAGCTCTACGTCGAGAATGGCACAAAATTTCAAAAGTAGTTTCTTTTCTTTCATTACGAGTATGTACAAGCTTTTATTTAGTTTCACCTGTCCCGTTGTCTGTAATCAAATCTTGCAAGTTAAATTTGATTCCTTTCCCGGTTTCTGATTAAGCTGAAATTTTGCATGCATGTATAAATTAGATGACAATGCAATATTATTGTGATATAGAGCTGACCTGATGATGGACCTGGAAGCTGGCCATAGGAACTCTGTAATTAAACGACGCAACCCCATCGAAATTGGGCTTATTTGATTTGTCTTGACGAGTAGTTTGACACTATAAGAAAACCAGGGTCTGAACATGGAACTGGAAGCTGTCCATAGGAACTCTGTAATTAAGCGACGCAATCCCATCGAGTTTGGGCTCGTTTGATTCGTCTTGACGAATACTTTGATACTATATGGAAACCAGGGTCTGATCATGTACCTGGAAGCTGTCCATAGGAACTCCGTAAATAAGCGACGAAACCCCATCGAGTTTGGGCTCGTTTGATTCGTCTTGACGAGTACTTTGAGACTATATGGTAACCAAGGTCTGACGATGGACTTGGAATCTGGCCATAGGAACTCCGTAATTAAACAACGAAACCCCATCGAGTTTGGGCTCGCTTGATTCGTCTTGAAGAGTACTTTGATACTATATGGTAACTAGGTTCTGATGATGGACCTGGAAGCTGGCTATAGGAACTTCGTAATTAAAAATGTCAGTTCTTATTTTCTTTTTTTTACGAACTATTTTGTGTTAAAGATATTTAAATAAAAAGATGTAAACTATTTATATATTCCTTTCAAGAATATTACTTTAATCATGAATTGACTGGTGAGAATAATGAGTTATTAGAAATATTATTTGAACAAAAAATAACCTAACCTATTATTTTCTTTGTGTGACTCAATCATTATTACAGTGTGAATAGCAATCAAAATAAATTGTGTTGCTCTATGTCTATGTATAGAACAAAGTTAGGAACATTTATTATCTATTACATTGATATTAATATCAACATTTATCAATTCATAAATATATTAAATGAAAAACTTTTGTTTTCTTTTTCCTGGTGACGTGATCTGATGACTCACTTCGTATTTTTAATGGCAAATACTCAAACCGAGTTGCACAAAAAGAAAAAAAACATCATTCCAGCCTTTGTTGCGAGTTTCGTCAAAAACCATGTAGGAAGAATCTGATTAGGAAACATCAATGCAAGAGAAGAAAGGATATTAATATAAACTTATAAAGTCATGATCATGAATAGCCGGTGGTACACATGGCGATAGAGGGCTATATTTACCTACTTTGGGTCATGGACGCCGTCCTTTCGCTCCCGGTCGAATAGGGCACAGTGTGACTATTAGGTACATAGCCTATCTCTAAAAAAGGCTTGACTGACAGTTTTATAAGTTTCTCAGGCAAATGTTATATTCTTATTTCGTCACCACCTTCCAAGTTCTTTTTTTATTGCTCTTGTTGACAAACGAGGAAGCAGCACAGCTGATGGTAAATGTTACTACCACCGATGAAGCTTTGCAATACCAAGCGTACAGTTAGGCCGCTGCCTATCAATAAAAAATCCAAAATTCAACCAGAAAGTTGGGCTGCCGGTTCTCGCGTTCATCGAATAAACAATCGCGGCACATTGCCACTGTTCAGAAGTGGATTTACTGAGAAAGTGTGGTACCTACTACCCCGGACGGACCGACCCGCAGCTGTATACAGAAAACTGTAAACAGTGCGGTTCTACCACTTGTAAATTCATAAATTTGTACCAGACACATGTCACATCATTTATTTCATTAATTACATATTTGTAAAGTTCCCCGCAACACGAGAATTCTTCTTCTTCTTCTTTTTATGTATTGGCAATCATCTACTTATACGAGCCATTGTTGCCAGTGTCGAGTTATAATTATCTTCACGTTCTTAGTCTCTTCAGGTTAGTCATTGTCTGTCAGTAAGTCAAATTGTCGCCATTAACAGTGTTATGGCTACATTGTTAATGGTATCTTGTGGGAATTTTGATGGAAAACGAAAACGTTGTAAAGCACTTTTATATGATATTCACTACATCCCAGTAGTTCTGTCACATCACATTACATAAAATGACATTAAAATTATCTAATATAACACGTTAAAACACTAAGATATCGAATATAATACAAGAGCACCACATGACGTTTTAGATTCCCGCCAAAAGTAACACGAGAATTGTGTTCTCTTGTTATTATAAAAAAAAAGATACATTGACAAGAACAGATTTTTTAACAAAAAAAAAACTGACCACATCTGAATATTTATTTTAGATGGGGCGGGGCCATTTTGGCATATTTTTTTTTTAACAAAAAAAAAGAATTTTCACATACTTCTATGAGTGTTCTAAAAACTTTTATCTTCAAAGGAGTAACCACAGATTCTCAGATGTATTTAAGACCACTCAAGTTAGGTACTCTACGAAAACATATTGTATATTATAACTAGCCTACTACTATTTCATCCAATAACATATCGGTCCATTCTATTGTATATATATTGGTATAACGCAGTTACATAAAAAAACATAAGTACAGATATCCAAATTGAATCCAAACCTCCTCCATTTTTAAGATGACTTAAAAATCTTGTTTATGTGCCTCAATTAGATCCATTTTTCCTCTTTAAAAGCCTTGCAATTCAGTAATTTCATGATCTATAACCCAACACGTGCTTCACCATCGTTAACCACAATGTCTGCTCGTTTTGTTGAATCAATTATTTTTTTTTGACATTTAGATAGGTACTTATTAGCGACAATATTAGATATGGTATGGTGGGTATCGAACTCAACTTTTACTGCGTAGGTAATGATCGAACTAGTGACCTCACAAGTCGATTGTCGTGAGTTTTAATCCTGAATAATTTAAGAGAGACTTGACGTAAGAGAGCGAGTAGGTATGAAATAGAGTATTGGTGTAAAGATGCGAAAGGGAATGCTCCGATGGTTCGGACATGTGGAAAGAATGCCGAACGAACGTCTGGTTAAGAAGATATACAATGCGAAAATGGAAGGATGTAGGTACCGGGGGAGACCGAGACTAACCTACCTAGACCAGATCGGTCATGTACTGAAGGAAGGTGGAGTCAAGAGTCTCCGAAACCGGCGAGCGTGTGTGAAGAGAATTATGAATGTTGTGGAAGCGAGTGAAGTATGCAAAGATAGAGTTCTCTGGCACTCTGTTCTCTCTGCCTATTCTGCAAGGGACATGGCGTGATGGTATGTATGTAATAATTTGTGTGAGCGACAAATAAATATTTGTGTCAGGGAGTAATTTATATCCGTTATATATATGTTTTCCCCGTGTGGCGATGGCATGAGAATACAATTATTGTTGTCACCCCTTACTTGCCCGTGGGAGTAGTAAAAACCGGCTAAGAGTCACACCGGGAGAGTGGGCAGCGGCTATCTCCCGGGAAACTTCATAACATCTACCGCGATCGCCAATCTGCCTGCCAAACGTGGCGATTATGGCATTATTCCCCCCGAAAAATCATGGATGCAAATAAAGTCTCGGCCCCCAGTCACGGCAGTCCCGCAAATGGCATTCTCGTGGGGAGGCCTATGTCCAACAGTGGACGTTTAAGGATGGATGTATGGAAATATATGCTCCATCCGTTTCACCCGTATAGTGACGGAGTAAGAATACAATTCACCACCTCTTATGAGATACAACCAAGTGACGCAATCAAGGAAAGGACTACAGAAGGTAAACTTGATATAAAACTCTAATCAAACGGTCTGACCAGGCTGATATAGTAGGTCCGGTCCATTCCTCTCTCAATGTGAAGGAAGCTCGCGGCCAGCAATGGAATGTTCATGGGCTGAAACGGGTCATACAATAAAGGAAATATAATAATATATGTATGTACCTATTATTTATAAATTTGCCGGCGACAAGATTTATTTCTTAGATCGAAAAGTTGACGTTTAATAAAGAAAATGTAGAAAATCGGCCAAGTGCGAGTTGTACTCGCGCACGAAGGGTTCCGTATCTATAAAAACCTCTTTTATTGTATGGGAGCCCCCTTCATTATTTATTTTATTTTAATTAATTATATTTAAAGAGAACATAAAAGTAAATATTCTGTGAATAGTTAAAGCGTCTACGTTGTCACCGTTATTAGTATCGATCAAGAAATGTTAAAAAAAATCAAGTTTGTTGTATGGAAGCCCCCCTTAAATATTTATTTTATTTTATTTTTAAATTACACTCATTATATACGAGTACCTATTTGCCTTTATTTAAAAAATAATCATTATCTCTCATCACCATTTCAGCTCATATAGGTATGTCCCACTGTTGGACTCGAGCCTCCTCCACATTAGAAGAGAAATGGATCTACTACACCACCGCTGGTCAAACGTGTTGGTATAGGGTTTTATTCGCGTTATCCTTCTCTTGCATAGATGTTATATGTATATTTTATCCCTTAGTCGTCTCTTATCATCACCCACAGGTAAGATAGGGGGTGATGAATCGTGTTCTTACTCCGTCACCAAACGGTAGAAAAGAAAGAAAAACAATCATTTATTAATCTTTCATTGAAGATACAAAGATTAAAATATAAGCACAATAATATAACAAAAATAATAGGGCAATACATAAATAGATGTTAACAGTGGCGCCCTCTCCGCAAACGAGTAAAAGGAGAACTGCTGAGCATGTAAAAAGGAATACCTCAACGCCGCTATTCTGAAACGTCCGGCTAAAACACTTGGCACTGAGCTTGGTAGTGTCGGTGACTTTATAAACATACAATTCATCATTTCATCATTTTCCTACTGTTATAAAAAAAAACATAGATACAAATTACTTGGGGGCGATACAATATGTACTATTCTTTTATAGTAGGTACATATTGTGAAAGTTATTGTCAATAGTTTTATGACCGGCCGCCTGCCAGACGTCAACCCTTCTTGGGAATGTAATTGTTGACCAAACGGCATCAGATGGAGTTGGCTCAGGTCGTTATAAGGCTCTTAGTCGTCTTTTACGATATCCACGAGCAAAGTAAGGGTCGGTAGTATTCGTAGCCGCTACCACACAGCTTTTTATAAACATACAATTATCGAAAATAAATTACTTAAACGTAGACACAGAATAACAGATTATCAATAGAAAGAAAGAAATTATTTATTTTGCGGCAGAAGCCAACAAATACAAATGATACAAATGAATGACACAAATTGAAAATAAAAAGCAAATAAACAAGATGATTAAATAGAAAAATAAGAACAGAAAATAAACAATAAGAATTTAAATAGATTAATACATAATATAAAAAAACAATTCGTGTGCCTCGCGACTGTCCTAAAAGGATTAAAAGGATTTCGCTCAGCGTTTGCCAGACAAAACCCTGGCGCTAGTTTTCGGTTTAACTCTTATGATCCACGGATGTGAAACTAATGCTGTGTGATGTGAAACTAAAGCTCTGTGGTAGCGGTTACGAATACTACCAACCCCTACTTTGCTTCTGGATGTCGTAAAAGGCAACTAAGAGCCTTATAACGACCTGGGCCAACTCCATATGATGCCATTTGGTCAATAATAACATGCCCAATGAGGAATGACGTCTGGTAGGCGGCCAGCCATGAAACTATTGCCAATAACTTTTACAATATGTACTATGAAAGAAGAATACATATTGTATCGACCCCATTATTTTTTATTTTTATTTTTTTTATTTTTTTTGCGGTGGGCTATGGACGTCGCACCCCGCCAAATCGGTCCGGGGTGACGGAAGAGGCGGCGCGCAACCCCATTGACCCACCCTGCAAGCACCTCTTCTCCGCCGTACGAGCGGGCCACTGGTACCCGATCTTTGTCTTCGGTGGCCCGCTCGGCGGTATGCCCTCTTGGGCTCCTCTCCTGTCGACGCCCCGACAGCTTTCGCCGTCGAGGCGTCGTCCTCACGCGGTGGCCTCACGTCGGGTAACCGGACAATTCATTGTATCGACCCCAAGCAATTAGGATAAGAGTAGGAGAATGATGGATGTGAAACTAATGAGTTTCTGTTTTTTGTAGTCTTTATCACAATGAGAATTCCAATAAATAATTTATGTAATAAGATTTCGATTCAATAAAAAAGAATGATTAAATTGAAAATAATTGAATCGAACCAAACACCATCCGATGTGGAAATCATACCAACAAGACTTGTCACAATAAATCAACGTATTAACCTCCTAAATACCTCTCAATATGTCAACAGCCATAGAATTAGGTACTTACTATTTTAATAATAAATAAAGATTAACTACTAGCATGTTAGCTAAACCTGTCAAATAAATACTTTACTGCCTACGTAATATACTTGTAAAAGATATAGCATCAAAACAAGTTGTATATTCCACAGTGCAGTATAGAGACAACCAACCAACCGTAAGCCGTCGGCTTGTCGAGGCTTAACTGGATAGCCCAACCCCTCCGCACTGTATCCGCAGCAACAAGCATACCTTATACGTAGGTATACAATACTAGGTCTATCAATTTCGATACTTATTTATTATATTATTTTACTACTAAATATAATAATTCATTTGATATGTAAATATTTGTATTTTTTTTTATAAAATATTAAAATATTTTATAAAAGAAAACCTTCTAAATGTGACTGAGTAAGAGTAGTAGTAGTAGTAGTTAGTGGATGTCGTAAAAAACGCCTTTTTGGGGGAGTTTTTAGCGGGAAAGTAAAAAATATATGTAGTGCTCTTGTATTACATTCAATATCTTAGTGTTTTAACGTGTTATATTAAGTAACTTTGATGGCATTTTATGTAATGTGGTGCGTAGTAAGTACTAAGTTGTAGTAAATATCATATAACAGTGCCTTACATACGTATTTTTTTTCCACAAAAAATCCCAGAAAATACCTTTAACATTGTGACCCTGTTGAAGGCGTCGATTTGACTTACTGACGGACAATGACTTTAAATGAAGTTAAGTTATAAACAAAGATTTGGTTTAAAGGTCTTAGTAACTAAGCTGTAAACTCCAAGAAAAAAGTAAAAGACGACTAAAGCATATGATACCTATGCTTATAGCATATGTCTAAAAGAAGGCAAACTGGAAATAAAACCATATAGCTATCAAACTGTCAGACCAGCTTGGTGTAATAGATCAATTTCCCTCACAGATAAAGCCTTAGTCCAGCAATGGAAAGTAGGCATATCAGCTTTTTTTTTTGGCGGCGGGCTACAGGCATGTATGTCATCTGAGGTGATGTTAATGTTCTAAACTCTTTTATCTTCAAAGGCGTAACCACAGATTCTCAGATGTATTTAAGACCACCCAAGTTAGGTACTCTACGAAAACATATTGTATATTAAAACTAGCCTACTATCTACTATTTCATCCAAAAACATATCGGTCCATTCTACTGCTGTTCTCTGAGCCAGTTTTTACGACTGCTACGGACAGGTAAGGGGTAGCGATAGTATATTTTTAAGCCATTACAAGGGAGCAATTAAACTATACCTATCATATATACAGAGTAATTAATTATTTAAAATTATATTCATCATTTTATGGACGAAGTAAAAATACAATTCACCGTACATTCCATTTTCATTAATGTCGTAAAAAATGACTAAGCTAGATAGATTCGCGTGACTTTTCAGGTGTAGTAGAGTCATGTGGGGTAACTGTACCTACGCGGCGAGTAAGTGTAGGTACGCAGTGAATATTTTGCGAAAAGTAGGTACGGCTGACAACGGATCGAAACCTGTCACTTTCGTATTTGACCACCAGCTAGGAGTAAAGTGTCACAGATTTACCACTCAAGCCTTCAGATATTTAAATGAAAAAAAATGTTTTTTCACGATATTTTTATTTATTTTAGCAAAATTAAATGGCATGGTTAAGGTTTTGTAATTAGTTCTAGTTGATGAACAAAGTTACTGAGAACAGTAGCAACTAATTAATATTTTGTGTGAATTTGCTTATTTTATCTAAGGTAAATAATATTACATTTTTTAAGGCTTTTATTTAGGTATTTTGGCGGGTTGGGGTAAGTGTACGCAGAATTACAATGCCTTTTACTTACCCCATTCAAGAAAAACATCATAATAAGCTCTTTTTTACTTTCTAGATTGAGAATACCTTTTTTTTTTTTTTTGATGGACTATGGATGCGTCTCGCCCCGCCAAATCGGTCCGGGGTGACGGAGAAGGCGGCGCGTGACCCCATAGACCCACCGTAAAACTCCTCTCTCTTCGCCGTGCGAGCGCGCCACCGGGACCCGATTTTTAACTTCGGTGGCCCGCCCGGCGGTTCACCCTCGCGGGTTCCTCTCGTCGACGCCCCGACAGATCTCGCCGTTGGGGCGTCGCCCTCACGCGGTGGCCTCACGTCGGGCGACCGGACAATTCCCCGGTCCGATCACCCGAAGCCTCGGTTAGGGCGGCATCAGGCGCAGGTATTCGCGCCTGCGCCGCCCCGGCCGCTGGCTAGGCCCGGGTCGCGGGAATCCTCCCTGACCCGTTCCGCCGCTTCCTTCTGCGAGATGACAGCCTTGCAGAAGGCGGCGACCGCGTCCCAGTTCCTGACGCTGTCTACCATCGCCCTCGCGACAGCCGGCAGCGTCAGGTCGGCACCGATAACAGCGACGAGGTCACGGCGCTGCCGCTCCCATCCCGGTCACACCTCCACTGTGTGTTGCGCCGTGTCCTCGTCACTTCTGCAGTGGTGGCAGGCCGGAGTCCACTCCCTAAACGCGACCCTGTGCAGGTACAAACCGAAGCACCCGTGCCCCGTTAATACCTGCACAAGCCGAAAGGTGAGGACTCCATGCCGCCGCTCCATCCACTCTATCATTACGCGCCGGAGGACCTCAACGGTCTCCACACCGTGCCTAGGCCTGTCCAGCCGCGTAGCCCAGCGGGCGATGACGTCTCGGCGGGCATCCACGCGCCAGGTGGCTATCTCGCTCAACGATGGGGAGCCACCTTCCTCGCGCGCTGTGATAACCCGCCGGTAGAGGTCGGAGAGCATCTCCGCCTCTGGGTCCCACGGGGGTGTCCCGGCCAACAGGCACGCCGCCTCTGTCGACACCGTGCGGTACCCGCGAATGGCTCTGACCGCCATGGCTCTCTGTGGCCTCCACAGAACCGCCCTGAGCTGGGCGTTCAGAGCCCTCGCCCACACGGGTGCGCCGTACATGGCCAAAGATTGAGAATACCTCGCAAATACGTAAGGAAATGGCCGATCGTAAAGTCTGTAGACAATAGCAGATTAATACAGCCAAGAAGTTAATTAAAGAGGAGAAATTGGAATGCGAACAGCGGCAGAAGTAGTTGAGATCTATGAGAGTAGTATGATTAATATGGATGAGATTGATGATTGAGATGAATAATTATCTCAATCAGCAGAGTGCTCAAAAAGCTTACCGAAAAAGTGCGTACACTTGCCCATCAATGGGGGTAAATGTCCGCATTTCCCTAGATGAACAAAAATTGCCTTAAAATTTATAATTATTATTAGTTACAAAAGTAGGTATATGTTTTGTTATTACTGCCAAAGGTTTATTAAAACAGAATAAACGTTGTTTTTCTTCAATAGTTTGAAACTTTTATTCTGGAAGCAACTTATTAAAAATTGCGTACAGTTAGGTACCCCACATGATTCTACCATATCTACACTCGCAGAAAGTCGTGGTGAGAGGTAGCATTTTACTGCTGAGAGAGAACTGGAGACGTGACTTCACTTTATAGTACGCAATGGTCGGCTGTACCCTTGCTTGATATGGCAGAAGTCTATGAAAGTCTTAGAGATTAACGAGTGCGCTGCATGGTGACCAAAGGCTTTAAAAAAAACAAAGTTAGTTCAAGAGAAGAAAAGGGCTGAATTAAATTACCACGTCTGACTAGTGATATTGTTAGTCTGTTTCTCTTCCATTATGGAAGGTTTTGCCTAATCGTAGAAAGTTTAAGTATCTCAGATCCTTAAACTTTTTACTAGAATTAGAACTAAATAATGAAAAATAAATTTTGTCATTTCACTTTTTTAATCCAAATAATTTAAAATAGTTAGGTATATAGAAATATTCAAATTAGGTGGCGTCAATAAAAAAAATATAAGGCAAAGGGACAGATCATACCTATCTCTTATAACTCACCAAAAAAATTACAATTTGTAGTTTTAGGATTTTATTTTTATTCCACGCCTCATAAGGGAAGCGTTAAGGTGATGCACTACTCTCGATATATGAAAATCAAGGACTTTACATAACTAAAAAATAATTGTATTTTTCTCATATTGCACTTATAGGATAAAGGATAGATCATACGTATGTCAAGAAAAACATTCGTTTAAACGTATTTCATATTTTTATTTGAAAAACTAATTGAAATATTTATTAGATTTGTTTAATTTAAATAGGTACATAGATATTGTAATTTATAAAACCCGATTACGAAGCGAAAAATGATGTCACAAGCGGGATTCGAACCCGCGCCTATTGGGACGCGACGATCCCAATAGGTGCGGGTTCGAATCCCGCTTGTGACATCATTTTTCGCTTCGTAATCGGGTTTTATAAATAATTAAGCATATTAAATGCTAAATTTCAGTAATTTAAATATTGTAATTTATTACATAATATTATTATTACATCTCCCACTATGAAGGATACTCTCCCACTATAAAGTACCTACATTCGTACCTAATACTACTAATAACTATATAATTAGATATATGTATTAAAATAGAAACGTTAATATCAAAATATAATTAAGCTTTCAATACTAGATATATTAAATTTTATACGCCTTTAATTGTAAAATATTTTAAATCTAATTAATTAAAAAATATCATTATCATCTTGATTTTGCTATTATCCCAATAACTCGGAGTAGGCGCTATATGTAGGCTACCTACTATTTTTTTCATCGCACATATTACAAATAGTATTGGCAATAGTTTCATGACCGGTTGCTTGCCTAGCGTCATGTCTCTTTAATAATATAACTGTTGACCACACAGCATCCGATGATTAATTATATAATGTAAGTATATATCGCCTCTTTGCATCAATATTTACGTTATCTTGAAAAATGAAATATTAGAGGTGTGTTTTTCAAGTTTCAACAAATAGGTAAGTGATATATAAATCTATGATTTTAATTACCTATGTCATTATTCTGTAATTAAATCATCAATGATTTGAATCAGATTTACTATAAAAAAATATTCGTTGCGAAACAATTATTTTTTTAATATTTGAAAAACACTTCTCTAAAATTTCATTTTTCAAGATAACACATTATTGAAGCAAAGAGGCGATATGTATCTATATTAATACTCATAAATATTTAAAATCTAATAAAATCCATTTTATTATACGTCATTTTATATTATTAACATTCAGTTTTATTAATCACTTAAAAGAAACACTTAAAAAGGTAGGTACCTATTATTAGCTATATAGGTAAACTAATTTTTACGTTAAATAATTCTATAATAAATAATTTTCATAACTGATAAACTACTCACCAGAATCACTATCATCGCGATCGTAATGAGGTCTCCAATACTGCTCATCATATCTTAACGGCACTTCAGACCTGCCGGTAAACTTAGTAGGGTCCAGAATATTTTCCACAGAAAACGCAATCGCCGGCCTATCGGGCGGCCTTGTGAGGCCCAGCCTTCTAGTCAAGTCCACTGGCGCCGCCTCTTCAACTCCAACAACGTCCACTTCTCCATTAGCCTCAACTTCTCCCTCCGCCTCATCTTCTGCCTTATCTCTTCGCTCCTCCGATCCTCGCGCCATCGCAAGCATCGTCATAGCAAAGCCGATCTATAAATATTTCGAACTTGAAACATTTATTGTCTTATTCCAACATATTTTACACTTTCACTGCACACGATAGTTTTTTTTTAAATCTGAGTTCCAGTCAGTTTAGTACTTATTCAACGTCATTAACTACACGTGTGTTCGAGTTGATCGTGACACGTTCGTCCCAGCCCAACATCCAATAACCACAACCGAAGATCAACTGAAGCCGGGAGTGAAGAATCGGGCGGGGACCGAAAAGGAGGGGACGGGATCGAGTGGGGGTACAGTATCTCGTCAGCGGATTGGCGGCGGGAAACGAGGCGTGCCCGGGGTGGGGAAACGTAATCGAGCAATAAGGTTTAAACAATTTCGTTTAATATGTTGAATTATGGAAGAGAGCGGCGGGCAAGTAATCGCGCACAAGCGATAAGGCCATTTGCGCTACTTCGTTACGTATTAATGGGCCAGGAAATTGACTTATGAATATTAGAGGTCGCAGCGAGTTGAAGATCGGGCTAAAGCGGCCCCGGGCGGCTCGCGCGCTTATTTTCCTAGTTAAGCGTTGGAACAATGATGTTTATTGAGTTTTGAACTTAATGGGTTTGGGCGCGGCCCGCAGGCCATTTACGCCATTAACTCTGTTTGTGTAGTCGACTGTATAACGAATTTTCGCGAAACTCTTTGTGAAATATTGCCTCATTGTTAACGAAATGTAATTAAAACATCACAGTAAATCAAGATAAACTTATTAGGTACTACTTAGGACAACAGAAAAAAATAGCTAAAGAACTTAAATTTGATAGTTGCCAATCTTAATTCTAAGTAGGTAAATAATCTTCTATTTATGAAGAAATAATATAATTTAAGTTATCATTTTAGCTTAATGGATGCCTACCTATTAATTAAAATTAAAACTTTATCTAAGATATAAGAAAATAGACCATTTTCAAAGAAAAGCTACCTATTTAAGTAGGTAGGTAAATAGCTTTTTGGATTACCTATCTAATCGATTTTGTGGCAAAAACTTTGAGTTCAAAAATGAAACACAATTAGGTATCTACCTATACCTACCTAGACTTAATAATTATAAAGAATTTTTTTTTATAGTATAAATTTTGCACATCGATCCTGAGAAAAAGATAATCGACTAATTTCGCCTTCGTAGAGCGTTGTCTCTTTCGCACATTACCTGTGTGACAACGCATGAAGCATTGCTAGTCTGGCCAGTGTTGAATTTCGGCTTAGGCCCGCGAGTGAGACCCGTCACTAGGGCGGCAAATTTTTAGAGGCACCAAAATTTTAGTACTGACGCTTTTGAAACCATTTTGTCAAATGTAAGACCAAATTTTTTGGTTCAACGTTCTTTTTACAAAATTTAAATATCAAAATATATTTCAGCTTTACCTAAACAAATTTCAGTTTTGGTTAATCGTGTAAGTTTAATAGAGGAAAGGAAGGTAGTATGGAATACCATTTTCTTTTTTGAGTATAAAAAAATATTCCCCAGAGTTAAAATTGAAATACACACACTAATTTGTTGGAACATTAATTAGCTTTAATAATAATCATTACAAAAATAATATAACTATGTTTTCTTGACAAAAATAACCATAAATCAAAAATGTTGTAAAATGACAGCCGACCCAAGGCGCAGATAATATGGAATATAGTATTCCATATTATCTGCACCAAAATCATACACACTTTTAACAGTTATTTTATTAACTCAAACAAAATTCCTTTTTATAATAGTAATTTTATTAATCACAGTATTTTGTATGGCAATCTTAGAATTAATAAAATATTCAAAAATCAACATAACTTATATGAATAAGTAAAAATAAAACTAATTATAAATCATATTAGTCGAACGATATAAAAAAAGATCAGAATTTAAAAATGTTAATTATTTGCAATAAACACAAACATAGTTACCAAATTCATAGCCCGCGCTGTCACAATGCACCCACAATTGGCAAATAAGGCACTGAACCCATTCTTCTCCTTTATCATCTTGGCTATACTTTCTATTGCAAAAAAAAAAACATTCTGAACCATGTTGAGGCGCTACCTCGCTTATATTCTCATCATATGAGAAGAGGTCATCGTCATCTTCGTCATGAATATTAAAATTTTCATTTAAACTATTATCTGAAGAGTCGCTAACTGAGTAAACTTCCTTTGATCTCTTTTTTGACGATTTACCTTTGCCTTTTCCTTTGCTCTGTTTCTGCACTTTTTCTTTCCCTTACACTTGACTTATAGCTATTGTGCTTTTTAAATCTCTTTTAAAATGTGCAGATTTTTTCAACTGCGACAATTCAAGGCTTATATGAGCCTTATATGTCATGGCTCCTATAATTCATATAATATGGAATACTATACCATATTATATGCACTAACAGTATTCCATATTAGCAACACGGCAGCATCAGCAAAAAAAAAATATTTAGGGGTTTCAATATACGATGAAAATCAATACACATCCTTAAACTTACTAAAACAATGCTTAGGGTACTAACCCTAAGCATTGTTTGAATACCAGTTATAAAAAATAAAGTAATTATACGTTATGATAACAAAAAATTTAAAACGTCCAAAAAAAGTTTTATTGTACAGCCTTCTAGTTGATCGTGTTTCAAAAAGAAAAGAACAATATGGCGGACTACTGTCACTTGCACAGATTAATAGGTTCATTTGACGCTTCAATTCACAACATTGCGGCATAGGTGGCACTACTAGTTTTTATAAAATCTCAGTATCCCATATTAACTGCATATTCCATATTACCTTCCTTTCCTCTACCTGCTAAATTTAAAAAAGTAACGAATTGGTACAAAAAGGAATTCATTAAGGTATTATTATATAAAAGGGCGTTTATTAACTTATATTATGGGGGGCATAGTCCGGAGCGTGCTCGTTCGCGTCCCCTGCCAGTCTAATTAGACTGCTAATCCGGCTCGAAATGCGTACCGCAATGCGGGTTAGGGCGTCCCCCGGAGGCGACGCGTACCGACCCGCCCCCGTCGGTACGAACATCGGCAGTTGCGGCGATGGGGGCCGCCACCCATCACGCCTTGCCCAGTTAGGCGAGTCGAGGAGAACGGAGTGCCGGGTGGGCACGTGGAATGTAAGAGGTTGTGTGGAAGGTAAGTTGCACGAGCTGATATCCGTCATGGCGGACAAACAGCTAGACGTGCTCTGTGTAACAGAGACCAAGCGAAGGGGCAGCGACGCCTGCGATCTTCCTGGTGGCGGGATGGCTCTGTGGTCTGGTGTACCACAAAGCGATCGAGCCAGCATGGGGGTAGGAGTGCTGTTGTCCTCTCGCTTGGCCTCAGGTGTGAAGGATTACGGAATGTATGATCCCAGACTTCTCTGGGTCCGTATAAAACTAGGTGTCACCAAGGTATTCATGGTTGTAGCATATGCTCCCGTAGGATCCTCGGTGGCATCAGACCTAGAGAAGTTTTGGGATAATGTTAGGGAAGTTCTGGATATGGCAGAAACCAGTGAACGCGTGATTGTATGCGGAGATTTGAACGGATGGGTGGGGACCAAGCGTCCCGACTATGAGGACGTACTTGGTCCATTTGGTGATAAGAGAGTGAACGACGCAGGTAGGCTCATAGCGGATGTATGCATGGAGAGAAACCTTATTGTGTCAAACACATTTTTCCAACATAAGGACATCCATATGTATACATGGAGAAGGAATGAACAGAAAAGCATAATAGATTTAATTTTGGTAGACAGTCGCCTCCGAAGCAAAATATTGGACGCAAGAGCCTACAGGGGCCCCACAGTCGATACGGACCACTATCTCGTTATTGCGAGATTTAGTGGTCTGTTCAGAAAGTGGAGGCACTGGCGAGAGCGTGTCCACTTCGGAGGGCTTGAAAGAATAAAGGTTGAAAGGTTGCAAGAAGAGTGTGTAAGAGAAAAGTATGCAGAGGGTGTCCGAGAACGGCTGACGATGGCAAGCCAGCCGCAATCGGACATTGAAGAATGCTGGAGAGTATTGAAAGAGAGTATGGTAGATACAGCGAAAGAAGTATGTGGAAGTTCAAAGAAGCATAGAAAAACAAATGGTGATGCATGGTGGGATGCGGAAGTGGCAGCTTCCGTAGAGCAAAAGAAGAAAGCGTGGCTGGACTATGTCTCTTCTTTGAATCTGAATGACAGTATGACTGAACAGAAGAAAGAAATATATCGGCAATGTAAGAATGACACCAAGGCCTTAGTGAAAGAGAAACGTGATAGAGCAAGTATGAGTGCAGAAGATAGGCTGACTAAAAACTTCGAGGGTAACACCAAACTCTTTTGGAGGGAGGTGAAGAAGTCTCAGGGTGGTTGGTCAGCCTTCAGAATGAATAAAATAAGGTCTAAAGGTGGAGACATTCTTACACAAACACAAGACGTGTTAAGCCGATGGAGTGAATATTTTGGCGATATGTATGCGGATGCTACGGTTGGCGCCGGTGTTGGATGTGGTTTAGTAGATCAACATTCGACAACGGCGTCCTCCGATGGCATCAGTATGGATGAAGTTGAATGGGCGATAAGAAGTTTGAAAAATGGTAAGGCAGCGGGCATTGATATGGTGTCTGCCGAGATGATCAAGCTCGGTGGCTCTTGTGTCTGGGAGGCGTTCCTGTTGCTCCTCAATTTATGTTGGAGCTCGGGAATGGTTCCCAGGGACTGGAATAGCGCAGTCATCGTGCCTTTGTTTAAAAACAAGGGTTCACGTTATGACTGCGCAAATTACAGAGCCATAAGCTTGACCAGTTTGGCAGCAAAAGTGTATGGAAAAATTATTGAAAGGAGAATGAGGATGGTGTCCGATGGTTTACTGTGTGAGACACAAGGAGGTTTCAGGAGTGGAAGGGGATGCATGGATCAAGTGTTCTCTCTGCGCAACATTGTGGAGAAGCATCTGGCTCTAGGTCAGAGGGTTTTCTGCAGTTTTGTGGATCTGGAGAGAGCATTTGACACGGTTGTACGAAAGGAACTTTGGGACATTTTACCGGAGTATGGTATTAACGGTAAACTGCTACAGGCTGTGCAGTCCAGTTACATGGGCTGTAGAGCCTGTGTGCGGCTGGATGATGGAATGTCGCCTTGGTTTGACGTCAATATCGGCGTTAAGCAGGGGTGCGTTCTGTCAGCCAGGCTGTTTATCATATATCTGGATAAATGTCTCCAAAGGTTGAACGATATGAATGTAGGAGTCCAGATGGGCGACTCAGTGGTCAATGCTCTGCTTTATGCAGATGATGCAGTCCTGCTGGCACAGTCAGCGACTGACCTGCAGACCCTAGTCGACACAATGACAGAAGATTGTAAGAAAAGGGGTCCACGCGTGAATGTGAGCAAAACCAAAATAATGGTCTTTGAAAGAGATAAAACCAGAACAGATGTAAGAGTAACAATAGGTAATGATGTACTAGAGCAAGTGGATGAATTTGTATATCTTGGATGTGGATTTAGCCGAGATGGAAGGTACACCACTGATATAGAGCGAAGAGTGAATGCGGGAAATAGAGTGAACGGAGCGTTGGGGCAACTTTTCGGCAGCCACCACCTCAGCCAGAAGGCACGTGTAGCAATACATAACGCAGTGCTTGTCCCAACATTACTGTATGGAAGCGAGAGTTGGGTATGCAGAAAAGAGTATGATAGTAAAATTAATGCGGTCGAAATGCGATCTCTGCGAAAAATCTGTGGAGTTAGGCTGACCGACCGCATTCGTAACGACGACGTAAGAGAGCGAGTAGGTATGAAAGAGAGTATTGGTGTAAAGATGCGAAAGGGAATGCTCCGATGGTTCGGACATGTGGAAAGAATGCCGAACGAACGCCTGGTTAAGAAGATATACAATGCGAAAGTGGAAGGATGTAGGTACCGAGGGAGACCGAGACTAACCTACCTAGACCAGATCGGTCATGTACTGAAGGAAGGTGGAGTCAAGAGTCTCCGAAACCGGCGAGCGTGTATGAAGAGAATTATGAATGTTGAGGAAGCGAGTGAAGTATGCAGAGATAGAGTTCTCTGGCACTCTGTTCTCTCTGCCTACCCTGCAAGGGATATGGCGTGATGATATGTATGTATGTATGTATGTATGTATTAACTTATGCCGAGGGCGACAACAAACTTAAATCTGTCACTATAGTCTGGTATCTATTAGGAGCTGTTAAAATAATTATGACTTTTTGTCAGTAAATAAACTATACCTATTCTACAACCTTTGTTCTTTTTGATTCTGGAGTCTTGTAGTTTTAACAACTCGTTATATATTTTTTTAACTGGACCCACAACCTCTTAGGGGCCCAGTTCTCTCGTATTTATAGGTAGGTACATCGCCTGAAAAAGTCACACAATTAATGTGCTGCAGAGATAACTCTCTATTCTACGAAACTGAAATTAACCAATTGCTTCTTTCCAAGGATCAATGTGCAATATATATTATTGGTAGATACTGTAATTTGAAACCACGAATAGACAGACTTTAATGTGAAGAAAGCACCTACCATGCTTTTAAAGTACTTTGGAAGTATTTCAAAGTCATGCTGTGACTAGAACACGTAGATAATTTTAGATGTAAGATGACCATCTCTGCAACTTTGGAGAAAATCTTTTGCGAATAATAATTTACCTACTCATCATCATCACAGCCCATAAATGTCCCACTGTTGGGTTCAGGCCTCCTCCGTGATGGGAGGGCAATTAACCTACTATACCGCGCTGGTCGGACGTGTTGGTATAGGGTTTTGTTTTGAATTTTCCTTCTCTCGCATAGATTTTATATGCGTTTTATATCCCTTAGTCGTCTCGTACGAACACCCACGGGTAAGATTTTTTTTTTCTCATTTATTACTGGTATAAATTTTTACAAAAAATAATCAATTGTTTGCTTACAATCTAAAAACCACTAAGGTTTGTCCAGATCGCAAAACATTCTGCGTAGCCGAAACAACAACATAATCAATAATTACATAACTAGGTATATCAATATATAATCTACCTACCTTCGTTGTTTAGATTTCATTATTATGACAATTGTACAAAATTATGAATAGATAACGTGTTATGTGGGAGCTACAGACTGTTTAAAAAGTATGTTTTTAACTTCGTTTTTATATTATCTTTTGTGATGTTATTTTTTAAGGATAGGTCAAGTTGATTAATTATTCTAGGAATTAAATAGTCCATAGTTCTTTTACATTATAATAATTCGTGGCTTTTATAATTACAAGATCCTTATTTGTTTGTTGCCGTGTCTGTATTTTATGCGATATGAAATTTTGTATTTGTGTATTAAAATATTGTTCTATTAGTAAACTACCTATACCTACGTAACTTTTCTATAGACGGACATAACCTTACAATAACAAAAAATATGGAGGGGTGAATAGTACCTATTCTTACTCCATCACCACACGGAAATTACCTACTTAATATTCTGATATTCATATGTACCTAGGTAGGTAAAATTTATAATTTTATGATGAATTATTAAGGGTTAATTTTTAATATTTTGACTTAATTAAAGGGTTCTTGTAAATAATACCATTAAGTTTTTCATTTCCACATTTAAAAAAGAAACAAATTTTATTATTTTTAAGATAAACAAGATTTTGATTTGATACACTAGACTAAAAAATAAAAGAAACTACTGAAGTATACGTAAAATACCTTTATAAAGCTTTCTTAATAGCGGATATAGCCTCCTCTTTTTGCACACGTTCTTTAAGTCTATTGGGCAAGCTTTCAATCAAGTATCTCATAGTTTCTTACGATATTTGTTTCCAGCTCGCTTTCAACACGTTTATGATCTATCTTTTTTTGTGGATAGCTTAGTTTGTATCTTGGAGAATTCTTATTAAGAAATTGCATATATGTGTTCAAATTACTGAAATTTAGCATTTAACATGTTTGATTATTAAACATGTTAAATGCTAAATTCTCGTGAGAGTTGAAAAAATGGGTATGGAAGTACCAAGAATTAGGCCTTGGGAGCTTTATCTTCTAGGAAGCTTATAATACTAACATCGCCAACACACATAAAGGATAAGGATTATGGCAATCCCCTCTTTGAGGCCTATTTCAAGTTGTTGACTTCAATAGGCTGCTGAATGACTGAAAAAAAATTAATAACCAATGAAATTCACAACGATTTAATGATGGCTGTTCGCAACAAAAATTATGACCAATAA
This sequence comes from Lymantria monacha, assembly GCA_905163515.2. Taxonomy (NCBI): domain Eukaryota; kingdom Metazoa; phylum Arthropoda; class Insecta; order Lepidoptera; family Erebidae; genus Lymantria; species Lymantria monacha. The sequence goes on along the minus strand of LR991081.1, from coordinate 7,006,281 downwards.
AAAGTGTTAGGCTCATCGTGATTATTACGAAGAAGGTAATTGTTGTCTGTCCAGTGTTCATTGCGTGACTGGCTGTCAATCCAGCACCAGTTTAAGTCTTGTTCGCTTTTCTATTTACACGGCTAATCGTAGCAAAAGATCTAACATTTAGAGCCACCAATGACATGCACGATCTGCCCCATTCGACACGCTTCTCCACAGAACGAGATTCGTTCACAGGGTGTACTTTAATTGACCACATTTCAAAATCGAATTCAAATTGTCAACTTTAATATTTTACCTTAATAAATAACTAGTGAAACGGAATGCCAATAAGAAAATTCTGCAGGAAATTTAACGCGTTTGTTTATTATTTTAATATTTTTAACTAAAAAATAATAATTCAACGGGCTTGTCTATCATTTTTTCTCTTTTATAAAATTCTATACAACATGTTTGCTCGTGGATGTCGTAAAAGATGACTAAGAGCCTTATAACGACCTGGACCAATCGCATCTGATGCCGTTTGGTCCACAATTACATTTTCAAGGAGGGTTGCGGTCTGGCTGTCGGCCGGTCATAAAACTATTGCCAATAACTTTTACAATATGTACTATGAAAGAAGAGTACCTACATATTGTATCGACCCCAAATAATTAGGATGAGAGTAGGATAATGAAGGTTGTTTAGTTACCTAAGTATTAACTCCATCTTTGGACCACAATACCTACCTATAATTCTCAAATAAGTTCAGTTTTATTTAAAGTTCTTGGATTCAATTCCCCATTTTTATAATTAAGCTTTTCTCACTTTAATATCTTTTTTTCAGTCATCACTTCTTTTTCTCAGTTACATTACTTCTACTGGCGGTCACGCGTCTTCTAGACAATTGGAAAAATTGACTGCTCTGGCAGAAATCTGTCACCTGAAGCAAATTACTACTGCTCTTGGTTCAGTGAGCGAAAGAGCCTCAAATCCCAATTCACCTACCACTCTTTTCAGAATAGATATTTCATTCCATCCAATCTTTTCGCCAATTAAAATATTTTGTTTATTGCTTAATAGCTTCTGCTACGACTCAATCCACGTAAAAAGTAACCTTTTCCAAAGTCGAACAATTAGGTATCCCAAGTATCTATACTGTAGGCATATTATACATTTATTATAAGTAAATCCCATGTATATTACCGGTATAAAAAGTATTCTATGTGTTAATCCAGGAAATGATAAATCTACGTGCTAATTTCTATCCAAGTCGGGTCAACGGTTTACGCATGGTTCTACAACAAACATTCAAACATCTTCACAAAGTTTCACATTTTCATATTAGTGGGACAAGTTTCTGAGGATGCTGCATACCTGATCGTAAGTGTTACTGCCACACCTAGATCTTTGCAATACCAGAGATATAGCTAGGCTGCTGTAAGCAGCAGCTGTGTAGGTTTGGGGTTTTTTATTGGTAGGGTAAGCCCTACCAATAAAATACCCCAAACCTACACAGTAAGTTGCCGGCTCTCTCGCAGCTGTGTAGGTTTGGGGTTTTTTATTGGTAGGGTAAGCCCTACCAATAAAAAACCCCAAACCTACACAGTAAGTTGCCGGCTCTCTCGCTCGGACGAAGCGCAATAGCAAATCGCCATTACTCAGACGTCGATCTTCTGCGAGAATGTGTGAATTACCACCGGCCCGCGGCTGTAGACACAAAACTGTCAACAGCTTGGTCCTACCCCTAAGATATCGCAGTCCAATTAAAAAGAACAGGCTAAAGTCTATTTTCAGTAGGTATTTCTGTCATTTAATTTCTAAAATGTATAATAACCTCTAAATATGGTGACAGAGTGAGAATCACAATATCTGGTTGACCGAGCTTTGCTCGGTATTTTCTTTATGTGTTTTCATCATCATCATCATCACAGCCCATAAATGTCCCACTGTTGGGCTCGTGCCTCCTCCGTAATGGGAGGAAAATTAACCTACTATACCGCGCTGGTCAGACGTGTTGGTATAGGGTTTTGTTTCGAGTTTTCCTTCTCTCGCATAGATGTTATAACTACGCGTTTTTTTAAATCCCTTAGTCGTCTCGTACGATCACCCACGGGTAAGATATGGGGTAGTGAATAGTATTCTTATTCCGTCACCACACGGAAAATTATGTATATGTTAATTATTATGTGTTTTGGAAGACATAATTATACATAATAAAAGTATTTAATAAAATAATTAAAAATGGCAAAAAATATTAAAAAAAGGGAAAATTAAGGTTTCGGCTGTCTGGATCAACACCCGTAAGGGTAAACCGCCGGGCGGGCCACCGAAGACAAAGATCGGGTACCGGTGGCCCGCTCACACGGCGAAGAGAGGTGCTTGCAGGGTGGGTCCATGCGGTTGCGCGCCGCCTCTTCTTGTCGCCTCGGACCGATTTGTCGGGGCGCGACCACATCCATGGTCCAACTTGCAAAAAAAAAATAGCTGTCTGGATCAAACGGCTCGATTTTCCAACTGAACTGTGCTTTTAATGACAGCGTCAAAATTTGTCTTATTATTTTAATAGTTTTCAGCCAACGAAAAATTATACTTTTTCGTTGCCCGAAAATATTGACAAAATAATATTTTCTAAAAATGAAACCTAGCTAGATCGATTAATTGTCCCCGGAACACCCTGCATGCTAAATTTCATGAAAATCGCTGAGGCCGTTTCCGAGATTCAGATTACCTATACATATCTACCTATAGGTATACAAAAATTGATCTAGCTGTGTGATAGCAGCTAAGAATATATATATACTACTAAGCCTTACTTTGCTCGTGGATGTCGTAAAAGACGACTAAGAGCCTTACCTGGGCCAACTCCATCTGTTGCCGATTGGTCAACAATTACATTCCCAAGAAAAGGCGGCCGATCATAAAACTATTGCCAATAACTTTTACAATATGTAGGTACTATGAAATAAGAGTACACACTGTATCGACCCCAAGTAATTGAGATAAGGGTAAGAGAATGATGATGATGATGATGATATACAAGAATTGCTCGTTTAGGTAAAGGTATTAGATTCCCCATTTCTTACCCGCTGGTGTCGTAAAAGATGATTATGATATTTATTCTATAACACATGAGTGTGAGTGTGTAAGAGAAGGAAATTTGAAACCTCATATAGCATGCCGTCTGACCAGCGTGGTGTAGTAAACGGATGCCTTTCTAGATATTATAAAGGCGACACGAGTCCAATAGTCAAGTATATATACAAACTTAATCTAAAGATATGAAAATGCGTATACACTAAATGAAAATAATTATCAATATTACAACACGTAAAATAATTAATTTTATTAATCAGTGATACAGTCTATGAACGACTTGAATTCCAAAATCCGAAGTTACAACACACCGTATAGATGTCGAAATCTTGACAAAAACTGTTAAATTCCATCTCGTAGACTCTATGAATGGTGGAAGCGCGACGGGGGTCCATTGTGTTGACAATTGACCCCTGCTGCATCCCCATTACTGACATCTGACTACTGCTGCGTTCAGTAAAACACTTTTTTGAATATCTCAGCATTGTGTGATGTGTTAACACTCTATGATTGTGTGATACGATGCTAAATTGAGGTTCGTACGTGATTACTATCTACTAGAGCTATGTTTACGTATTATTTATAGCCATTTTAGTTACACAATTTCGTCATATAGATACTGCACAAACTATGAAGTCGTCAAATTCAAATCAACAAAATCATTTACGTATAAACCCTTCGCAGGCACTTTACGTATTGCCAATTTAACATTTTGGCTTAAATATACTACCACCTGGAACGAGGCTACAAACTGAAAAGAACCGTCAAAGAGCTCGCCGGGCTGGACAATTTATTTTTTTAATGCTTGTAAACAATATGTTAGTGAGAAATGAATGATGATCATTTACCTACGCTTATCCCAATTACTTGGTGTCAACGCAATAGGGGAGGATGGGGGAATTGCGGACGCTGAAGGGAAATAACGCACTACATTCGTACTATCAGTAATAATCAGTCTGTCTTTATTAATTATTAATCTTTAGTTATACATCTACAAAAACACTTATACTTATCAAACGAGATCAATCAACAAATAGAATATTTTTAGCAAAAACAAAACCTTGTTTGTCCGTAATTACCCGTAGCGCTCGGGGTAAATTCGGACTGACCCTAGGTTAATTACGGACAGCATGGGGTATTTACGGACTAGGTCCACATTATAGACAAAAATCACAAGTAAGGCCTTTAGAAGAACTTCCTGCAGTGCAGTTCTCATGAGCCCACTTGTTACACTTTGAACACATAATCCAGTCTTCGGCGGGTGGATCACTGTACTTTTCCTGACAATAAATGCAAAAGTAATCAACATTTCCTTCATTTTCAAAATTATTCAGATTTCTTACACCCTTTGATTCTTTTCCTGTAGAAAGTATTGACTTTTTTAGCTTATTAGATGTAGTTTTATTTTCTTTTTCTTGAGCTTTTCTCTTCTTGTCTAATTTCTTTTGTTCCTTTTCTTCTAGATTCTTTTTTTCCGGTGTGCTGGTAAAAATAATGGAATGCTTTTTGTTTACTGCCCGTTTGGTACGATGAATTTGTAGAGTTGGGACCTTTATTAAATCACTAAGCAGTGCTGATGAAGATTGACTTGTTTGACTTGTCGTACTTTGGTTTAAATCAGCTTCACTTATAGCATTATTCTCATTTATTTCGTCTTGATCAGGTACATTGGGAACGGATTCATCGATAATGTTTATGTTACTAGAGGGCTGAGACTCTTGTTGAGATCTTACTTCACTAGGAATGCTGTTATTAGCTATATCACTAATTTGAGATTCGCTATGAAACTCTCTTTGGCTGTTATGATCAGGACCAACATGGCTGGTATCACATGGAGTTTCTGGTGTAATTATATCACCGAAACTTTCGAAAGTGCCCTTGAATTTATCTTGATCAACTGGGAAAATTCCTGCACTCTTGAAGCCATTTATAGCTTTATCAATAGACGAGCATCGGTTAAAAGCTTTTGTATAAAGACCAACAATATCAAATGCTGTAATTTTTGCTCCAGGATGGTTAACCATATAAGTTTCACATTCTCTGTTGTATACTGTTTTTAGTGGTCCATGAAAGGTCAAGTCTAATGGCTGTATTCTATGCGATGTATGTGGAGACAATGTCAAAACATGGATAAAATTTTTACGACAAAACTCGTAAGCTTTCAGACTAATATGGCTCTTGTGGTTGTCTAGAAGTAACAAAACGGGCTTGTCAGTCGATGGTTTAGCGAATTCTTTAAAATGCTGGAGCCAATCAACAAATATCGATTCATTCTTCCAACCAGAGTCTGAAACACAAGCTACCATGTTGCTATTACTGTCTTTCATAAGCTGAGCATTCATCCTTTTTCTTTTAAAGATAAAAAATGGTGGAATGTACGAGCCTCCAGCATTAACGCAATTCACAACTGTAGTTAAAGAACCACGTTCTGCACTGGTACATTTTCCAACCTGTTTTAGTTCCTTTGGTGCAAGAATCCTGGAATTGCGTTGTACCGTACTATCCCAGTTTCATCTATATTGTAAATTGAATCAGATTTAAATTTGTATTTAATCATGAGAGCTTTCAGATTCACAAAAAATATATCGGTTTCTTCTTCATTAAATGCGGTAATTCTATTTATGGAAGTAGCTTCAGGCCTTCGAAGTGATATATTTGGATGTCTAGCCAAAAAATTGTAATACCAATCCATTCCTGTCATACCAGTTTCTTTATTGAAATTATGTTTTATGTTGTTTGCGGTGGTAAAATCGATAGCTATCTTTCTCAGAGTAGGTATTGTTATCCCAAAGAAAGCCTTATATGACTTTAAAATAAAATTAACCAGTTCGTTTTCTTGTATTTCGTTAAAAACAGATTTTTTACCTCTCTTTGGTATTGTAGAAACACTGCCTTTTTTCACTTGGTCAAACAAAGTAGCTCTAGGAATCCCATATTTTTCTTCCGCCTAACGAAAAGTTATCTTCTGGTCTTTTATTTCTTACACAGCTTTTTGTAATGATTCGATGGTGTATGATTGTTTTTTTTTCTTATATATTGCCGAGGCATCTAAAAATGAGCAGTTATTGACTAATTTCATAATAGTTTATTGAATTAGGGGTAATTGCGGACGTCCGTATTTACCCCGCAAGGCTTGTCCGCAATTAACCCAACTGGGTATTTTTAAATCAAAAAGAGAAATTTGTAGGTTATGAAAACGTTCCATAAAAACAAACATTGGCGATTCAAACTCCATTGACAAAGCTATCCATAGAAAATATCACTTTTTACCATCACTTAGTATACAGACCTGTCCCTCGAATTAAAAAACACTAAAAATTAGATCAATATACACTTTTTTTTTTAATTTTATCTACCTTTCAAACTGTGCGCAGCCGGCTGTCGTAAGTTTTTGCGTGGCACTAAAATGGCGGAAAGAAACAGATGACAGGACCGGGCTGCCGCGGGGGGGAGGGAATGAGTAGATACTTGCTAGTCCGTATTTACCCAGCGTCCGCAATTCCCCCACTCTCCCCTATGTAGTTACTCCTATTATATCGTACATATTACAAAAGTTATTGGCAATAGTTTTATGACCGGTCGCCTACGTGACATCAACCCTCCACCAACGTTTAACAAACGGCATCAGCTTGAGTTGGCCCAAATCGATATAAAGCTCTTAATCATCTTTTAGGACATCCACGAGCAAGGTAAGGCGTGGTAGTATTCGTAGCCGCTACCACACAGCACTCTCTTTTTTTTTTGGCGGCGGGTTACGGAACGGTCACGCGCCGCTAATCCGTCCGGGGCGACAGGAGAAGCGGCGCACGAGCCCGTAGACCCGCCCTACAACATACCTCTCTACGCATTGCGGGTGGGCCATTGGTACGCGTTCTTTTCTTCAGTGGCCCATCCGGTCTATCCTCTCGGGTCGACGCCCTGGCATCTCGACTAATATGTCTCTATGTCAGGGCGTCGTCTTCACGCGATGGCCTCTCTCCAAGGGTGACCAGACTAATCCCCGACCACACAGCACTCTAGAGACACAATACGTTTAAGTATTAACTCTAATTTCTTTTCGAATATTTTCAAAATATAATGTAAAACTGGACTAGATCACGCAGAGAGCACCCAAGCACGAGCTAATTATTACAGCAGCCTTTACTCGTCTCAACCAACTTGAAGGGAAGAGAGATACTCGCTCCACGTACATAGCTATCGCAAACCTCTAAGTAACCATGAACCACAAAACATAGTCAACAACTCTCAGTCTCAAAACTCAGAAGGACTTACAATATTTTCGCTATACATTGAAAATGTCTATGTTGTGATCTTAATCATATTTTAGTCAACTAATGTCTGTTTACGTCTACATAAGGTAGGAGAGCTAGAGCCATAGTAAATAAGTCCCGGATGTAGCTATGTCAATTTCGCAATTTAGTCTAATGGATAGCACAGCATGACAAGCGCTTACAAAATAAAAAATAACACAGCACTTACATTAATATATTTAAAGCACATCAATACAAGCAATTAGAAACACAGTGTCACAAATGGAAAACCAATAATATCTTCAATACTATTACCAAACAACATTCACGGTATCATTTGATTTGCTCGCAGCGGGTTGTTATTGTGTGTCGACACAGTGTTAGATCACGCTGGGAACAGTTTAAAGTTGGTTTGTAACGCTCTAGGGAGTTAGTAGATACGGTGGCGCTAATAGTCTGGTTAAATTACTAATAGGTACCGAATAAATAAATTTCGTTCAATTATAAAAGCGTATCAATAATAAAAAGAGAGTTTTATTGTGGTAGGTCTACGCTGTTGACAGTTCTCTGTCTGCAGCCGCGGGCCGGTCCGTCCGAGGTAGTACCACACTCTTGCAGAAGATCGACGTGTGAGTAATGGCCATGTGCCATTGCACTTCGTTCGGTGAGCGAGAGCGCCGGCAGCCTAATCGGGTGGGTTTGGGGTTTACATGGATAGGCAGTGGCCTGGCTGTATCTCTGATATAGCAAAGGTCCATGGGCGCCAGTGACACTTACCATCAGGTGTGCTGCTAGCTCGTTTGCCACCATAAGCAATAAAAAAAAGTTTTTTAACATAGAATGTCATGGCAATTGCCTTAAACATGCAGATGTGTTTATGGCTAATAAATAAATAACAGATTATAAATAATTACAGCGCTAATTTTCAATACCGATTGAAAATCAGCGCTGGATATCTTGCCATCTTAACTTATGCTAACAAGGGTCCTTTGCCGGCGAGAGATCTTTTACTATTTGTAACATATTCATCAGCATTCGGGAAACTTAGGAGGATTTTCTTATCCAATATTCCGCAGCGTCTGAAAACAAAGATTTATATCCAGTGTATGTTACCAATGATGACTTACGGCACTGAAATGTGGTCTCTAAATGTCGGCCTTTTAAAAAGTCTCAAAGTCGCTCAGCGTGCTATGAAGAGGGCTATGCTCAGTATTTATCTACGTGATAGAATCCGTTATACGGAATTCCGTAGAAGAACGGATGTAACCGACATAGCCCGAAGAATTAACAAGTTGAAGAAGCAGGCCACATCGCTCGACGAACTGACAACCATTGGCGAAGAATGGTTTTCAGTAGTGACCACGAATTGGATGAAGCAGCGTAGGAATCATGAAGGTCACAGGTGGCACTGGACGAAATTGAGAACTTTGCAAAAGAAGAATCAGAGAGATTGGTTGATGAATATTTCTGACAGTCCATTGCCTTATATAAAGCATTATTGAGATGATGTAAACCTATGTATGAGGTACCTACACATTTCATTAACGCTTTTCGAAAATAAGGCGTTGAGTCATATCAGATGATGTCTTCAAAAATTATATTCAAAATCTGGTGTCTCAAAAAAGTATGTATACCTATATCTAAAGACGGGCCTTATCAATGGCTGGAGATTAAACATTAATAAATAATTAAATATATAACTTTTTAAGTTTTGAATAAATAGATTGTACAGATGGCTTAATAGTTAAGATGCTGACGTACGGAGCCAGGTGTAGCGGCAATCACATTGCGATTCGATTCACAAACAATTGTTTTTTTTTTAATCTATTGAGTCATTCATCATCATTTCATTTCAACTCATATATGTCCCACTGTTGGGCTCGAGCCTCCTCCATAATGGGAGGGAAATTGACATTCTATACCACGCTGGTCAGACGTGTTGGTATAGGGTTTTGTTTCGAGTTTTCCTTCTTTCGCATAGATGTTATATGCGTTTTATATCCCTTAGGCGTCTCTTACGATCACACACGAATAAGAAGTGGTGAATTTTACTCCGTCACCACACGGAAAATTTTATTTAGTAAACAAACAATATCATTACACAATTTATTTAGGATAATGTGAAGCTATACTATATTAACAAAAATGATACTTACACCGTTTACCACCGATTTCACAATTAATCAAATCAAATCTTTATTTATTTAGCCGAGATGGAAGGTACACCACTGATATAGAGCGAAGAGTGAATGCGGGAAATAGAGTGAACGGACCGTTGGGGCAACTTCTCGGCAGCCACCACCCCAGCCAGAAGGCACGTGTAGCAATACATAACGCAGTGCTTGTCCCAACATTACTGTATGGAAGCGAGAGTTGGGTATGCAGAAAAGAGTATGAAAGTAAAATTAATGCGGTCGAAATGCGATCTCTACGGAAAATCTGTGGAGTTAGGCTGATCGATCGCATTCGTAACGACGACGTAAGAGAGCGAGTAGGTATGAAAGAGAGTATTGGTGTAAAGATGCGAAAGGGAATGCCCCGATGGTCCGGACATGTGGAAAGAATGCCGAACGAACGTCTGGTTAAGAAGATATACAATGCGAAAGTGGAAGGATGTAGGTACCGGGGGAGACCGAGACTCACCTACCTAGACCAAATCGGTCATGTACTGAAGGAAGGTGGAGTCAAGAGTCTCCGAAACCGGCGAGCGTGTATAAAGAGAATTATGAATGTTGAGGAAGCGAGTGAAGTATGCAAGGATAGAGTTCTCTGGCACTCTGTTCTCTCTGCCTACCCTACAAGGGATATGGCGTGATGATATATATGTATGTGTGTGTAAATCTTTATTTTAAAAAGTAAAAATAAGTACCTACTAAATATTAGTTAGTACACTGTCTATTGTGTTAGTTAAAAATTGTGTTACAAAAGACAGGCATTTACATTAACATAAAAGTAATAGGGTACATATGATGGGCACCGAAGATAAAGATCGGGTACCGGTGGCTCGTTCGCACGGCGAAGAGAGGAGCTGCACATTGGGTTTATGGGGTCACGCGGAAGAGGCGCTTCCGTCACCCCGGACCAATTTGGCGGGGTGAGACACATCCTTAGTCCACTGCAAAAAAAAAAAGGATACATATGATGAGAGAGATAACGGCGTACATGTGATTTTTTATTAAAGATATATTAAGTATTTAGTAGATATGTATTAGTTAGATATATAGTAGTGGATACATAAACTTGTAAATTTACATCTGGTGTACAGTATTAAGTTAAAATCATCTCATCTCGTCTCGGCTCGTATATGTTCCACTGCTGGGCTCGACCCTTCACCGTAATAGGAGGAAATTGACCTACTGGTGTAGTACGCTGGTCAGACATGTTGGTATAGGGTTTTGTTTCAAGTTTTTCTTCTCTTACATAGATGTTATATGCATTTTATATCCCTTAGTCGTCTCTTACGATCAGCCACGGGTAAGGCAGGGGGTGGTGAATTGTATTCTTATTCCGTCACCAAACGGATGATAAGTTAAAATATTTTCTTAAAAACTATTCTTTTTATAAAAAGCAGTGCTGTATAAGCAACGATGTCATTAAATTTTCTGAAGCTAGATGTACTTTCCGTTCATTAATTTTACGTTTGTAAACTCTCCGACGATAGAAGGATTAGTTCCTCAGTTCATGGTGTTCTCCTTTATCAAGCAAAGAAAAAAGATCTTTTTTTTAACAATGTTCAACACATAAGAAAATAGAAAATGTCGCTGTATTTTTTTACTTTTCTTCTTACTGTCGCTAATATTTTTAGATTTCTTCTCACAAAAATGTGTCGCTTGGAACAATTCGCTATTAGAAAATAAACTTTTAACTCGTCTTAGTGCCATATCCTTTAACATTTAGGTATTTCAAATCAGACATACTAATTGGATATAAAAATTCGTCGATAGCGCACCGAACGGCCTTAAGAGTGTGTTTTCGTATAGTAGGTAATATTTAATTCACGATTCAAACCAGTAAGTGGTGCTGCGGTAAAGCTCTATGAGTCTTATGACTATATTTACCAACTACTCCTAAATTTTAGGGAACTACTCAATAATTAACAAAAATGACACATAACATTGAGTTATTTTTTTTTATATTAATATCTTCTAAATATATAATATATATTTATATAATATTTATATAAATTACGCGTAACGTTGTTTGTCTCCGACTCCTAAAGTACTCAACCGATTTTAATCAAATTTGCACAGCATGTATAATTTGATCCAACTTAAAAGATAAGATAGCTTCCATGGCGCTATGTTAAACGTACAAACGTTATAAATTATACAACTAAATTTATTTAGTTGTACATTTGTCCAATACAACTAAATTGACGGGAATATCAGTCCTCCCGAAAAATGTTCGAAACGTCGAGAAAATAACTCACAAAATCAGCAAAATTAGTTCTATTTCATATGTGTAATGTAATACTCATGAAAACTTCAATTAATATTTAAATATCTGGAGGACCGAGCCTTGCTCGGTATTATCTTGTTAGTGTGTTTTGGAAAATATATTTAAATATAATAAAAATAATGAAAAAACAAATTAAAAGGCAAAAAGTAGAACAAACATAGAAAAAAAAATATATCGAGCAAAAAAGAGCCAAAATCACGTTTGTTATATGGGAGTAAGTACCCCTTAATTATTTATTTTATTTTGATTTTTAGTATTTGTCGTTATAGCGGTAACAGAAATACATCATCTGTGAAAATTTCTGTCTGACTGCTATCTAACTATCACGGCAGCCTGGTGATAGACAGATGAACGAATGAACGGACAGCGAAGTCTTAGTTATAGGGTGCCGTTTTACGCTTTGGATACGGAACCCTGAAAAGGTTGAACTCATATAAAAGCTGACAAAATATGGAAATACTCTTTAAAATTTAAATGTCTCCAAAGTCACAATACCTACTGTATTAATCCGGAATTTGAAAGTTTCTAAGCTATAAAGAGGTCATACACTTTTAGAACACGATGTCATAGGAACGTAGATTTTGAAATTTTAAATGGTTGAACAGCAATTTTCTAAGCCGAATATTGTAATTGAGAGCCATGATAACACATTGCACCGTATAACTGAAATCCATCGCTCATAAGATGTATTACCCGTTTTAATTTTAAATCATTCGAAGAGGTCGAATATTAAAATAAATCATTCGAATAAGTGATAAACTCTAAGTCCGAAATCCGGTTGAGTTCCTGAATACTCTGAAGGCTCCCGGTCTCCCAACTCACATCTTATAATTGAGAGCTGGCGCGCCAAAATTGTACAATGCCGCCAGTTTGCAAGAAATAGTATTACATTGCATTATAATCGGGTCAACTGTACCGACTGGTTGTTCTCGAGCAGAGTCTGTCTTTATTCGTAGGATTCTCCAAATACCATCAAATTACTCCTTCAAATTTCAGAGAGTGCAGTTTTCCATTAAAGTCTGCTTGGCAATAATAATAAACAAAGCTCGAGGTCAAATTCTTAAGGTAACGGGAGTAGACTTGAGAGAAAGCTGCTTCTCCCATAGGCAGTTTTATGTGACATGCTTCAGAGTAAGCTCACAGAGTAGCCTAGTAATTCTAGCATCCGAAAGAAAAACAAAAGATATTGTTAACAAAGAAATACTGTAATAGGTGAATTATTGCGGGTGGATGTCATTGAACCGGTACCAGTGGTCGGCCTAGTTTCAATGGAAAAGACGGTGGGTTATGGGGCCGCACACTACCCTTCCGTCGCCTTGGTCGGAATGAGCGCGGTGTATTCAAAACATAGCCTGTTAAGAAAAAAGCCTCTTGTCCATAATATATAACAAAATTTCATTTCATTTTCATGTTTATTGAACCTTCCCTACACTATAATAAAGATTGTTATCATCATCATCACAGCCCATATACGTCCCACTGTTGGGCTCGGGCCCTCTTCGTAATGGGAGCGAAGTTAACCTACCATACTGCTGGTAGACGTGTTGGTATAGGGTTTTGTTTTGAGTTTTCCTTCTCGTGCATAGATGTTATATATTATGCATTTTATATCCCTAAGTCGTCTCTTACGTTCACCCACGGGTAAGATAGGAGGTGGTGAATTGTATTCTTACTCCATCACCACATGGATAAGATTGTTATACTATATAAGTATGCAAACATTTATACCTAATAATTTAATAAATAATAATAAAATTAATAACGTAAAAAACAAACAAAAATTCTATTAGAGCCATTTTCGACTTCTACGCAGACAAAGATGCGGGCAAATGATAATAATTAATAAAATAATAATAAAAAGTCCAAAAAGTAAATAAGAGATAGTAAGGATCCGAACCGAGCTCGATTTTCCAACTGAGCTAAATGTCTATTCTTAATGACAGCGTCAAAATTTGAAAACCGTCATATTCTAATAGTTTTAATTCAAGGGAAAATTGCATTTTTTGTTGCCGAAAAATACTAACAAATCAATATTTTTTATAAATGAAACCTAGCTAGATCGATTAATGGCCCCCGGAACCGCTAGTATGTTAAATTTCAAGAGAATCGTTAGAGCCGTTGCCGAGATTCAGATTACATATATATATATATATATATATATATATATATATATATATATATATATATACAAGAATTGCTCGTTTAAAGATATAGTGAGATACCCTAGAAATTTACTTACGTATTTATTATTTTCAATAGTTTTAAAATGTTATATGACTAAAATAAATAACAATTTGGAGGCAAAGTTAACTTTAATAATCCTGTAAATAAATTTTAAATAATAATTACTAAATATCTTTGGAGACTTTATCGTAGTTTTATTTTTTTTTAATTTACTTTTGTGCCAGTTTATAAATATGCTAACTAGATCATTAAAACTAACAAGATATGATTAACATATAAAAAATGTACTACGTTCTATTAAAAATAAAATAATATCTGCCTACAAATAGTTATCTTTCAAACTATCTATCAATATAAATGAAGAACGAGCTTAGCTGACTTATCAAAGCCGAGTCAAAACTACTAAAACTAAAAACATGAAATTGAGACTTTTAATATTGCTTCTGGTGGCAAAAGAGCAGACAGCGCACCTGATGGTAAGTTTCACTGCTAGCCATGAACCTTTGCAATACCAAGGGTATAGCTAGGCCGCTGCCTACGAATACAAACCCCAAACCCACCCAGTTGGTCTTCCGCCTCTCTCACGCACCGAACGAAGCGCAACAACACATTGCCATTACTCAAGGACTCACATAGAATGTATTCTCTTAATTCAACGCCAAAGCAGCTGAAATAAATTTTGTATGGAAAGAAAGCAAAACTTTATCAAATGTACTAAAATCAAGCACAAATACTCTTCAATAAAAACAATAATATGTTTCAATAAAATAATAGCATATCTCAATAAATTAATATTCAATAAAAATGAACAAAATATATTTCAATAAAGTAATAATATATTTCAATAAATTAATATTCAACAAAAATAAAGGTATTTAGCAATTTACGTTATCTTTTTAGAGCATTAAATTTGACGGCAATACTTTTACTAAATTTCTTATTGAATTCAAAATTAGCGGCAAACATTACTGAATGCGACTTACTTATGTGATGTGAAAACTCACTGAATAAAGAAAAAAATCTTAAAATTGGACTGAATTAGGGAGGACCCTAAGGGTGTAAAATAGGAAGTGAATTTTGCTTTAATATTCTTCACTCTACAAAACAAATAATAGAAATCGCATTTAACGGAGACGTCACATACTCATAGGTTTTCTATGCGCAATCATTTACGACAAGCGTAAATATAAAAATAAAATAATATTTCTTAGAAAAAATAAAACGACTTTACCAAGTCAAAATAAAACTTTAAAATCAATCTAGGATTCGCACTAAAACATTTCTCTCTCAATACTTTTCCAATTTAAAAAAAACTTCCATCATTAATAGCATAAACAAGTGACACCGTAAAACAGCTGTCCGTTTCACTGGAGATATTAATTAAAAAGTTTTAACGTAAAAAAAAATGGAGGAACCCGCCACGCCTCTAGTCCAATTAAAATTCTAGCCGGATTCATTACAACACTTCATTTTTTAAATGTTCCTTAACGAATCCTGTCAAAACAAAAGTAAAATGTATTTCGAACGGATAACAAAAATGTCTTTGATGTTTTGGCAACATAAGATGGAAAATAATAAGCAGGTGAAACGTAGTTTATGCTCGTGTGCTTTAAACAGAGTAAACATCAAAATTTCACCACATTATCATAAAATCATAATACTTATCGCTTTCTTCATGAATATACTGAAAATATATAAGTATACTAGTAAACCCCACCCGTTGGTATGTTTGTAGAAGTCGATATATCGCTATTTACAGTTACAGCAATGGGGATAGCATATAAACCTTTTCCGTAAAAAAATACATATACATATCAATTTTCATAATCAAATAAGTTCTAAGTTTAGCGATGTCATATATACAAACATCCTCTTTTATAGAAATAGATATCATCTCAGCATCTCAGCTCTTATATGTCCCGCTGTTAGGCTCGAGCCTCCTATATAATGGAAGGGAAATTGACCTATTATACCTTGTTGGTCAGACGTGTTAGTATAAGGTTTTGTTTCGTGTTTTCCATCTCTTGCATAGATGTTATATGTGTTTAATATCCCTTAGTCGTTTCTTACGATCACCCACGGGTAAGATAGGGGGTGGTGAATTGTATTCTCACTCTATCACCACAAGGATGATGATAGATATGTCTTAATTATATTTTCTACAATGGATACTCAAATTTTATATTTATGAACCTTTTGGATATCGATTAAAATCTGGAAAGTATCTCACCTTAAATTCGTGCTGTTATGGATTAGGAATATTACGTATATACCACCAGTAAAGTAGTGGGTGGTAAATCTCTTTATTTACTGCGGGTATCAAAAGAAAGGAGTCATCTCCTCATCTCATAACTACCTCATAACTACTTCACAATGAGGGAGAAATGCACCTATTATTCGCTGGTCCTATCTAAGTTTGGTGTTAGGTTAGTTACAGTTTACTTTCTGTTGCATTGGTGTTTTCTGTACATTATGGTAAGTGTTCCTGCCGGCCATGGACCTTTGCAATACCAGCTGCCTATCAATGAGAACCCCAAACCCATCCAGAAAGGCTGCTGACTCTCGTTCACCGACCGAAACACAACGACACATTGCCACGTCGATCTTCTGCGAGAGTGTGGTACTACCTCGAACGGACTGGCCCGCGGCTGTAGACAGAAAACTGTCAATAGTGTAGCCCTACCACTTTTACGCTACCCATAGACAAAAAGAGGTTTATCATATTCACAATCCGTCGCTACACAGATAAATAGATGATTAATTGTATTTGAAATAAAACTACTTTTACGGATTCTCTATCGCGTTTTTACAAACCGTAAAATCCGTAAAAGTCTTAAAAATAAGTTTTAAACCTCCGTAAAAGTAGTTTGATTTCAAATGTGTAATACTCGCGTAAACATTAGAAGTCATTATGATTAATTGTAAATAAATAAAATCTTAAATAAATAAAATCTTAAATTAATGCGGTCGAAATGCGATCTCTGCGGAAAATCTGTGGAGTTAGGCTGACCGACCGCATTCGTAACGACGACGTAAGAGAGCGAGTAGGTATGAAAGAGAGTATTGGTGTAAAGATGCGAAAGGGAATGCTCCGATGGTTCGGACATGTGGAAAGAATGCCGAACGAACGCCTGGTTAAGAAGATATACAATGCGAAAGTGGAAGGATGTAGGTACCGAGGGAGACCGAGACTAACCTACCTAGACCAGATCGGTCATGTACTGAAGGAAGGTGGAGTCAAGAGTCTCCGAAACCGGCGAGCGTGTATGAAGAGAATTATGAATGTTGAGGAAGCGAGTGAAGTATGCAGAGATAGAGTTCTCTGGCACTCTGTTCTCTCTGCCTACCCTGCAAGGGATATGGCGTGATGATATGTATGTATGTATGTGTATGTTAAATTATCGTGAGATTGAGTCTTCTGAAGGTACCTTTTTTAAAGACCATGCATTTTTTTTTGTTACGCTATGGTTCGGACATACGCCGCCTGTTCCGTCCGAGGTGACGGAACTATACCCCAGGCCAGTCACCCATGGCCTCGCCTAGGGCGGCATCAGGCGCTGTTACACACGCCTGCACCGCCACAGGTGTCGGCGGCGGAGCGTATCACTGAAGAGGGTTTCCTCTCGAAGGCGCCCCGCCGCCTCCTTTCGCGAGACGACTGTCTCGCAGAAGGCTGCGACCGCGTCCCAGTTCTTTACAGCCAGGTCGGCACCGATGACTGCGACGAGTTCACGGCGCTGTTTTGACTAGGCCACACAGACTTCGAGCGTGTGCTACGCCGTGTCCTCGTTGCAATCGCAGTAGTGGCAGGATGTCTTTCCCTCTTCAGGACTATGTGCAGGTACTTGCCGAAGCAACCAAGCTCCGTAAAACCTGCACCCGACGAATGGAAATTTTACAAAAAATAAGAGGATTTTAAAAACATTATAATTAACGCTGAGTACTTACCTACACCCAGATTCAGAACAAAACTTTGTGGATCACACAAAGTATTGTCCTGCGTAGGAATCGGACCCACGGTACTCTTAAACACTACGCCACCTGTGCAGTCTTGTTTAATAATATGTATAACATTAGATTACGAAATAGTAGCCTTAAAAATTTATGATAATTTTAATGTATACTGTAGTGTGTATGTAATATATGCATATTTGTATTGTAATATTTTTGTGATTTGCACAGAATATCATTAATATTACTATTCACCACCCCATATCTTACCCGTGGGTGATCTTACGAGACGACTAAGGGATATAAAACGCATATAACATCTATGCGAGAGAAGGAAAACTCGGTACAAAACCCTATACCAACACGTCTAACCAGCGTGGTATTGTAGGTTAATTTCCCTCTCATTACGGAGGAGGCCCGAGCCCAATAGTGGGACATTTATGGGCTGTGATGATGATGATGATTATTAATATTATTAATAAAAAATATTATTATTATATTATGGTAGAGAACACGAGACTGGGTTATATTTTTTTCGTAATTTTCATGGCAGGCTTATATTATTTAATCATGTATTTGTTGAAGAGGTTAATTTTCTTATATTATATGAGTAAACACGACGATTGTCAAAAAGAAATACAATCATAAATAAAAAAATGTCTAGCAACATTTCCAACTAAAATAAAGCGGTAACATCTAAAATAATCGTAGATCTTCGTGTGGGATGTTAAACAGATCTTTTAAATCGCAATAAACTTGTCGTACATCACATTTTATTATGACGCCTTACTCGAACGACTTTAGTTCAAAGCTTTCTATACATATATCAAACCTATTCTAAAACCACTGAACAATTTTGAGAAAAGAATTTGAAAATTAAACATTCCATATAAATTATGCGCCATTTTCTTGATTGGCGCCGAAAATTATACAAAAACAAAATGTGTAACTTCATAACAATATATTTGTTGAGAAATTAAGCGTGTTAATATTATAGCTAATTTTGAATACTCGTTTGTGAAATAGAAATGTTTTTCTTTATAAACTTATTCATATTCAGGAAGAGATCAATAGAGGTGTATACTTCGCATCGTATACCTTTCACCGTGTAACTTTTTTAATTTTAAGGTAACGGGGTAATAGAATAGATATATCACCACCCTAAATATAAGCAATTTGGACTACGGTAAGCAAGCATCAAGAAAAATTCTCCATTACTGACTACAAGATGACTTTTGAGTGAAGTCTTCTCAAGGTGTTTTAATTGTCTTAAAATAGCGACAGAAAAATAAGTTTAATGGTAACATATAATGTCGAAATATACATATCATCACGCCATATCCCTTGCAGGGTAGGCAGAGAGAACAGAGTGCCAAAAACTCTATCTTTGCATACTTCACTCGCTTCCTCAATATTCATAATTCTCTCCATACACGCTCGCCGGTTTCGGAGACTTTTGACTCCACTTTCCTACGTGACCAATCTGGTCTAGGTAAGTTAGTCTCGGTCTCTCCCGGTACCTACATCTTTCCACTTTCACATTGTATATCTTCCTCTTGTGTCGAAATATTATAATTACAAATTACCTATATATGTATTCAATGTAAAAATTAATATTTTTCTGTTTTTTTCCAAACTGTTTCTTTTGTAAGTTAGTAAAAAATATATATGAAATAAATGTAGCAAAAGAAAGAGTAATAAATATTCGTTATATAGCCGCAGTGAAAATGCCTATGCTTCAAATTGTCACGGGTAACGCGCGCCAAGAATTTTAATAACCAATTCGTATTTAACAAATCTGTCTTGAAATAACGTCTGAATAGAGTTCCGTTGTAATATCAAACCTTTATTATTTAAAAATGATTATCATTTTCTTAATAGCACTTTTTTGCACTAATATGAAGATTTTGTCTTCAAATTATTATGTTTTTGGTAAACCTTTACCAAAGACCTTTAAGAATGTTTTAATTGACATGTGCATGCGTCTATGTATCTGTGTGTCTGTCTGTAGCGTCGTAGCTCATAAATAAATTAACCCATTTGGACGCGGATCGAGATGGTTCTTAGCTACGATTTATGAATTCAGTTCAGGCATTTCAATCATTAACTTTTTTTATAACTTTCATAGGAATCTTAAACGCATAATGGGTATTTTACTTTAATTTCGAACAAATGTGTGACCTAATATTTGAAATACCAATATATGATAGTGCCACTGAGCTACTCTGTTGTTAGAACTCGTAAGAAGGAAATGAAATCCTGGTTTATTTATTAGTCTTTAACCTGTCAAGTTTCAACTCATTAGACCATAATGGGAGGAAAATCGACCTACTATACCACGCTGGTCAGACGTGTTGGTATAGGGTTTAGTTTCGAGTTTTCCTTCTCTTGCATAAATGTTATATGGGTTTTATATCCCTTAGTCGTCCCTTACGATCACCTACGGGTAAGATAGAATTGGGAATACGGGTAAGATAGGTGGTGAATTGTATTCTTACTCCCTCACCACACGGAGAATGTTTATGTGAGGCGTTACTTAATTCCGCAAAAGCTTTAATGCTGCTGACAGTTTTCTATATGCAGCTATAAATGAGTCGACTCGTTCGGAAACGTACCACACTCTCACAGAGAATATAGTTCTTAAGTTGTAACAATTGGCTACTCCGCTTACTGTAATTTGTTTGTGCAAATTTTTGAGAGAACATCCTCGAAAATGGTAGTTTATAAATAAATCCAACAACAAATAAATTTATTTTATTATGAGATAATAGGGATTATGACAAAATTACCGCGCCTGGACAGTTGAGGCGTTGACATCTGAGGCGTAATGTAGTCACTAAATTCAACTCTTTTTACAAAGATGCTTCTTTCAATAATTTTAGAGAAGTCTAGAACTTATTATATTTAACTCTCCATTAAATAATGCTGTAATCGCCATGCTTACTAAGTGAGTTGGCGATCACAGTTAGTGTGTGTTTTTTTTTTTAAATCGCTATTGTACACTTAGCTGGTTCTTGTGACTGCCGCCGGAAGTAAATGATGAATTGTATTTTGCGAAACGATGTATTTGGCGAAACATTGTATTTTAGCATGTCAACAGTTACCAACGAGGTCAAGGGATTGGTATCAATCGGAAAGGTTGGTATTTTTTTTTATTGCTTATGGTGGCAAACGAGCAAGCAGCACACCTGATGGTAAGTGTTACTGCCACCCATGAACCTTTGCAATATTAAGAATATAGCTAGGCCGTTGCCTACCAATACAAATTACAAACCCACCCAGTTGGTCTGCCGGCTCTCTCGCTCACCGAACGAAGCGCAATAGCATATTACCATTATTCCGACGTCGATCTTCACCAGTACACACACACACACACACTCACGCACACGCACGCACGCCCGGACGCACGCACGCATACACACACACACACACACGCACACACACACACACACACACGCGCGCACGCATACACACAGACGCATGAACGCACGCGCACACACACACACACACACACACGCACACACTTGATAGTAGTTAGGGGAGGCCAATAATATAGCTAGGTTTCATTTTTAGAAAATATCGTTTTGTCAATGAAAACTGAAAAAAGCGAGCAGTCCAATACAGACAGCACCGATACGATCCCTGCCTTTCTCTTCTTCATTATTTTCTTTTTCTAATTTTTTATTATTTTATCAATTATTTTTTAATATCTAAATATATTTTTAATATGTAAATAAATTATAGAAAAACACTAAAAAGAAAATACCGAGCCAAGCTGGGTCATTCAGATATTTTTAATATATACAGAACCATTATCTCATAATAAAACTCATTTCATTCACAAGCTGTAGACTAAATTACAAACGACGTCATCTTGGGCTAATTGAATGTTCCCGGATAAATCAGAATTAATATGTGCATTCTGAAACCGTATTGGATTGTTATTGCTCTGTTAGTAGCGTTTGAGTAATGGAACGCACGCGCGCTCATTTCGTAGCTAATGGCGATTGCCGCGCTTTTCTTTTTTTTTTAATAACTAGGTAAGTATAGATAACGATTATAACTTCAGAAACTGTTCCTAAATAAGTAAGTTATGAATAAATTAAAATTATTTGAATGTTTTTAAAGATTTTAAAAGATCCAGTAGTACCGAAATACCTATATGTGTCTCAATAAATAAGTCTGTATATTATCTTTGAAATTTATTAACCATTTTTGTTCAGAAAAGATTTTCTTAGCATCTAGAGATCATCATTATCCTGCTTTTATACCCATTACGATTACTTAGCTTCGACGAAATATGTATTTCTCATCTTAAATATTGCGAACATTATTGGCAATAGTTTTATGACCGGCCTCTTGCCTGACGACTAAGAAGGGTCCCTTAGGAATGTAATTGTTGATCAAACGGTATCAGATGAAGTTGACCCAGATCGATATAAAGCTCTTATATCCATGACCAAAGTAACTGTTGGTAGTATTTGTAGCCACTACCACATAGCTGTTAGCATATATATCAAAAATAATGATGGACAGCAAATCAGTGCTGTTTGTTTGTACCATGTCATCACAAACAATAATCTGTCTAACAATTGAATTTTGGAAATATTAATTAAGTAAAAAATAAAGCTATCATTTTGTTTGACAGACAGATAGTGGTTAAGATACCTGCAGTGTACAATATCGTGGTTCGATTCCCACGTATGACAATACCTACTTAGTGCGCTCCACGTATTGCTGTTCAGAGTTTGGGTGTAAATTGTATCTGTTAATTGAATGTTTATAAATTTCGCCATAATACAAGCATTAGGGTATTGCTTACAAAAGGAAAGAAATATTTAGGAATATAAATTTATTTAAGCAAAGAAATATTTCATCATCTCATCATCATCATCTCAGCTCATATATGTCCCACTGTTGGGCTCGAGCCTCCTCCATAATGGAATGGAAATCGACCTCGTACCACGTTGGTCAGACGTGTTGGTATAGGGATTAGTTTCGAGTTTTCCTTCTCTTGCATAGATGTTATACACGTTTTATATCCCTTAGTCGTCTCTTACGATCACCTACGGGTAAGATAGGGGCTGGTGAATTGTATTCTTACTCCGTCACCACACGGATAGAAATTTTTACGAATATTATCGAAAAGAAATATTTACGAATATTAATTTTAAATTCTACATTTTTTGTGTGATGACCGAGTTAGAATATAATGTTTAAAGAATGAAATATCTCAGTCTTCATCATTCTCCTGCTCTTATACAAATTACTTGGGGTTAATACAAGTACTTATTGTCTCTCTTCGTCTCTTCCATCGTACATATTGCTTTTCTTTTTCTGGAGTTTATGGCTTGGTTACTTAGACCTTTAAGCCAAGTCTTCATAGTTTAGACACTTCGTCTATGTATCTTCATATTGTGTAATCTTAATAGTCATTGTCCGTCAGTAAGTCATGTCATTACCATTAATCGGGCGCTAATAACCAAATTAATGGTTTTCTTGGGAATTTTGGCTATTCTTAAAATACCAGCAAAATTATTCAATATAACACTACAAAACACTAAATAAATTAATATAATACAAGAGCGTGACATGACATTTCCACATTCGCGCCAAAAACCCGTACATATGGCAAAAGTTATTGATAGTAGTTTTAAGATAAGACTGACCGCCTGCCTGATGTCAACCTCTTTGTAAATGTTCCCCAACCGGCATCAGATGAAGTTGATCTAAGCATACGTCATCTTATTCTTCTTATTTTTATGTATTGGCAATCAGCTATGTAAATGAGCCATTGTTGCCAGTGTCAAGTTATAATTATCTTCAAGTTTTTAGTGTCTTCAGATTAGTCATTGTCTGTCAGTGAGTCAAATTGTCGCCACCAACAGTGCTATGGCCACACTGTTAATGGTATCTTGTGAGAATTTTGATGAAAAACGAAAACGTTGTAAAGCACTTTTATATGATATTCACTACATCTCAGCAGTTCCGTCACATCACATTACATAAAATGCCATCAAAATTATCTAATATAACACGTTAAAACACTAAGATATCGAATATAATACAAGAGCACCACATGACGTTTTAGATTCCCGCCAAAAACTGCATACATCATCAATGCAATACAAAAAGTTCAAAACAAAACCTGACAGTACATCTGGCCAACGTGAGACCATTTTCCTTTCTCTTAGTAAAATCTTTCTTTGCACTAAAGACCTGTGCCCAATTCGGACGGAGGACTTATGATTTAAAAAGAAGAAAAGGAATTCATTTTGAATAAAAATAAAAGAAAACTGTACATCCACGGCGATAAGCTATTACGTAGGGGTAAGTATTGTTTAACGAAACTTGCCTAAGATTATACCTCTACTTACCTACTTGGTGATATAGACGTATACTATAAGTAAGTTAAAAATATACCTGTAACATACATACATATCATCACGCCATATCCCTTGCAGGGTAGGCAGAGAGAACAGAGTGTCAGAGAACTCTATCCTTGCATACTTCACTCGCTTCCTCAACATTCATAATTCTCTTCATACACACTCGCCGGGTTTGGAGACTCTTGACTCCACATTCCTACAGTACCTGACCAATCTAGTCTAGGTAGGTGAGTCTCGGTCTCTCCCGATACCTACATCCTTCCACTTTCGCATTGTATATCTTCTTAACCAGACGTTCGTTCGGCATTCTTTCCACATGTCCGAACCATCGGAGCATTCCCTTTCGTATCTTTACACCAATACTCTCTTTCATAGGCACTCGCTTTCTTACGTCGTCGTTGCGAATGCGATCGGTCAGCCTAACTCAACAGATTTTGCGCAGAGATCGCATTTCGACCGCATTAATTTTACTTTCATGCTCTTTTCTGCATACCCAAGAACACACACAAACGAAACTGTAACAGGGCTTAAAAATATAATATCTGCTTCTGTGATTAAACCTAGGTTTCTACATGCTGTTAAATAAGTAAGCATAATAAATAAAACGGCAAATATAAGTTTCTAGGTCTAATAGTGTGCTCCTTAATCGTTCCCTATTCAATAGAACAATATTATTTGAAAATTCTTCGGTATTTAGTTGTAAAGACCCCACGAGATAGCACCGGGGTAATTTGTCACATATAGTTGCCCAGCCAGACGCGTCACGGGGCCAAATGATTTATCACCGTCCAAACAGACAAAGATTTCTCCAAATAGGCCCCCCTCGTAAAGCAAACACTCAATTTAACGATAATTACTAAAGGAAAATAACCTCTAAAACAGGCGTGCAAAAAGGTTGTTTTCCCGCCAAAACGTTTCTCGTAAGCTCGCCCTGTCAACGGGTAAGGATGCGTTCAAAACATTCCTCGACTAATTGTATGTATCGCTGCGCACCGAACGCATTTGTCAATTGTCGCCATCCTCCCTTATAACGGAACGTAATTAGTTAGCCAACTATTTCGGGAACGCTTTGACGGCTTATTAAGATTTCAAATTGAACACAAATTAGGTGTCATGCCTAACATATTGCTAACCTATGATATGTTTTCATGTTTTTTTGTGAAACATTGAAAAATTTCAGTGTCGACGCGACGACAGTTTCGTTTTCCGGACATCAAAAAGCTATCTTTTAAAAGAGATTTGAACTAAAATTTAACAGTCTTATACAGAAATAGATTGAATGATATAATAAAGTTATAAGTTCTAGTCTGTTAAAGTACATACTTTGATCACATGATCAATAGAATCTCCAGTTCCCTAAGAGATATTCAATTAATGATAGAAGGGCAAGTTTGTAATGACTATCAACGGGGAAATTAAAAATTAAGTGTTTATCGTAGTGTAATGGGACGGCAAAAGTAATGTTGTAGGTCAACTTTAGCCATAAATAAAAAAAAATGATTAAAAAAATCAAAAACCCGACTGCGTAAAAAGTCACCAAAACTACGTACATAATAAAAAAACTGAAAAAAAAAACAAGCACTTAGATGTTCGGTGGTCTAGAATTCCATACTGTTCTGTTGTCATGTTCTATTATTAAAATATATTTCATTTTCTGCAATAGTATTTATTCAATAATATATTATGGAATTCTAGACCACCGAACATCTAAGTGCTTGTTTTTTTCTTTTCAGTTTTTTTATTATGTACGTAGTTTTGGTGACTTTTTACGCAGTCGGGTTTTTTGATTTTTTTAATCATTTTTTTTTATTTTACACTTTTTAGTTATACATACCTAGGTAGCTATAGTTATCTTATTTATTAATAAGTAGGTAAGTACCTAACTATATATAGTTTTTCAACTGAAGTTGAGTGCTAAATCGTTAGAAATTGGAGAAGGGCGACCGCGTCAGACATTAGATACTTTAGGTAGGATACCTATGGTATATTGGATACCTACCTATACCTACCTACTAGATACTTCAGTATATGTCCATCCACATCCATTTATATGAATTTTTCGTCTTTTCATCGTAAATTTCTACTGTCTAAAAAACCTATATGTGAGAAAGGTTGTTACGAAACTTTAAATCGATATAGATCCTAAACGGCCAGTCAAATCGAAAAATATTGAGAGAAAACTAACTATGATTTTTAAATACCTATTTAACGATACCCCACTCGATATAGTTTGTTGACTTTATTTTTTTTAATTTTCACAATATGGCGTCCAGTAGTCGCCATATTGAATTTTCAATAACGTCATATCTTTAGTGACACTCGCCGGATTAAGAGGAATCGATTGACGTGCGAATCATAAAAATCGGCCCAGGCGTTTGGTATATATAGTGCTTCAAAGGAACATACAAACATACATACATACATACATAGACTGTTAAACACAATACCACTCCTTTGCAGTCGGGTAAAAAGAGTGCATCAATTATGGAGCTCATGCTATGAAACAGGTTATGCTTGGGATTTCTCTGCGAGATAGAATCCGTAATACAGCAATCCGCAGAAGAACGGGTGTAACCCACATAGCACGAAGAATTAGCACGCGGAATTGGCAATAGCCAAGGCACATCGCTCGACGAACCTAAGCACTAGGGAAAAAAGGTTCTCGAGTGGCGACCGCGTATTGGACGTCGCAGTGTTGTTCGCTCCTCCACCAGGTGGATCGAGGGTGGAGGTTGATGGGAGTCGTTGAATGCGGGTGGCACAAGACCGCACTTTGTGCCGAAATATGGGGGAGACCTACCTCCAGCAATAGATGACAAAAGGCTGCTTGATGAAGTATATATTATTTGCCGTAATCATTCAGATATATTTTTGAATTTGAGTCTACTCTGTACATACCAATTTTCTTCACAGCCATCGTTTATATATACTTATATATACTCGTATATATATACTCGTATATATAAACTAATGTTAACACAAGCCTTTACTATTAAAGGGTAATAAGCCACTTGCCACTTTCCGTGTGGTGACGGTGTAAAAATACTATTCACCACCCCATATATTACCCGTGGGTGATCGTACGTAGACGTCTAAAGGCTATAAAATGTATACAATATGTATGCGAGAGAAGGAAGACTCGAAACAAAACCCTATACATTAGGGTTTTGTTTCGAGTCATCGAAACAAAACCCTAATGTATAGGGTTTTGTTTCGAGATCGAAGACCAATCATCTGACCAGCGCGGTATAGTAGGTTAATTTCTCTACCATTACTTTGATTAATTGATTACATTTGATTACGGAGGCGGCCCGAGCCCAACAGTGGGACATTTATGGGCTGTGATGATTATAATGCTGAAGCCAGAAGCCACTCGCTAGGAAGGTTAACGTAGGGTTTTATTTCGAGCTTACCTTCACCTTTAAGTATGTTATCTACTGTACATCTCTTAAATAACTGTTACAGCAGCAGTAAAGGAACTAATATTGACATATAGTATATCTATTTCATCATGAAGTCATCACAGGATGATAAATTCTATAAAAAAAAATTGTTTACAAACAAAATATAATTAAGTAGCAGATTGATTTGCTATCGTTACACAATAAAATCTCTGAGCATCTGAGCTCATATTTCTCACCAAAATACTCATGTTTACACATGTCACAACCATCCAAATGCAATTAAAACACAATAATAGATTTAAATTAACTCAATCTCGCCACATGTGAACTCCCAAGCAATCAGTGAGCGTCAATGATCGATTCCCGGGGACGATTCCCGTGCAGTGCCATCTGTGAACAAGCGAGATCAACTGTTGGCAACCGTAAAAATCGATTCGATCCATCGACTTTTTATTGAGCTGCCAGTTTGTTGTGAAAACGAATCGATTAATTTGTGGCGAGAATGGAACGAAGTATTTCGATTTTTCAGTCAATCTAAGATTTTTTTTTCTAATCTACATTGTTATAAGTATTCTTAATCTTACAAATTCTTTTATAATAATCAGTATTAAGTCCAAATAATAGGTCAGATAATAAAGTTAAAATGTGTTTTATTTATGCTATACTATTTGTGAATTATTATTAAAAGATTGTATATAACTCTAGATTCTGTTTGCGTCTTCGCCCGCGTAAAAAGTGACTTCAAAGTTGAACTATTGTCCAAAAAGACCACATTACTGGGATAAAAAGTATCCTATGTGTTAATGCAAGAATTGATCTATCTATACACCAAATATCATCTAAATCTATTCAAAAGTTTATTCGTGACTGAGTAACAAACACCCAAACATCTTCACAAACTTTTACATTTATAATCACTCAACCTCAAAAATCCAAAAATCCATCAGCTCTTAGACGTCCATAGATGTTGATGATGAGAAAACCTGCGTCCAACGTAGGTTTTCTCATAAAAATGCCACTCAAGATAAGGATCTCAGGGAGGAGGAAGGCCTCCTCCCTCATCTCATGCCTTCCTTTGCCACCTGCGCTCCATACATGCTAATTCTTCGGGATATTTCGGTTACACTCATCCTTCTATGTATTGCCGTACTCCGGATTTTATCACGTAGAGAAATACTGAACCTAGCACTCTCCATAGCAGGCTGAGCGACTTTGAGTCTTTTTATGAGACCAACATTTACATACCATTTTTCAGTGTCGTAAATCATCAGTATGACGGACATTCCGTGTGGTGACGGAGTAAGAATACTATTCACCACCCCATATCTTACCCGTGGGAGATCGTAAGAGACGACTAAGGGATATAAAACGCATATAACATCTATGCCAGAGAAGGAAAACTCGAAACAAAACCCTATACCAACACGTCTGACCAGCGCGGTATAGTAGGTTAATTGCCCTTCCATTACGGAGGAGGCCCGAGCCCAACAGTGAGACATTTATGGGCTGTGAAGATGATGATAATGGTGAAATCATCAGTAGGATTACTAAAATAAAGAATTTCTTGTAAAATATAATTTTTTTCCTACATTTATTTCATATACAGCAATTAAATATATATTGCCCTAGTCATTCATTGCGTTCGGTGCCCTTCTTCTCAACTAACCGGGTTGCCACGAATTATCGCCAAAACAGTTTTCTGTATCGTTCTTGTCAAAATTTTAACCAAATATTGCGTAATAACGACATAGATATTTTTAACACGAGTATATCCTCATTGAGGAATAGGCTTATATCCATAAAGCTCTGATTTTTGTTATTGATTGTTCAAACATTTTGATTGGTTATATTTTGCAGTAATATATATAGTATTTGTAATGTACCTAGTGTATTTACAAGACAGGAAATTACTTTGTTATATGGAGTTAGCTTTAAGTAATTGTTATAATTTTACTCAAATATTTTATTGTTTTTCTTTTATTTTTGTACAGAAGGGCATTTGTTTTCTTTTTTTAATATTCTAAGAAAATGTTATATGTGGAGACTCATAAATGGCTTTATGTTGCTATTTAAGTTATAATTGTGATGTTTTTAGCTGTTAGTTTCCTTTAAAATAAATAAATAAATATCATTATGGCTTTCATTATTGACTATGCGTCTGTACCTTCATATGGCTAAGTAGTATAAGCAACGATTTGCTACGTTTGAACTTCATAATTCGGTTTCCAAACAGAATAACAATGGCATAGAAAACATTTATACTATTGTCGAACTTGGTAGTAAATGGTTCCCGTTAATATTTAGTGACGGCACCAGCAACACAAGAATTTATTCCTTATACTTACCTACAATATAAAACAAAATATTCTTTTCTTGAAGAAATCTTCTTCGACTGCACATACAGCGTAGTATCTTAAATACCTATGTACCGTGCCCAGGGTAGTCAGAAATAAAAATTGAAGTCCATGTAATTTCTGTCGTTGCAAAGCTAGCTTGGCGTCGACCCGAGAGGATACCCGCGCGGGTAGACCGCCGGATGGATCACTGAAGAAAAGAACGCGTCGCAGTGACCCACCCGCACGGCGTCGAGAGGTATGTTGTAGGGCGGGTCTACGGGGTCTTGCGCCGCTTTTCTTATCGCCTCGGACGGATTAGCGGGGCGTGAAAGCACCGTAGCCCGCCGCCAAAAAAAAAATGCAAAGCTAGCTTATACCTAAATCATTACGAATGTGTAGTGGTTTTGTTGCATTAAAAAAGTTTGTAATTGTTCTATATTGCTAAGAATTGAGGTAGTTCAAGAGGTATTACAAAAACGCAACTAGCCAGACAGGCCGCAAGATCAATAATATCCAAGTTGCTAATATCCTGATGATAAAGATTGAGTGAGGTTGTACGTTTCAGTTTTGCTGACGGCTAATAGATCAAATCATAGAATATCAAGAAACAAAGGAAAAGTATTCTTATTTGAATTTTAATTTACCGAAGTTTCGAACACATTACATCGTTCATGATCACGGGAAAACTCCTGCACAAACGCGATAGGATCTGTAAATATAGTTTTGAGAGTTTTTGGCGGGAATCTAAAACGTCATGTGGTGCACTTGTATTATATTCGATATCTTAGTGTTTTAACGTGTTATATTAGATAATTTTGATGGCATTTTATGTAATGTGATGTGACGGAACTGCTGAGATGTAGTGAATATCATATAAAAGTGCTTTACAACGTTTTCGTTTTTCATCAAAATTCTCACAACATACCAGTAACAGTGTGGCCATAGCACTGTTGATGGCGACAATTTGACTTACTGACGGACAATGACTAATCTGAAGACACTAAAAACTTGAAGATAATTATAACTCGACACTGGCAACAATGGCTCATTTAAGTAGCTGATTGCCAATACATAAAAATAAGAAGAAAAAATATAGTTTTATTTCAAATGTGTAATACTCGCGTAAACATCAGAAATCATCATGTCTCTCTTCTTCTATCATTTCATTCAATTCAAATATCAATTCTACATAACCCTAAGGTTTTAAAATTCCCTAAAGGGAATTGCATTCGTTCTAACTTTTTTAATCGTCTTATACACGAGTGCACCGCAACGAATTCGTACATCGAACGATCAATTAGTGAACGCTCTGGCATTGCAACTTTTTTTTTATGCACAGGTATCTAGATACAGATTTCGCACCATAGACAACAAAACTAGAAAGAAATGAGATCAGGAAATTTCGTTAATAAATGTACGTACGACAATTGATTACGTTGTTTTAATTTAATAAATTACGGAAACGGCTTGGTTTTCTTTATGTATTTCGGAAAATATATAAAATATAAAAGTAGGCTATGAGACCACATGCCACACTTCCGTAGGCTCGGACAGATCACGCAAGGTGTGCACAGACCATAGTCTTCCACAAAAAAAGGGATATACATATTACACTTTAACTCATTCATTCCCCCCATCCATGGTTTGGAAATTCAGTTAATTTATTTAAAGACCATTAGGGGCATAGTCCGGAGCGTGCTCGTTGCGTCCCCTGCCAGTCTAGTTAGGCTGCTAATCCGGCTCGAATGCATACCGCAGTGCGGGTTAGGGCGTCCCCCGGAGGCGACGCGGACCGACCCGACCACGTCGGTACGAACATCGGCAGATGTGGCGATGGGGGTCGCCACCCATCACGCCTTGCCCAGTCAGGCGAGTCGAGGAGAGCAGAGTGCCGGGTGGGCACGTGGAATGTAAGAGGTCGTGTGGAAGGTAAGTTTCACGAGCTGATAACTGTCATGGCGGACAAACAGCTAGACGTGCTCTGTTAAACAGAGACCAAACGAAGGGGCAGCGACGCCTGTGATCTTCCTGGTGGCGAGATGGCTCTGTGGTCTGGTGTACCACAGAGCGATCGAGCCAGCATGGGGGTAGGAGTGCTGTTGTCCTCTCGCTTGGCCTCAGGTGTGAAGGATTACGGAATGTATGATCCCAGACTTCTTTGGGTCCGTATAAAACTAGGTGTCACCAAGGTATTCATGGTTGTAGCATATGCTCCCGTAGGATCCTCGGTGGCATCAGACCTAGAGAAGTTTTGGGACAATGTTAGGGAAGTTCTGGACATGGCAGAAACCAGTGAACGCGTGATTGTATGCGGAGATTTGAACGGATGGGTGGGGACCAAGCGTCCCGACTATGAGGACGTACTTGGTCCATTTAGTGATAAGAGAGTGAACGACGCAGGTAGGCTCATAGCGGATGTATACATGGAGAGAAACCTTATTGTGTCAAACACATTTTTTCAACATAAGGACATCCATATGTATACATGGAGAAGGAATGAACAGAAAAGTATAATAGATTTAATTTTGGTAGACAGTCGCCTCCGAAGCAAAATATTGGACGTAAGAGCCTACAGGGGCCCCACAGTAGATACGGACCACTATCTCGTTATTGCGAGATTTAGTGATCTATTCAGAAAGTGAAGGCACTGGCGAGAGCGTGTCCACTTCGGAGGGCTTGAAAGAATAAAGGTTGAAAGGTTGCAAGAAGAGTGTGTAAGAGAAAAGTATGCAGAGGGTGTCCGAGAACGGCTGACGATGGCAAGCCAGCCGCAATCGGACATTGAAGAATGTTGGAGAGTATTGAAAGAGAGTATGGTAGACACAGCGAAAGAAGTATGTGGAAGTTCAAAGAAGCATAGAAAAACAAATGGTGATGCATGGTGGGATGCGGAAGTGGCAGCTTCCGTAGAGTAAAAGAAAGAAAGCGTGGCTGGACTATGTCTCTTCTTTGAATATGAATGACAGTATGACTGAACAGAAGAAAGAAATATATTGGCAATGTAAGAATGACACCAAGGCCTTAGTGAAAGAGAAACGTGATAGAGCAAATATGACTGCAGAAGATAGGCTGACTAAAAACTTCGAGAGTAACACCAAACTCTTTTGGAGGGAGGTGAAGAAGTCTCGATGTAGTTGGTCAGCCTTAAGAATGAATAAAATAAGTTCTAAAGGTGGAGCCATTCTTACACAAACACAAGACGTGTTAAGCCGATGGAGTGAATATTTTGACGATATGTATGCGGATACTCGAGTTGGCGCCGGTGTCGCATGTGGTTTAGTAGATCAACATTGAGCACCGGCGTCCTCCGATGGCATCATTATGGATGAAGTTGAATGGGCGATAAGAAGTTTGCAAAATGGTAAGGCAGCGGACATTGATATGGTGTCTGCCGAGATGATCAAGCTTAGTGGCTCCTGTGTCCGGGAGGCGTTCCTGTTGCTCCTCAATTTATGGTGGAGCTCGGGAATGGTTCCCAGGGACTGGAATAGCGCAGTCATCGTGCCTTTGTTTAAAAACAAGGGTTCACGTTATGACTGCGCAAATTACAGAGCCGTAAGCTTGACCAGTTTGGCAGCAAAAGTGTACCGTAAAATTATTGAAAGGAGAATGAGGATGGTATCCGATGGTTTACTGTGTGAGACACAAGGAGGTTTCAGGGGTGGAAGGGGATGCATGGATCAAGTGTGCAGAGAGCTGCGCAACATTGTGGAGAAGCATCTGGCTCTAGGTCAGAGTGGATCTGGAGAGAGCATTTCACACGGTTGTACGAAAAGAACTTTGGGACATTTTACCAGAGTATGGTATTAACGGTAAACTGCTACAGAATATGCAGTCCAGTTATATGGCCTGTAGAGCCTGTGTGCGGCTGGATGACGGAATGTCGCCTTGGTTTGACGTCAATATTGGCGTTAAGCAGGGGTGCGTTCTGTCAGCCAGACTGTTTATCATATATCTGGATAAATGTCTCCAAAGGTTGAATGATATGAATGTGGGAGTCCAGATGGGCGAATCAGTGGTAACTGCTCTGCTCTATGCAGATGACGCAGTCCTGCTAGCACAGTTAGCGACTGACCTGCAGACCCTAGTCGACACAAATACAGAAGATTGTAAGAAAAGGGGTCTACGCGTGAATGTGAGCAAAACCAAAATAATGGTCTTTGAAAGAGATGAAGCCAGAACAGATGTAAGAGTAAGAATAGGTAATGATGTACTAGAGCAAGTGGATGAATTTGTATATCTTGGATGTGGATTTAGCCGAGATGGAAGGTACACCACTGATATAGAGCGAAGAGTGAATGCGGGAAATAGAGTGAACAGAGCGTTGGTGCAACTTCTCTGTAGCCACCACCTTAGCCAGAAGGCACGTGTAGCAATACATAACGCAGTGCTTGTCCCAACATCACGGTATAGAAGCGAGAGTTGGGTATGCAGAAAAGAGTATGAAAGTAAAATTAATACGGTCGAAATGCGATCTCTACGGAAAATCTGTGTAGTTAGACTGATCGATCGCATTCATAACGACGATGTAAGAGAGCGCGTAGGAATGAAAGAGAGTATTGTTGTAAAGATGCGAAAGGGAATGCTCCGATGGTTCGGACATGTAGAAAGAATGCTGAACGAACGTCTGGTTAAGAAGATATACAATGCGAAAGTGGAAGGATGTAGGTACCGGGGGAGACCGAGACTAACCTACCTAGATCATAGTGATCACGTACTGGAGGAAGGTGGAGTCAAGAGTCTCCAAACCCGGCGAGCGTGTATGAAGAGAATTATGAATGTTGAGGAAGCGAGTGAAGTATGCAAGGATAGAGTTCTCTGGCACTCTCTCTACCCTCGCTGCCTACCCTGCAAAGGATATGGCGTGATGGTATGTATGTATATTTAAAGACCTACGCACGCCTTTTGTGGCAGTAAGCTATGACATGGTCACACCCCGTTCGATCCTTCCGGGGCGACAGAGTTAACGGTGCACGACGCTCCTTATAATGAAGCTCTCAACGCTGTGCGGGTGGGTCACCGGTGCCTGGTTTTTGTTTTCGTTGGCCCACCAGGCGTATTACCCTTATGGGTATCCTCTCAAATTGAAGCCCCAGCGACTCACCCTAAGTTTTGCCGCCGAGGCGTCGTCCCCGAGGGGTGACCACTCTTCGGGTGGCGGATAAATCCCCATCCGATCACCCACTGCCTCGGCTAGGGCGACATCAGGTGCAGGTACGGGCGCCTGCGTCACACTATGCGCTGACGGTGGAACGCTTCGCCATAGAGCAGTTTCTCACGGACACACTTCGCCGCCTCCTTCTGGAAGTGTCCGTGGCGACCGCGTCCCAGTTCCTGACGCTGGCGACCAACGCTTTCACGATGGCCAGATAACGTCGGTTCGGTACCAATAGTTACAACGGATCCATGGCGCTGCTGTACTCAGATGACGCAGACCTTGAGCGTATGCTGCGCTGTAGCCATGCACGACTTTACAAACATATTGTTTCTGAACGGCAATTATAAAATAATATCCAGTCTCTAGCCTTGAGCTTGTGGATAACCATCCAGAACCTTTCAGCTCTTGGACCCATCCGACTCTGAACGCATTCAATTTTTTTTTTTTTCAGAGGTAGACGTGGTATGGGTTTATTGAGTCAGCCAATAACAACTTATTCTATAATTTCCTAATATATTAATTTCTTAATATATTACCTCTTAAAAACAAATAAAAATATTTTACCTAGTTTTATAATTTTAAATGTTATCAGCGACATCTAGTGACACGTAATTAAATTAAAATGATACCATGTCTACACTCCTAACTAGCCGACTACCTTGAATGCGATAGATTTGTTTTGAACAGCAGTAAGATGTCACTATAATAAATTACTAAAAACATGTTTTTCTTTAACGGGGGCTCACATCCAAAGATCGCATGGACCACATATCTCAATATATTATTTTTTTAATAATATTTATTCATGAGCATGGACCACCATACAAAATCCTTTATCGCACGCCTCATAAGCGACGCGTTGAGGTCTTGTTCTACTCTCGATATATGAAAATAAAGAACTTTTCAACCCTAAAAATGATTGTATTTTTCTCACGTTGCACTTATAGGATAATGTTATCATACGTATATCAAGAAAAACATTCGTTTAAACGTATTTGATATTTTTAAAAAGCCATTATTTTGTTTAAAATAAGAAAATAGTTGATTAAAAATTATTCGAGGACGTCAGATAAAATATTCTGGATCTGGTAGGATCACGACCGTAAAAATTAATGTATCAAAATATTTCGGTTTTTTTTAAAGCTTCATAATTGCAACGCACTGTTTCCTTTCGAAAATGGCTTGGTAATTTTTTTGTCGTTTAATTGCAATTAATAAAAAACTAAACTGCTTAGTCATTAGTGTATGAATACCTTATGAAAATTGGGTTCGTTTACATTTTTTGTTTGTCCATTCGGACAGGCAAAGGAAACAAATCCCATGCAGCCTTTTGTAAAGGAACAGCTATGTAGCTAGCAGCTACGTAGTGCTAACTACGTCGAGAATGGCACGAAATTTCAATAGTATTTTTTTTTCTTTCATTGTCATTTATGACATTGGCTAATAGTAAATGATAAATAATATAAAAATTATGAGGCGTGCGTGTACTTTTGGATTTTCCAAATTATTTGAATAATTTCTTAGCTTAATCATTTGAATACATATAACCAAGTCTTACACAATTTTCTATATAACTTATATTACTTAGATATAGCACTTTTATATATTGACAAGCTTACATATAATAACAACCCATCAGATAAGTCAAGTCATTACCATTAACTTAACGCTGATAACCAAATTTAATGATTTCTCTCGCAATTTTCGTAGAACATGAAAATTCATGTTAAAGCGCGGAAGGGGCTGCTGTGGTTTTAGTGGGTATTTCAGGCCGGCAGCTGACCGGCGAGACCAATATGACACTAGTGGAAGATAGCGCATGAATGCGTTTTCACTGGGTGAACAAAAAAATAAGATGTAAATTCACATATAAGACTATTATATTGTCCAAATTACTGAAATTTAGCATTTAATATGCTGAATTATTTATAAAAACCCGATTACGAAGCGAAAAATGATGTCACAAGCGGGATTCGAACCCGCACCTATTGGGAGTCCGGCCCAATCGTGCTGCCACTTACACCACCGTGAACTATTGTAGGATATTCAAATCCCGCTTCGTATCATATTTACGTCTTTACGGTGACGTGCGCCATCTACCCGACAATGTTTACACATTGTAGGCTTAATACTTTAAACTTTACAGTTAGAATTGTATTAAACGATGAAACAACCTTGTTATTCAAATTACTGAAATTTAGCACGTTTCACGGTGGTGTAAGTGGCAGCACGATTGGGCCAGACTCCCAATAGGTGCGGGTTTGAATCCCGCTTGTGACATCATTTTTCGCTTCTTAATCGGGCTATTATATCGTATCCACTATATTTCAACACTCTCTCTGTATTATATTAATGAAATACCAGTACAATTATTCAATATAACATGATAAAACATTAAAATACCACAACCACATGACATATTGATATGCCCGCCAATAGTTCATTAGGTTAGCAAGTGTTGCAATTATCAAAACTACTGCCAATATCAAAACAGTCTTATAGAGATGAACATGAACTTTATATATTATGGTCACTACGCATTATCCAAAAAAGAGAAGAATGAAGCAAAAATAATAGGTATATTTTCTTCAATTTCTTGTTGTTTTTTTTTCTGACACATAGGTCCCTCTATTGGACGTACTATAGGCCTATTTCAGATTATGAAAATTCTATTACTTGTATATATTATCGTATATGAGTAAGAAAATCATCATCTTTTATCATACAAACTTGATTACGAGCGAAAAAATCATCAGTCATCGTTGAATACAATTCTAATTGCAAAGTTAGAGTATTACATCAGTACAATGCACAGTGTTTGATGGGACCAAAAGTCACAAGTCCCACTTTTGAGTATTTAAGGAGGAGAAAAATAATTACGAAAATCTGAAAACAATTAATAACTAAATATCCAGAAGTGATTTTCCAAAATTAAAAATAGAAAAACATACGCCTAAAGATGTTCTATCTGACTATATTTATTTAAAACAATCAACTTGTATAGTTACATTTTAAGAATTAATTTTATTTTTTTAAAGTTAAAGGTCACGTAAACTTCAATATTTATTTATAAAAAAAAAGTAATTGAATTTGTCACGTGGGTGTTTTACTCGTGTATTTTAAATGCATACCTTGATCGATTATAGCTATAAACAGCAGAGGGAAATTCTTTTGGTCCCATCAAACACTGTGCAATGTGTAAACAATGTCGAGTAGATAGCACACGTCTCCTTTAAAGACAAAAATATAATACGAGGCGAAGAATGAATGTCATACAACAGATCACGTTGGTGAAAGTGGTAGCACGATTGGAATGGATTTGTGTGGGTTCGAATCTTATATGTGACAATCATTTTTCGCTCGCAAACAAGTTTTTATAAATAATCAAGCATGTTAAATGTTAAATTACAATCATTTGAATCTCATATCATTCCATTGTTAGGCTCAAGCCTCCTCCACAATTGAGGATATTTGACCTACTCTACCATCCTGGTCAGACAGGTTGGTACAGGGTTTTATTTCGAGTTGTCCTTCTCTTGTATAGATGTTATCTGCACATCATATCCCTTAGTCATCCTTTACGACACCCACGGCTAAGGTAGAGGGTGTGCTATGTATCTATGATGGTATATGTGTATAGTAGATTCTTATTCCGTCACCACAAGAAAAAAATAGGTCGTACATAATGTTAACTATAATAATAAAAGTGTAAATGTCTGTATTGACTCCATCTATCAGCCCGTAAACGTCCATAGTTGGACATATGCCTCCCCACGAGAATACCATTCTACACGGTCCCACGCCACCTGCATCCAGCGGTTTCCTGCGACCTTGGTAATGTCGTCAGTCCACCTAGTGGGAGCTCGTCCTACGTTGCAACATCCGATCCGTGGTCGCCACTCGAGAACCTTTCTTCCCCAACGGTTGTCGATTCGTCGAGCGATGTGGCCTGCCCATTGCCACTTCAACGTGTTAATTCTGCCGGCTATGTCAGTTACACACGTTCTTCTACGGATTTCCGTATTCCGGATTCTACCGTGTACAGAAATACCGAACATAGCCCTTTCCATATCACGCTGAGCAACTTTAAGCGTTTTGATGAGGCCAACATTTAGAGACCACGTTTCATCATCTGTATTGATTATGGTTTCTTTATAGCGTTAACGATTATTAAGGTTATTGTTTTTTGTTACTTATGGAAGCATTTTATTCGCTTTATTTAGCCTTTTATTGCAAATGTCTAAATAAAGCACTGAAAAGTATTCGAAACATCGAGAAAGTAAAAATCACATGCTATAGCTACAACTTGTAAAAAATAGTTTTTTCCACAGATGATTTAACAACTTGACTTCTTGTCTTATAATTTATGTAATGAGCTCTAAATTATGTATACGTATCACTAAAAATCGATGTTATCGTCATGACTCTAGATGTATGTAAAGAAGATTAACAAAATGAATGAGAAGTTAGTTTTACAAAATGATACATGAAATAAGACATAAAAATGAGAAATTAGATATTCTATTTTTTTTTAACAATCGAATTAGAGTTTATTTTTGATTAATTTTAAAGAAAAAAAGAAATATCTTTTATTGACACGCGTAATTATTAATTATTAACATAATTAGTTATGTAATAAGTAGGCTAAAAATATGAAAAAGAAATATTATTAATATCCCGTAATTTAAAAATGTGAAAAGGGGGAGCAGCTCAGTATTATGTTTAATGCTGCCCAAATGCAAGACCAAGACGAGACTTCAACTAGTCTTGGTCTTGCGACATCATACATGGTCTCGTCTTGGTCTTGGTATTGCACACATTCTGCAAGTCTTGATCTTGCAACAAGAGTCTCGCAAATCTTGCAAGTCTCGCAGAACACAACAGAGTCACTCGAGCATGACAGATGTCATGGAAACGGTAATGTCAAGGTAATGGGCGGTGTATTGTATTCTTACTCCGTCAGACAAACTATATTCAAATACAACTTAATTAAAATTAGTTTGGTGGTTAAAGTTAAAAGTGTCGATTAATTAACTGATCCCTATCGCTGATTTTTCAGCTTCTACCCATAAATTATGATGGAAACATAGGTCAGAAAGTGTGCCATGATTGTACAGAGTAATAATATTAAATTTTTCCGCTAGTCATCATATACAGTTACAAACTTTGGAAAACAAAATAAGATTTCTTAAGACTGGTTAAATTCATTTTATTTGTATTAATGACGAAATAAATGTTGCGTCAATTATAATAACATTGAATGATAAAGGATGGATTTATTTTTAATACAAATTGCGTGTGAATACAAATCGTGGGACTCGTCAAATATTTACAATCGTCGATTAAAATGTTCGTATTGTAGTGTCCCACGATTTTATTTTAGTCTAATCAATGCATATGTTTAAAATATTTATATTTCAAAAATATCATCTTTTGGAATACTTACAATTACATTTTTATACAGTGCATTTTTAGAAATTTATGTGAACATAGTTATTTCCACAAATTGAGTAAGTTATGAGTTACTTTATTTCAAAAATGTAACAATGTATACATATTGGTACCCATGACTGTATCTATTTAATTATTTTTTAGCTTTTAGTACATTTATATGCAAAATTACCATGACTGTTTACAATAAAACCGTTTAACTTAAAAAAAAAAAAATTTTTTTTTATTTTCAAGTTTTTAGTTTTTATTTCTCATTCTATTTAATTCATTTAAGGCCTCATTATTGCAAGGTTTCTTGCCTGTTAATTTATTACATTCTAACTCCTCGATACGTAATCCCTCCAAAGATCTCACTTTACTAAGAGCCGCCTACGTGGCTCTGTAATCTTCCTCAAATAGTTTCGCGCCTAAGTATACTCAGTGCTGCCCTGCATTTCATGCTCCGTGGAACTCCATGACAATATTAAAGGCAACATTCGTCTTTCAGCCGTCCCGTAATTAAACTTGGCTAGAAACTGTATGGCTTTTGAGTGTATAAGATGTACTCCGTCTCTTGCAAAATCAATGGAAACCGAAGGTACATCTGTAGCATACATCTGGGTTCGACGAAATTGGGGCCAAATGATTTCGTTGATGTAGCCTATGGCGCCATTTACTAATCCCTTTGAAACGTCAATATTGGACCGCAACACGACCTGCCTCCACAAATATTTCCAATTCAATCTTGACGGAAAAACCCTAACGACGAATCATTTTTAGCCACCCTAACGCTACACAGTCCTCGACATGATACTAAATCTTGACTTGGGTGAGAGTTTCAGATATTGGTTTTGTAAAAAGCACTGTATTCTACTTGTCAAGCCGTTTCATTAAATGAGATTGAAAAAAATAGATTATCCGCCATTTTGTAGCGGCGGCCATCTTAGATTTTGATTTTGTACAATGCACTGTATTCTACTTGTCAAGCCTTTTATTTTAATATCTATATTGATGGAGGATAGAGTTCTCTGGCACTCTGTTCGCTCTGCCTACCCTGCAAGGGATATGGCGTGATGATATGTATGTATATTGATGGGATTGAAAAAAAAAGTTATCTGCCATTTTGTAGCGGCGGCCATCTTGAATGTACAATAAATTTTAGTATAGGTACATAATATTATTATCACCCAAACCATAAGCGTATACCAAATTTCAGATCAATCGGTTGTCAGGAAGAGGGTGAAATTTTAATTACTAAATTCGACCCAAGAAAAAATTAAAAAAACAAACGGAGTAAGCAAACTAAAACCAAAAAAATATATTTCAAATATTCGCAAATTCTAAAATTTTGGCGCTTCTAAAAATTTGCCAACCTAGGCCCGGTTCCCGCGGGCCTGAGCTGAAATCTGTCACTGAATATAAGGTATTATATTAATCATAAATATAGGAATTCTAGGAATTCTACGCAGTTCTGGTTCTTTTAGACATTAATTGGCTACAAAATGTTAATCATCCAATTATTCTAATAAGTGTGACAATAAGAAACTAATTGCATCGAACAAAAACTTAAACAATTATAGTATTCAGTCGAGCTTAACTATCAATCAATCACTGCTAATAAAAATAACATCTTAAACTTAACTCTATTCTAATTCGTACAAGGTTTAATTTTATTTGATTTGAGGTTCCATTATCAAGGATAATAGATAGTTGCTTAAAGTAAGATGATTAGTATCTATTTATAGATTAGAAAGGTTTATTTTTGTATACATTTTATCATAGAATAAATTATAGATACAATAAGATTTATATGCGGTAGCATTTACGTCCTATTAATAGTTTTAAATACTATTAACCAATATTAATGGCGGTCGTGACAATCTATTTAAGATCGATATCACAAGTAATTGATCATAACTGATTTCTGTTTGTTTACGCGATTATTACACATTTAAAATAAATAGTACTTATTAACCAACAATAGTACCTAATGGCGGTAGTAACAATGTACCTATTTAAGACCGATATCACAAGTAACGGATACTAGATCATAACGAATTTCTGACGTTTACTCGAGTATTTGAAATAAAACTATTTTTACGGATTCTATTGCGTTTGTATTTGATTTTTAATGTTATAACGTTTGGAACACTTTATAGCGTTCATGGTCACGGGAGGACTGGAGTTCTCCCGTGATCACGAAAGCTGTAGTGTTAGAAACATCTGGAAATTAAAAATCAAATACAAACGCTATATAATCTGTAAAAATAGTTTTATTTCAAACTAGATCATAACTGCACTGAAAGGTATAAAAAATATTCATCAAATAAATTATTAACTGTTTGAAAAGAAATTTTTATTGCTTATGGTGGCTAACGAGCAAGCAGTTACTGCCACTCATGGACCTTTGCAATACCGAGAGTATAGCTAGACCGTTGCCTACTAACCAAAACCTACCCAAAATGTTGGGCTTCTGGCTCTCTCGCGTACATATCCAAGTGCAACATACATTGCCACTACTCAAATGTTGATTTTCTGCGAGAGTGTGGTACTACCCTGAAGGGACCGACCCGCTAGTGTAATCGGAAAATTCTAAACAGTATAGCACTAACATTACTAAACGGATAAGAATACATCGTGTCGCCACCTCTTACTTTCCCATAGAAGTTGTAAACACCGGCTAAGGCATCACGACGACAGTGGAGAGTAGCAGTCGCCTGGGGAACGTATTTATATCAGCGTACTGCGATCGCCAGCTAAAGTGGGTGGTTGGGAGATACCAAGTGTGACGACTGTCTTAAAAAATAATTACAAAACAATGACACCTAGACATGGCACCTTTGTTATGGGTTCATATTAATAGGCCCGGTAACGGCGATGAAGATATGAAGAATTCCATGATCAAGATACATACATACATACATATCATCACGCCATATCCCTTGCAGGGTAGGCAGAGAGAACAGAGTGCCAGAGAACTCTATCTCTGCATACATACATCAAGATACAGCTGTCACAAAAGACGACAGTTGCCCAGATTACATATAACATTCGGACACACAGATTTGATAAGAGAGTCATCGAGCTGAAAAAGGAATCGAATGAATTCTAATATAACATTGTAGAATTATTAAAAATTCAAAGAGAAAGTGAGGTTACGGCATCCTTAGATCTGTAAATTTGCGTTCTATCGGGAAGGAATTTATCAGTCTCAAAACAATGTAGGATATGTCATGTTTAAATCTGTCGTTATCAACAGAAACCTTAACATAAATGGAAATTATCTGAGCCACCGCCGATTCGCTAATGTTGGTAGGTACTCTTATCGGAATCAAGCTCACGATTACAATCAATGATCCAATCACTAAATGTGACTTATAGTAAGCAAATAAGGCTTAAAGATAAATCACACAAAAACAATGTTAATAAGAAACACTTTTTTATTAGCGGCGGTCTACGGTGCGTACCGCAAAAAAAAACGTGTTTGTTACTCGTATTAACACTGTTTTAGAAGGAAATATACTATATCTGCTGACATTAAAATATTTAACTACACCTATAATTACGTTTA
The DNA here is from genome assembly GCA_905163515.2 of Lymantria monacha. Taxonomy (NCBI): domain Eukaryota; kingdom Metazoa; phylum Arthropoda; class Insecta; order Lepidoptera; family Erebidae; genus Lymantria; species Lymantria monacha. The sequence continues at coordinate 6,962,093 of LR991081.1, read as the reverse complement.
CTTGGGCACACAAATCAGCTTTGATAGCAAATACTCAAAAATAGAGAGGTGTAAATAACTTCATTATTTCATCATCATTTCAGCCTATTGCCGTCCACTGCTGGACGTAGGCCTCCCTCATGTATAAATAACTTACATGGAACAAATATATTTTTTTTTGCGGCGGGCTATAGTCTGGTCCCACAACGCTAAATCCGTCCAGAGCGATAGACGAAGCGGTGCGCAACCCCATAAACCCGCCCTACAATGTACCTCTAGGCGCCGCGCGAGTGGGCCACCGGAATCCGGTCTTTGTCGTCGGTGGCCTGACACAAATACTGGAGCCCCCAATAACTTTAGTTTTTAGTAATATTTTAGTCACTTTCCACATTAGTGGAAGTGGGCCGGGCATGTAGCAAGATTAAAAGATGCAAGCAATAGACTGTAAGGGTGACTTCGTGGAGAGGCCATAGGCTAAAAGGGAAACTAATCTCGAGATGGGCAGATGATATCACTAAATCGGCAGCTTCGTGCTGGATGTAAATAGCTCAACAGAGAAAAATCTGAAATTCTTTGGACGAGACCTTCATAGATGTTCCTACAGATGAATTCTAATACTACAAATATTACTCTTAGTTTAGTGGTAGTCATTTTAATACTAGATGACTAAGATAGTAGAGCGAGAGTAGAGCAGTAAGATGCTTATTGTTATAACTCGTAAGAAATTGAGGCTTTTTATTTTATTTATTCATTATGATTGCAGATGCTGTAGTATTTATAAATACCCGATTACGAAACGAAAAATGATGTCACAAGCGGGGTTCGAACCCGCACCTATTGGGAGTCCGGCCCAATCGTGCTGCTACTTACACCACCGTGAACTATTGTAGAACATGCAAATCTCGCTTCGTATCATATTTACGTCTTCAAGGTGACGTATGCCATTTACCGGACAATATTTACACATTGTATATGGGAGTCCGGTGGTGTAAGTAGCAGCACGATTGGGCCGGACTCCCAATAGGTGCGGGTTCGAATCCCGCTTGTGACATCATTTTTCGTTTTGTAATCGAGTATTTATAAATAATTAAGCATATTAAATGCTAAAAATTTCAGTAATTTGGATGCTGTAGTAGTTAATTTATTTTTTTATTCATGTAAGGACAGCTAGTAATTAATACATTATAAATATTAAAATATAAATATAACATAAAATTATAGGAAATGCTCAATTGTTTAAGCTACCACAGCATGCACAGAAGTGGCAAAAAATTAAGGAAACAAACTATAAAAAAGAAAGAAAGAAAATAAATCCTAATTTAAATTACTGAAATTTAGCATTTAATATGCTTAATTATTTATAAAATCCGATTACAAAATGAAAAATGATGTCACAAGCGGGATTCGAACCCGCGCCTATTGGGATTCCGGCCCAATCGTGCTGCCACTACACCACCGTGACTAATTGTAGGACATGCAAATTTCACTTCGTATTATATTTACGTCTTAAGGTGACGGTATGCTATCTACCCGACAATGTTTACACATTGTTATAGGCTTAATACTTAAAACTTTGCAGTTAGAATTGTATTAACGATGACACAACCTTGTTATTTAAATTACTGAAATTTAGCATTTAATATGCTTAATTATTTATAAAATCCGATTACGAAATGAAAAATGATGTCACAAGCGGGATTCGAACCCACGCCTATTGGGATTCCGGCCCAATCGTGCTGCCACTACACCACCGCGACTAATTGTAGGACATGCAAATTTCATTTCGTATCATATTTACGTCTTAAGGTGACGGTATGCTATCTACCCGACAATGTGTACACATTGTTATAGGCTTAATACTTAAAACTTTACAGTTAGAATTGTATTAACGATGACACAACCTTGTTATTTAAATTACTGAAATTTAGCATTTAATATGCTTAATTATTTATAAAATCCGATTACGAAATGAAAAATGATGTCACAAGCGGGATTCGAACCCGCGCCTATTGGGATTCCAGCCCAATCGTGCTGCCACTACACCACCGTGACTAATTGTAGGACATGCAAATTTCATTTCGTATCATATTTACGTCTTAAGGTGACGGTATGCTATCTACCCGACAATGTTTACACATTGTTATAGGCTTAATATTTAAAAACTTTACAGTTAGAATTGTATTAAACGATGACACAACCTTGTTATTTAAATTACTGAAATTTAGCATTTAATATGCTTAATTATTTATAAAACCCGATTATGAAGTGAAAAATGATGTCACAAGCAGGATTCGAACCCGCGCCTATTGGGATTCCGGCCCAATCATGCTGCCACTACACCACCGTGACTAATTTCAGTAATTTAAATAACAAGGTTGTGTCATCGTTTAATACAATTCTAACTGTAAAGTTTTAAGTATTAAGCCTATAACAATGTGTAAACATTGTCGGGTAGATAGCATACCGTCACCTTAAGACGTAAATATAATACGAAGTAAAATTTGCATGTCCTACAATTAGTCACGGTGGTGTAGTGGCAGCACGGTTGGGCCGGCATCCCAATAGGCGCGGGTTCGAATCCCGCTTGTGACATCATTTTTCATTTCGTAATCGGATTTTATAAATCCTAATTGTTCATTATTAAAAAGAAAATGAAAGTTGAAATGCTTAATATAATTTTAAGTATTTGAAAGAGTTAACTAGAATTGAGTATCACTCAATTCTAGTTAAGTCTAGACTTAACTTAATTTCTAGACAACACTGTCATTTTATATTTATGAAGTGAATCATTAAAGAGATTCACTTCACTTCCAATTGAATTGAACGTTGTTGACATTCTAGAAATTAGTGCATACTGTTTTAAACTAGTTCTGCTATAAGGTTTGTGAAGTAAGCTCATGGGGCGAGATGACCGAATGTTCAATCTGCACGGAATACTAAAATTAAAGCACTGTAAAAGTATAGGACTAATTCCACTTCCACACACACATTGATCATATACTTTTACATATCTATGTATTTCCGGAATAATTTAAAAAGAAAAACTAGGTCGGAAATTTTTCCACAGACTTCTAAGCTATACAAATCGAAATCAGCTAACTTATTTATATATGTTGGTAGTTGCTTATGTAGTCTACAGGAAAATGCAATACGCCTTATAAATCATTTTTGAATGCGTTCTAATCTTAACTGATGAATCTTATAATGCGGTGACCATACGATACTACAATACTCAAGGTAGCTTCTAATATATGCATTGTGAAGAGCAGTTTTAGTAGCTGGTTTACGAAAATATTTGCCATTACGTATAATGAAGCCCAACATTTTATTAGATCTTGCAATAATATTATCCATGTGAGGAATAAAGGTTAATTTTGAGTCAAAAACCACACCAAGATCTCTTATTACAAATAGTTAATCAATGTGTACTCCATTTATATGAAATCCTTTATCAAAAATGTTACGATTAAGTGAAAATATAATATAATTGCATTGGTAACACACCAGTCGTACACAGCGTCAAGAGGTCTTTTTGGAGACATTCACAGTCGGACAGATATTTAGCTACCTTACATAATTTTAGATCATCAGCATAAGGATAAGCACTACTGAATATTATCAGAGAAATTATTTCATTGATAAATATATTGAAAAGCCGAGGTCCTAAATGAAAAAATAATCTAATCTAATAAATAATCTAATGAAAAAAATTTGTAACGATCGAATAAAAATTAGTAACGATCGCATTCGTAACGACGACGTAAGAGAGCGAGTAGGTATGATAGAGAGTATTGGTGTAAAGATGCGAAAGGGAATGCTCCGATGATTCGGACATGTGGAAAGAATGCTGAACGAACATCTGGTTAAGAAGATATACAATGCGAAAGTGGAAGGATGTAGATACCGGGAGAGACCGAGACTAACCTACCTAGACCAGATCGATCATGTACTGAAGGAAGGTGGAGTCAAGAGTCTCCGAAACCGGCGAGCGTGTATGAAGAGAATCATGAATCTTGAGGAAGCGAGTGAAATATGCAAGGATAGAGTTCTGTGGCACTCTGTTCTCTCTGCCTACCCTGCAAGGGCCATGGCATGATGGTATGTATGTAAAAATTAGTAATTACCATTAGCTTCAACTATTTTTGAAAATGTAGATAAAATAGATATTGGTCGGTAATTTGATACATATTCAGCTGCTCCACTTTTAAGTATAGGAACTACACACCAGTCGAAATCGAGTGGTTGAAGATGAGAAACTAGGGCAAATTTAATGTGGAATAACACATTGATATAAAATATGGTGGGATACCATTTGGTCCTTTATTTATGTCAAGGCATTGAAGATAATTTAAAATTTTTGATTGTGAGATATGGATCATATTTAGAGTGTTCGTAAAATTGGTACTATCAACGAAGAAGAATAATTTGCAAATAAATTACAAATACTAGGGCCATCTGACGCTATAATATTATTTAAGATCGTTGTTTTTGGAAACTGAGTAATATATCCACGTAAATTTTGAATATATGTCTAAAAGCATTTAGGATTGTGTTTCATAGAATCTTCAACTGTAGCAATATATCGTTTATAATAGACAGTCGATAATAATTTGCATCTTTTACTTAATCATTTTAACGCTAATTGATCTAATGGATATTTTTAAGTACGAAATCTACGCAGTACTTTAGTCTTTTCTTTAGTATATCTAATTAAATGTCTAGAGAACCAAACTGGATATCTATTTCTTTTTACATTTATTTTAGGCGCGTGTAAATCGATAGTGTTATATAAGATTTCATAGAAAATATTAACCATTTCATCAATGTAAGTACCGTTAGAAAATTTAATAGACCAATTTATACTATTTAAAACTAAATTAATGGAATCATAGTCTCCTTTACAGAAATTAGGTACGATGATATTATTAATTTCTAATGCTTTGTTTATAACAACATTCAAAGTTATTTCAATTGGAGTATGTTGTGGATCACCACAAAATAAAGGACTAATCGCGGCTTTAACATTAGTACTCGAAACATTACTTAATACTAAGTCCAATAATCTGCCTCTACTAATTTTGACAATATCATATTGACCCAAATTATTCAGAAATAAAAAATCGATAAGAAGCTGGTTTAAAGAAGAATTATTTATATTTACAGGTGTATAATGATAAGCATTCTTGATATATATCCAGTATATACAGCCTAAATTAAAGTCACCTACAAGACAAGTATTGTCTTATCTCTCAGAAATTCAATTATAATTATCAACAAAATGCTTTAGTAGTTTTATTAAGTGGTGGTGAATGATACACAGCACAAAATGTGACGCTAAAATTATTGTTAAAATTTACTTTTATATAAAGATCTTCACGCTGACTTTCATAACAAGCTAATCTAATCTATTTGCAACTGCTATTAAAATTCCTCCTCCATCTTTCGTCGATTGTAATTCTGAACTATTACGATCTCGTTTATAAACACTATATCTATTATCAAATAGTTCAGCATCATTAATATTATTATTCTACCATGTATCAGTCAAAACGATAACATCATAATTAACACAAGCAATATTATATAAAAACTCATGCGTTTTGTTTCTAAGACCCCTAACATTTTGATAGAAGATATTAATAAAATTATACATACATCATCACACCATATCCCTTGCAGGGTAGGCAGAGAGGACAGAGTGCCAGAGAACTCTATCCTTGCATACTTCACTCGCTTCCTCAACATTCATAATTCTCTTCATACACGCTCGCTGGTTTCGGAGACTCTTGACTCCACCTTTTAAAATAAAATTATTGAATTTTATAACAAATTATACTATTAAGATACATACATACATACCATCACGCCATGTCCCTTGCAGGGTAGTCAGAGAGAACAGAGTGCCAGAGAACTCTATCCTTGCATACTTCACTCGCTTCCTCAACATTCATAATTCTCTTCATACACGCTCGCCGGTTTCGGAGACTCTTGACTCCAACTTCCTTCAGTACATGACCGATCTGGTCTAGGTAAGTTAGTCTCGGTCTCCTCCGGTACCTACATCCTTCCACTTTCGCATTGTATATCTTCTTAACCAGACGTTCGTTCGGCATTCTTTCCACATGTCCGAACCATCGGATCATTCCCTTTCGCATCTTTACAACAATACTCTCTTTCATACCTACGCGCTCTCTTACGTCGTCGTTACGAATGCGATTGATCAGCCTAACTCCACAGATTTTCCGTAGAGATCGCATTTCGACTGCATTAATTTTACTTTCATACTCTTTTCTGCATACCCAACTCTCGGTTCCATACCGTAATGTTGGGACAAGCACTGCGTTATGTATTGCTACACGTGCCTTCTGGCTGAGGTGGTGGCTACCGAGAAGTTGCTCCAACGCTCCGTTCACTCTATTTCCCGCATTCACTCTTCGCTCTATATCAGTGGTGTACCTTCCATCTCGGCTAAATCCACATCCAAGATATACAAATTCATCCACTTGCTCTAGTACATCATTACCTATTGTTACTCTTACATCTGTTAAGATTTATTTGAAATAAAACTACTTTTACGGATTCTATTGCGTTTGTATTTGATTTATAATTTCCCGACGTTTCGAACACTTTACAGTGATCATGGTCACGGGAGGACTGAGGTGTCTTACGTCCAATATGTCATTGTTATTACAGAAATTTATTTATATCTACCCTATAAGATATTAAATTTTGACCCACATTTCTATACAAAATTAATACAATTCATTGCCAGTACAAAAAGAGAATGATTCTATATATAAAAATTTATGTTGTTTATGATTTGTTATTATTAAGGTATTTAATTTATGATAATTATTATTGTGGCAATTTTACAATTTTAACAAAACTAACAAAAACTATTCAGCTACTACCGGATCGGAACGCGGCCACTCTGAGAAAGATCCGGCGAGAAAACTCAGGAGGCATGATACTAATTTTATTATTGAATTTTTGAGTGGCGGCCTACTTTATCTTACTAAAATTAATTAAATTTAACTATTACTGTGGGTCAAATCTATACAATAAGTGCTCACAGTGTCTTGCAGTCTTGTGGTGGTTTTCTTGGTTTTATTTTTAATTAAGTGAATAACAGGATCCCAGCTTGATGATAATACCCAGCCATCCTCCCTATTGAAATTTTTATGTTTTTTGATTTCAATAGCCTCGCGAACCATTCTAGGCAGGTATCGGTGTTCTTTTGCGAGGATTTGTGGTTTATCAAACCTGATGTAATGGCGGGCGCGGTCCTGACTATGCTTACAGACTGCAGACTTAGTGTGACGGCGGTGTTTCACATCAGCTATATGTTCCTTGATCCGAGTTCTTACAGATCTCTTTGTTTGGCCTATATAAGAGAGACCACAGTCACAGTCTAATTTATAAACTCCTGCATCCTGTAGAGTGATCTGGCACTTGACAGGTGGTAAGAACTGGCTATCTATCTACCCTAGATATAAATAAATTTCTGTAATAACAATGACATATTGGACGTAAGACACCTCAGTCCTCCCGTGACCATGATCACTGTAAAGTGTTCGAAACGTCGGGAAATTATAAATCAAATACAAACGCGATAGAATCCGTAAAAGTAGTTTTATTTCAAATGTGTAATACTCGCGTAAACATTAGATGTCATTATGTTAAGATTTAGTTAGTTTCTGTTACTATTAAGTTACCATATAAAATTATTAAGATCCACCTACCGTGCCAGTGCAGTAAGTTAGATTGCTACTCGAGACAATACTTTGTACGATTCACAAATTATTATATCTGGATGTAATTTGTATTCGTTAATTATATATTTGTAAAGACAAAAAAGCAATACAAAGATTATTTCCTTAGTGCAGGGTGTTGTATGTGTAAAAAGAAAATATATTCCTCGGGTGTGATATAGGTAGGTATACGTTACGATCTCGACACACGCCGACAATGGAGTAAAAGACTTACGAAGATATTTCGAAAACCTTTATGTATAATCCAATTCAAGATTGTCATGTCTCTCATTTAACTCGAAATTCGGCAAAAGGAGCTGACGTTGGAGCTATATAGATTTGAATAAAGAAACCAAGGTACAAAAACTGCCTGATTTTATGACGAAAGAATCCTTTTTTATGGCCAATTTCTTCTTCAGGAAGCAGCCGTAAAGAAAATCGACAATGAAAGAAAGAATGTATCTTTCAACTTTTTTGAAAGACAGGATACATATCATACAGAATCTTAAGTTCTGGCGTGCGGCGAGAAGATGCATGGCAGATGGGTTGTTCTGTCGTTAGCACGCTCCAGCCAGGGTACCGGCCGACCCCCTGGTTGGTAAATGTAGGCTTACCCGGGTACAGGGATCTCTGCTCGGGTCGACGCTCTATTTCTCCCATAATCGTGGGAATCAATATGGATTTTACTTCTTTCACACCTACACAAACTCAAGACGGGAATCCAGAGGATTCCCACATCACGGCCTCGTCAAGCCAATGTAAAACTGACCAAAACGACGCCTCGTCCTTAAGACTGGACGCGTCCGCCGAGGGCCCGGCACCGACTACAGAGGCCCCCCTCTCGAAGAAGAAGAAGCGCCGGACCCGGTACACATGGGGGAAAGCGAACCCTCACGAGAGGCAGCGGGCGGCGGCAAAAAAGCAGGAGCGGGATGCCGCCAAACTGAAGAAAGACGGCGGCAGATCAACTGCAGAGCCGTCAATGGACGAGGGCGACAGTACTGTCGCAGAGCCGTCCAGAGACGAGGGCAGTGGATCTGCCGATTTAATGGACGAGGGCGGTAATTCCGCAGAGCCGTCCAAGGAGGCCAGCGGGTCGGCTGAGGAAGCCACCGCCGCCAAGTCGTCGCCGCGTCCTGCGACGGCGGCCCTAACCGCGGCACTGATGGTAAGGGAGGAGGACCTCCCCTCGAAGGTGCGGAAGCGCCCCCTGAACAGGGAGGACAGCTCGGGCGCCGATTCCGAGGGGAGTGCTGTCATCATGCCTTCTCCCAAAGTTCCGGCCTCTCGCAGAGGGCGAGGGGCCGCGGCGTCGGGAAGGACGACCCACTCCCCGGCCGGCGGAGTGCGTGGAGGGGCGGAGGCTCGCAAGCGGGCCGACGACGAGGCGGTCGCCACGAGGGTGCTGGGGGTGTTGTCCGGCATCCCTCCCACAGAAGTGGCGGACGCTGGTGCCCGCACGAGCGGTAACGCCCTGGACATGGAGGCCCTGCAGGCCGAAAACGCCCGCCTTGGTGGCGAGGTGTCAGGCCTGCGGGCCCAGAATCGCCGCTTAGAGGCGGAGCTGGCCGCGGTAAGGAGGGCCAACCGCGTCCTCTCAAAGGATGTGGCCAATCTGAGGGCCCAAATCGCGCGGCTCGTGCCGCCTACGCCACCTGCGCCGCCGGCCAGTGCTGGCCGCCGAACTGTCGCCGCTCCGAAACCGCCCCGAGGCGCTGGCTGCCCAGTGGTCGCCACCGCGCCGAAGACACTTCCGACCACGGAGCGTGCGCCGCCGACCAGCGCCAGCCCACCCAACGCCGTGGAGCAGGTCCCTGCAGCGGCCCAGCCGATAACATCGACCCCGCTGCCCGCGGTGGGGGGCGTGCTGGATGAAGCCTTGCGCGCCATTATCGACACAGTCGGTAATCTGGTGGATGCGCGCTTGGCCGTTCTGGAGGCAAGGCTGCCTCCAGAACCACGTGTTCGGCCGCCTCTCGCCGCGGCCATATGCGGCACCAGCCCCCGCCCCGGCCACCTTGTCAGGGTGGCCGCGTGGGGGTGAGCTACGCCGCAGCCGCGGCTGGGCCAAAGAAGAAGGAGCCTGCTCCGAAGAGGAAGACAGCACCGGCTCCTGCCGGACCGCAGTCGGTGCCAGCACCGACACCGCCAGCGACGACTAGCGTGACCGTGACCGTGCCTCCCGCGCCTGGCACGCCCGCTGCGCCCGAACAGAGTTGGCAGGTGGCTGAGCGCGGTAGGAAGAGTCGTGGCCAGAGAAGGAGAGCGGCGGCCAAGCGCGCCGCTGAGGTCGCCGCTCCCCAGGCAGGAGCCAAAGGAGGCGGGAGAAAGAGGAAGAGGCCGCGCAAGGGGCTACGGCCGCCGAAGACAGCCGCAGTGGTGATCACTGTGCTGCCTGAGGCGGCAGAAAAGGGCCTCAGCTATGAGGCCGTTCTGAGGAAAGCCCGGCGGGAGCTCGACGTCTTCGACATAGGAGGCGTCGAAGCCAGGACCTGCAAGGCCCGGACAGGGGCTCGGATTTTAGAGTTCCCTGGGGCCGAGGGTACCAGGACGGCCGATAGCGTGGCGTCGAAGCTGCGAGGTCTGTTCGCCGAGGAGGGTGGCGTCAAAATCGCCAGACCCGTAAAGTGCGCCGAAATGCGCATCGCGGGTCTGGACGACTCCGTGACGGTGGAAGACATCCGGGAGGCCATTGCCTCGAAAACCGGGTGTATCCTGGACACCGTCCGAGTTGGCGCCATCCAGCCCGGTCCGGGCGGCGTAGGTGCCGCCTGGGTGCAGTGCCCAGTGGAGTCGGTCAGGCAACTGGCCGGCTCAGGCAGGCTCCTCGTGGGCTGGAACTCAGCGCGAATCATCGTGCTGGAGCACCGGCCTGCGAGGTGTTTCAAGTGCATGGCGGTCGGGCATACCCGGCCAACATGCACTAATTGCTTTGACTGCGGCGGACTCTGTTTCCGCTGCGGTCAGACTGGGCACATGGCGGCATCTTGCGCCGCCCCGCCCCACTGCCCCGCGTGTGCGGCGGGCAATAAGCCTGCCAAGCACCGCATGGGCTCTGGGGCGTGTAGACCTCCAGCTTCGGCTCCAAGGGGGCGGAGCGGCCTTTCGACCACGGCCGCTCCCGCTCCTAGCGTGGCCCGATCGACCGCCGCAAGCCAGGAGGTGATAATGGATACGGCCCATTAATAGCTGCCCAGTCCACTCACCTCCTGCAGGCCAACACCAACCACTCCGCCGGTGCGCAGGATCTCCTCCTGCAATCCATGGCGGAGGGGTCGATCGGTGCAGCCGTATTCGCGGAACCGTACTGTGTGCCTGATCGCCCCAATTGGGTGGTCAGCCGGAACGGAACCACGGCAATCGTCGTCTCCACGCAGCGGCACTTCCCGTCCTTGTCCCTTTTGGATAGGGGCGAGGAATTTGTCGCTGCGGAATGGGGAGGGGTCACAGTCTACAGCGTTTACCTCTCCCCTAACAGGAGAATGGGCGATTTCAGGGCCTCCCTCACCACCTTGGAGGCTTCAATACGGTGACTGGCACCGGGCCTCGTCCTGGTCCTGGGGGACTTCAACGCCAAATCCACGGCGTGGGGGTCCCCGATGACGGTCGATCGCGGGCGGGCGATCGTGGAGTGGGCGGCGTCACTGGGCCTCTGTGTCCTAAACAGAGGCTCAGTGAACACGTGTGTGCGACAGCAGGGTGGGTCGATAGTGGACTTGTCGTTCGCTAGCCCCGCTGTCGCACCACGAGTGAGGAACTGGCGTATCCTGGAGGAGGCGGAGACCCTGTCGGATCACCGTTACATCCGGATGGAGGTCTCCCCTCTCCGAGACCCCAGCAGGGGTCACAGGATGGACCGAGCTTCCGCATTTCCGGAGTGGGCTGTGGGGCGTCTGGATAGGGACCTACTGGCGGAGGCGGCCATCGTAAACACGTGGCTGTCCTCACCACCCCCAGCGGACGGAGTGGACGTTGAGGCTGTCCGCATCCGCAGTGCGTTAACGCAGGTCTGCGATGCGGCCATGCCCAGGGTGTGGCGTCTATCTCCGAGGCAGGGGGTCTACTGGTGTTCCCCAAGACTGGCGGACCTTCGTGCGGCGTGCATTAGTGCCCGAAGGTCCTAAACCCGCAGTTGGCGGCGTCGCCGCGATGTTGAGCGGGAGGGCCAGCTGTACGAGGCGTACCGCAGTGCGCGTACCGCGTTTCGGCTGGCCATCCGGTCCGTCAAGGACGCGAGTTGGCAGGAGATGCTGGACGGTCTCGACCGTGACCCCTGGTGTCGCCCGTATCGCGCGTCGCTGAATAAGCTTCGCGCGCAGGGCCCCCCCCTCACCGAGACCCTCCAGCCCGACCTCCTTCGTAGAATGGTCGAGGAGCTGTTCCCGCGGCAATCGGAACACACGCCCCCGGTCATGGCTTCGCCAGATCACGACCGGGAGGCCGTCGAGAGTGTTCCGCCCGTGACGGAGTCGGAAGTGGGGGCAGCCGTGGCGAAGATTCGTTCCGCCACGACGGCCTCCGACCCGAACGGAGTCCCAGTCCGGGTGTTGACGTTGCTCCTCGAGCATCTTGAACGTCGCCTCAGGCGACTGTTCAACGCCTGTCTGACGTCTGGACAGTTCCCTGAGTGCTGGAAGGAAGGGAGGTTGGTTCTCCTGCCAAAGCCGGGACGGCCCCCCGGATTTGCCGTCGGCCTACAGGCCCATTGTGCTCCTGGACAATGTGGGTAAGCTGCTGAAGCGTGTCCTCGCTGCCCGCATCGTCCGACACCTGGAGGAGGTGGGGCCCGATCTGTCGGACGCTCAATTTGGGTATCGGAGGGGGCGTTCGACCATCGGGGCCCTGTTACGCCTGAGGCAGACGGCCGCGGAGGCTGTCGCCGGCAAAGGAGTGCTGTTGGCGGTGTCGTTGGACATCGCCAACGCCTTCAATAGTCTGCCATTCAGCTGCATCAGGGAGGTGCTCCGGTTCCATGGAGTGCCACTGTACCTCAGGCGGCTGGTGGTAGACTATTTGGAGGGGCGCAGTGTTCTCTACGCGAGCCCCGCAGGGGACACTGTGCGGACGCCCATGTCGTGCGGTGTTCCGCAGGGGTCGGTTCTGGGGCCGACTCTGTGGGACATCGGTTACGACTGGGCGTTGAGAAGGAGTCTCCCCCCAGGGCTGAGCGTTATTTGCTATGCTGACGACACACTCGTCACAGCCCGAGGCAGGACACTCGAAGAGGCGGCGAGCCTGGCCACTCTCGGCACCGAGGAGATGGTCAGGCAAATTGAGGCGCTGGGGCTCAGGGTGGCCCTAAACAAGACGGAGGCCCTACTATTCCATGGGCCCCGTGTGAGGCTGCCCATCAGCGCCTCGTTAGTCGTCAACTCCATCCACATCAGTATCCAGGCCCATATGAGGTACTTGGGTCTGGTGCTCGACGGGCGATGGTGGTTCCGGGAGCATTTTCGTCCAATTGCTCCCCGGCTGGTCGGCGCGGCATCCGCCCTTTCTCGGCTCATGCCGAACGTGGGCGGACCCAGTTTCGAGGGCCGACGCCTGTATGCGGGGGTGATCCGCTCAATGGCCATGTACGGCGCACGCGTGTGGGCGAGCGCTCTGAACGCCCAGCTCAGGGCGGTGCTGTGGAGGCCACAGCGAGCCATGGCTGTCAGAGCCATTCGCGGGTACCACACGGTGTCTACCGAGGCGGGCATGCCTATTGACCGGGACACCCCCGTGGGACCTAGAGGCGGAGATGCTCTCCGACCTCTACCAGCGGGTTACCTCAATGCGCGAAGAGGGTGGCTCCCCATCGTTCAACGAGATAGCCACCTGGCGCGAGGACGCCCGCCGAGAAGTCATCGCCCGTTGGGCTACGCGGTTGGAGAGGCCTAGACACGTTGTTATTACCGTTGAGGCCCTCCGGCCCGTACTGATGGAGTGGATGGAGCGGCGGCACGGAGTCCTCTCTTTCCGGTTGGTGCAGGTCTTGTCGGGGCATGGTTGCCTCAGCAAGTAACTGCACACGATCATGCGGAGGGAGTGGACTCCGTCCTGCCACCATTGCAGTAGCGACGAGGACACGGCGCAACATACGCTCGAGGTATGTTCGGGCTGGGACGGGCAGCGCCGTGACCTCGTCGCTGTCATCGGTGCCGACCTGACGCTGCCGGCTGTTGCGCGAGCGATGGTCGACAGCGTCAGGAATTGGGACGCGGTCGCCGCCTTCTGTGAGGCTGTCATCTCGCCGAAGGAGGCGGCAGAACGGGCCCGGGAGGATTCCGGTGACCCGGGCCGCCGCCCGCGGCCGGGGCGGCGCAGGCGCGAGTACCTGCGCCTGATGGCGCCCTAACCGAGGCTTCGGGTGATCGGACCGGGGAATTGTCCGGTCACCCGACGTGAGGCCACCGCGTGAGGACGACGCCTCGACGGCGAAAGCTGTCGGGGCGTCGACAGGAGAGGAGCCCGAGAGGGCATACCGCCGAGCGGGCCACCGAAGACAAAGATCGGGTACCGGTGGCCCGCTCGCACGGCGAAGAAGAGGTGCTTGCAGGGTGGGTCAATGGGGTTGCGCGCCACCTCTTCCGTCACCCCGGACCGATTTGGCGGGGTGCGACGTCCATAGCCCACCGCAAAAAAAAAAAAAAAAAGGATACATATCATCATTCTCCTACTTGAAATAAAACTACTTTTACGGATTCTATCGCGTTTGTATTTGATTTATAATTTCCCGACGTTTCGAACACTTTACAGTGATCATGGTCACGGGAGGACTGAGGTGTCTTACGTCCAATATGTCATTGTTATTACAGAAATTTATTTATATCTACCCTATAAGATATTAAATTTTGACCCACATTTTTATACAAAATTAATACAATTCATTGCCAGTACAAAAAGAGAATGATTCTATATATAAAATTTATGTTGTTTATGATTTTTTATTATTAAGGTATTTAATTTATGATAATTATTATTGTGGCAATTTTACAATTTTTACAAAACTAATAAAAAACTATTCAGCTACTACCGGATCGGAACGCGGCCACTCTGAGAAAGATCCGGCGAGAAAACTCAGGAGGCATGATACTAATTTTATTATTGAATTTTTGAGTGGCGGCCTACTTTATCTTACTAAAATTAATTAAAATTAAAATTTAACTATTATTGTGGGTCAAATCTATACAATAAGTGCTCACAGTGTCTTGCAGTCTTGTGGTGGTTTTCTTAGTTTTATTTTTAATTAAGTGAATGACAGGATCCCAGCTTGATGATAATACCCAGCCATCCTCCCTATTGAAATTTTTATGTTTTTTGATTTCAATAGCCTCGCGAACCATTCTAGGAAGGTATCGGTGTTCTTTTGCGAGGATTTGTGGTTTATCAAACCTGATATAATGGCGGGCGCGGTCCTGACTATGCTCACAGACTGCAGACTTAGTGTGACGGCGGTGTTTCACATCAGCTATGTGTTCCTTGATCCGAGTTCTTACAGATCTCTTTGTTTGGCCTATATAAGAGAGACCACAGTCACAGTCTAATTTATAAACTCCTGCATCCTGTAGAGGGATCTGGCACTTGACAGGTGGTAAGAACTGACTAATCCTCTTCAATGGCTTAAAATAGGTTTTTATAGAAGCATGTTTTAGGATATAGCCAATCTTGTCAGTGACTCCTTTTACATAAGGTAGGACTGCAGGGAGACGTTCAACTGTTGGTGGTTTCACACGGTCTCCGTGACGGGGGCGAGGAACTTGCAGCTTGTTTGCACGTCTCCTACTCTTATCCCAATTACTTGGGGTCGATACAATATGAACTTATCTTTCATAGTACATATTGATTGAATTAGGCGATACATGGCGGAAATCCATTATTATTATAAAATGGAGGAGAGGAAGGAAAATCCACCACTTTCCCACGGTTAATCAATATACCGTACACCTCAAAAAAGGAAGGAATACGGGATGGGATCAAGGTGGAATAGAATATAAGGAAATCTTACTCCTGTGATGAGCACCGCCTCCAGAACTTCTACTTGCAATTTTCCGCAGAACTTCGAATAAAGATTCGACACGTGTTTCGCCTCTAAACGAGGCCTCCTCAGGACGGTTCGGCTTCAAAGCGGCGCGGAAAATTGCAAGTAGAAGTTCTGGAGGCGGTGCTCATCACAGGAGTAAGATTTCCTTATATCCTATTCCACCTTGATCCCATCCCGTATTCCTTCCTTTTTTGAGGTGTACGGTATATTGATTAACCGTGGGAAAGTGGTGGGTTTTCCTTCCTCTCCTCCATTTTATAATAATAGTACATATTGTAAAAGTTATTGGCAATAGTTTTATGACTGGCCACCTGCCAGACGTCAACCCTCCTTGGGAATGTAATTGTTGACCAAACGGCATCAGATGAAGTAGGCTTAGGTCGTTATAAGGCTCTTAGTCGTCTTTTACGACGTCCGCGAGCAAAGTAAGGGTTGGTAGTATTCGAAACCGCTACCACACAACTTACATACATATATTGAAGACAGGGTATATATCTATCTATACATATAATAAAAATGTAACGGGTTGCTGTCTGTACATGGAAGATATATGAAAAAAAATATTACTGGGGCCTTTATCAACACTAATAGAACACAAAACAATAATTTTTAAAATTTTTGTCTGTTTATCTGTTTGTCTGTTTATCTGTTTGTCTGTGTGTTTGTGCACGCTAATCTCAGAAACGGCTTATCCGATTTAGACGCGGTTTTCACTAATATATTGTGGTAAACTTCACTTAACATTTAAGCTTTATTTTATGTCAATTGGTTTATAAAAAAAAAAGTTATGTCAATTTAAAAAATATTGAGAGAAAAATATCTTTATCGATTTTTTTCAAATTACGTACAAATTATCTTTAGTAAAAATAAATAAACACGTGTTTCAGCATTTGTTGATTTTCACCCTCTGGGGGTATAAATTAGGCCTGCAAAGCGGGTTAGACGACTCATTAAATCATTAGCGCCAAGCCGATATTATTGAAGCTGGCAACTTGAAATGTTGACTGTCGTTTCTTTATATGACGTAGAGATTCACTAAGAAAGGATTTTACGAAATTATACCCCTAAGGGGGTGGAGCAGAGTGGCAAAGTTTGTATGAAGAGAAAAAAATCTTTATTGATTCTTTTCAAATTACAAGTCGAATCAAATATTCTAGGGTAATATCCGGCATCTGTCAATTTTCACCCTCTGGTTGTGTAAATTAGGCCTGTGAAGCGGGTTGAACGACTCATGGTAATGAGTCGTTCAAACGTTTGGCGGTAGCCAAGCCGAAACTATTAAAGCTAGAAACATTAAATTTTGAAGCACGTTTTTATTTATGACATAGAGATTCAATATGAAAGGATTTTATGAACTCCGCCCCTAAGGGAGTGTAACAAAGCGGCAAAGTGTGTATGGGGAGAAAATTTCTTTATCGATTCCTTTCAAATTACGTACAAATATTCTTCGGTAAAAATAAATAAACACGTGTTTCTCTCTCCCTCTCCATCAACCCCGCACCAGTGCCGTTGTGGCGACCAGTTCCGGCGTGAGAGTTCACACGATACACATAGTAGACGACAATAGGTTCTTGCCTAATAGTTTAAGATACAGGTTAAGTTTAGCTTCAAAAATGTTCACTCTATAACTCAAATAATAAATCATATCTAACGAGGTCGCAACTCTGCTGGTGAAACAAAACAGTCAAATAAAGGGTGGCGATAACTATATTTTTATCCCATGGTCATACCGTAAATAGTATATTAAAGGCAATATAATTTGTAGAATGAATAGAACTTTGAACAACCATTTCCTTTAGTGACTGGCTATGGTATATAGACACACCGCACCCAATCCGTCGGGCCGTACACGTACATCTACGTTATGCGGGGGGCCACCGGAACCGGGTATCATCTCGAGTCGAAGCCCTCATACAGTGAACCTCAGTACAGGTACTCACGCTTGCGCCGCCCAAAGCACCGACAGTAGAGCATGTCAACGTAGACTATTTTCTCTCGGATATGGTGAATATTACCTAATTCCGTTAGACAACTAACTCGCAGAAGGCGGCGACCGCATCCCAGTTTCTGACGCTGTTAATCATCGTCCTGGCGACAAACCTTCAACACCTTCCTTTTTCTATTTAACTCTGTCAGAGATGACTTCTGCGTGGACGAAGTCGCGGGCAAAAGCTATATTGTATATATTTGAAAACTTCGTGACAAAATCAATAAACGTAGTAATTTTGATTTTATTAGTCGTTTTTAATGTTTTTGCAAGTATCAAAGAATTGAATTAAATGAGGTTTTGGTTAATTTTAAGTAAATATTCATGGCCACGGATAAACTTTGATTAAAGAGTAAAAATACTATAAAAACATTGTAAACCTTTCTCGACAACCTTCACGTTGGCCTTAAAGATTAAAACGCATTCTCTAACACTCTCACTGATCGCTGAATTAAAATACAATTAACTTGAACCACCAATTTTTGTAAACAAAAAACTGAATGGAAATCGCCGGGGATTTGATCAGCGTATCACATTTACTCGCAATGGCTTTAAGCTAACACGTCTCTTAGTCAATTAATTATAAATAAATAATTATAAAATTTATTGAAAATATCTCTTATTTAAAATAGTGTTGTAATATCTTTGCATAAATTAAAAAAAGCAACTTCGGCGGGAAAGTATATTTCTTATAAAGTGTGATTGTATTATGTTTGATATCTTCAGAGTACATTTCAAGATAAAATGGCGCCAATACTTAGCAGCCTCTTTAGGTAAGTGACTTTGTTTGCCATATTTTGCTGTATATTAATAAAATAAATTCTATATATTAAATATACATTTTAAGTAAATAATAACTTCTTTTATGTCATATTTTGTTTGGTGTGTAAATATCATAATGATTTATATTATTATTATTATTTAATTTCCATTTTGTATTCTCTTTATTCTACCTATTCTACCGTGTGGCGGTGGGATAAGAATATAACTTTCATCACACCTTACGAGCCCATGGGATTTGTAAAATCCGGATAAGAGTCTCATCAGGCGATCTGTGGGCAAGAGCCCTATAGTAGGAAACACAAAACATTTTACTGAGATTGTCAACTCGCTTACAAAGCGTGACGATCAAAGATCCTTTCATTTGTGAAAAAGATTTTTGATTGACTGCACAGGTGGCGTAATGGTTAAGATACCGACCTTCCTTGCCAGTGCCGTGAGTTCGATTCTCACACAGGACAACACTTTGTGCGAATTTGTGTCCGTTTTATGTTTGTAAAGTACCACCTAATACAAGGATTATTTCTTTAGTACAGGGTCTTAAAAGAGTCTACCTCGAACGACAAAAGCCTGAATAATTTTTTTTTCAAGATTTCCCTCTCTTGCAGTGCTAGCAAATTCAATTTACATTATTAAGTTTACTTCTATGGGAAAATAAGGCATGTTCAATTGCGTTTTTACTGCGTCATCACGCGGAAATCTTCGTTTGACGGTCAACCTTTGATACATTTGTAGTACATGATGAACTGATTGGCCTTGTGGATAATAAACTTATTTAACTAACATTCCAATGGATATAGACACGATTTGACCTTAAATCTATTCATTTATTAATCATTTATATAAATTAAAGATACAGCTTATGAGATTTGCACCTTTTACTACTAGTCGTGCTTTTTCAATAACAACGCAACAAATAACTGATACTGAAGCGGGTAGATATAATTTCTGTAATAACGATGACTTTTTGGACGTAAGACACCTCAGTTCTCCCGTGACCATGATCACTGTAAAGTGTTCGAAACGTCGGTAAAGTATATAATATAAAAATCAAATACAAACGCGATAGATTCAGTAAAAGTAGTTTTATTTCAAATGAGTAACATTCGCGTAAACATAAGAAATCATTATTTTATAAACTCGTCAACATCACGCTGCTCTTATCCCAATTGTTCAAAATCGACTCAATATTATACTCATCTTTTATAGAAAAGTTTTGTCAAATTTTATAATGGGCGCCTGCCTAACTTCAACCCTCCTTGGATGTATTGTTGTTGACCAGACGGCTTCACATCTAGTTGGCCTAGATCGATGAAAAACTCTTAATCGTCTTTTAAGAAATCCCACGAGCAATTTAAAAGTTGGCAATATTCGTTCCCACCACCATACAGCAATACAAACCAAAAAAGATATAGTTTTAGTCAAAAGATATACGAAACGGCAAGAAAAAGTTCCTAGATCTCAATGCTGAGACCAATGAGATGCACAAGTGTTATTTCATTAAATTTGGTACAGTCATTAAGGAACAATGCTTTCATAAGCATACGTATTGGAAAAAATGTAATATTTAAAAATAATATGGAAAACTGTTTCTATTATACAAAACTACATATGTTTTTTTTTTTATTTATTTTTAAAATTATAGTTTTACGCATGACGAAAACCAGATATTTAATTAATATGTCAACAAACAAAATGAAAAGATCGAACTAAGAAATGAAAAATAAAGTGCTGGCAAACCCAACTGCTAGTACCTACTTTAACTCCGCGTATTAATTCATAAATGATTAAACACAGCATTATAACATGAATTCATTAAATAATAATAAACTTTATAGTCCAAAATTCAAGCATATGTGTTAATTCTGTCTAAAAACAATGGTTCTTGAAGATAAAGCAACAATAATTATTCGGTGTAAAAACTTCTTATATACTTCCAAATCTATTATATTCTCAATTAAAATACATATAGGAAATGAATAATGAAGTTACAATAGTGTCCATCTATCCATCCATCAGAGAGAGAATGCCATTCGCAACGGTCCTGTGCCACCTGCATCCCATGGATTCCTGCAACCTTAGTAATGTCACCAGTCCACCTAGTGGGGGATACAATAGTATATAATATGTAAATATAATTATCATTTTATTAAAATACGTGATATTAAAATCAATTTAAGGATTTAAAAAGAGAATTAACCGTTTAAATTAAAAAATAAAATAAAAAAATTGCCTGTCTTCTAAACGTATATAAGTAATTGGATGGTTTTTTGGCGGGAATCTAAAACGGCATGTGGTGCTCTTGTATTATATTCGATATCTTAGTGTTTTAACGTGTTATATTAGATAATTTTGATGGCATTTTATGTAATGTGATGTGACGGAACTGCTAAGATGTAGTGAATATCATATGAAAGTGCTTTACAACGTTTTCGTTTTTCATCAAAATTCTCACAAGATACCATTAACAGTGTGGCCATAGTATTGTTGATGGTGACAATTTGACTTACTGACGGACAATGACTAATCTGAAGACACTAAAAACTTGAAGATATTTATAACTCGACACTGGCAACAATGGCTCATTTAAGTAGCTGATTGCCAATACATAAAAATAAGAAGAAGAAGAAGTAATTGAATTGTGATCTGAATGAATTGCTTTAAGATAACTTTATTATTAAAATTTACATTGCATGGTATATGGGTCTCAAGCTCTAATTTTTATGCAGTGAACTATTATACCAAAATAAATGTGCGTTCAAACTCATCAGTCACCATAAAGAACAGTCTTTTAGAAATACCCGATTACGAAACGAAAAATGATGTCACAAGCGGGGTTCGAACCCGCACCTATTGGGAATCCGGCCCAATCGTGCTGCCACTTACACAGGATTTGCCGGATTCCCAATAGGTGCGGGTTCGAACCCCGCTTGTGACATCATTTTTCGTTTCGTAATTGGGTATTTATAAATAATTAAGCATATTAAGGGCTAAAAATTTCAGTAATTTGAATAACAAGGTTGTGTCATCGTTTAATACAATTCTAACTGTAAAGTTTGAAGTATTAAGCCTATACAATGTGTAAACATTGTCCGGTAGATGCCATACGTCACCTTGAAGACGTAAGATATAATATGAAGCGAAATTTGCATGTCCTAAAATAGTTCACGATGGTGTAAGTGGCAGCACGATTGGGCCGGATTCCCAATAGGTGCGGGTTCGAACCCCGCTTGTGACATCATTTTCCGTTTCGTAATCGGGTATTTATAAATAATTAAGCATATTAAATGCTAAAAATTTCAGTAATTTGAGTCTTTTAGAAGTTTAAAATTTCATTTGTCTCAAAGATAACTAATATTTATGAATTTCTTCGAAAATATCATCGTATGTAAAAATCGAACAAAATCTTAAACAGATATGACTAGATTAATTTAGTGCCGGTACACAATATTAGAGGGCAACACCAAAAGTTTAATGGATGTAATAAAAGAAGTCAAAAAATTTAATATTTAATGAATTGCCATGCATAAGGAAATAAATAATTCATTCATTGAAAATTCGCAACATCAAGAAACTATATCAGAATTCTCTAACAAATACAATTTATTATTAAAAACTACAAGAAATCCAGCAATATATTGACACTCACTAAGAAAATAAATACTTCACAAACATCATTCGCCGTACCATTTACCACACCGCATAAAGTTACGAAAACCAAACACGATCAAACACAGGTTCAAAAAACTTGATCATTATGAATGGCTTCTGTTGGCAGTTGACTGCAACTTCGCCAATGTTCCGTAACACTTGTTCGTAGGCCGTCAAACGAAGGAGATTGTATCGTACAAAATAATATGTAAAGGATCGGTGAATATAACTCTAAGGTTACATAAGAAATACGATGATGAATAAGTATTATACTGAAACAAAATAATATTTTTAACTAGGTTTAAATATAAATAAATAAATACTAAATTTACATACTTAACAAATTTATAGGCTTTAGAACTCGAGCTGAAAAATAATAATAATAACATCAAATTAGTTTGCATCACAGAACATAATACGCCTAAAAAGGATAAGAAATGTCTTAATATACAAAATTTTAGTGTTAGATTAGAGATTAGAGTGTTCAGTATAGAACTGATAGAATAAATATTGCATGTTATATATATTTACAGATCACCAAAACTCGAAATAGAAGAAGTTAATGTATTTCCGTGTGTTGACGAAGTAAGAATACTATTTACCACCCCATATCTTACCCGTGGGTGATCGTACGAGACGACTAAGGGATATAAAATGCATATAACATCTATGCGAGAGAAGGAAAACTCGAAACAAAACCCTATACCAACATGTCTGACCAGTGCGGTATAGTAGGTTAATTTCCCTCCCATTACGGAGGAGGCCCGAGTCCAACAGTGGGGCGTTTATGGGCTGTGATGATGATGATGAATGTATTCTTTATATCATTTTATTCCCTATTAACTACTTATTGTTATTGTAAAAAGAAAGTAATTATATCCAGTGACTTCAAAATAAATTAAGTTCGAAAAACTCATGAATATATTTTTCAAACAGACATTAAAGTCCTATACTTAATCTTAAAGTAGCAATTAATGAACCAACACGTTTAAGAATGTATTGATAACTTTTATTTATTATGCAAGGTTGCTCATTCGAAAACCTTGACTCATCTTTGTCTGGTCATACTATGTAACTATTTAAAGTACCAGTAAAGATAAATTTGTCGTTTTCACATTTAAAAACGTATTTATTGTAAAGTAAACGTTGATAAATTTAAAAAAATCGCTCAGTTTTTGTGAGGTATTCGTTAGTGAGGCACCTAATACTTATTATAACTTCTATGGGCTTTTTTACATCTTAAGCTTTCCAGTTCAATTGATAATAACATCCTGTAGTATCTCAACCTAAATGGATTACAAGAGGTTTTGTTGTAAATGTCAATATAGAAAACAAACTAAGTCAACTTTAATGGCAATATAGAAAAAACTGCACTAACCAAAATAAAAATGCGTTTATTTAGACTTAAGATTATAATTAAGCTTGCACAAAAACCTCTAAATGAAAATTATATAAACGACTCATTTTTTTTTTTTTTTTTTTTTTTATTGCTTATGGCGGCAAACGAGCAGACAGCACACCTGATGGTAAGTGTCACTGCCGCCCATGGACCTTTGCCAATGGTATAGCTAGGCCGCTGCCTACCAATACAACCCTGAACCCACCCCAGTTAGGCTTCCGGCTCTCTCGCTCACCGAACGAAGCGCAATAGCACATTGCTATTACTCAGACGTCGATCTTCTGCGAGAGTGTGGTACTACCCCGGACGGACCGGCCCGCGGCTGTTAACAGAGAACTGTCCACAGCGTGGTCCTACCACAATAGATTATATAAGTAAATGCATGATTATATAAGTAAATAGATTTAATAAGTAAATACACAGCTACTTGCAACATATTAATAGTAAAAATTATCTCAATATCCCTAAAGACGACATTCAGTACATTATAGTTGATGAGAATGTCTTAATGGTTACTTTGAAATTACATAATAGCTTTTTGTCAATCAACGGTTTGAAATTTAGAAAGGGAAAAATATTAATGATGATATTTATACTTTTTTAAATACAATCATTACTAACACTGATAGTAAAAGGCAGACTTGTACTCTGTACATGGATTTAAGAAAGGCATTTGAATGTGTTCACCATAAAACATGATTAAATAAGTTATATGCTTATGGTGTTTTGGCAACTGCAATAAATAAAATATTTATTACCTTAGTAATAGAAAACAAATCATACAAATAAACAAGTCGTGTTCTATTAAAACATTTTCTTCAGCCATTAAAACCGTACAAATATTGTCTTCTACTTAGAGAAAAGTAATTTTTGGCGTACCGCAGGGAAGAACGCTGGACCACTATTATTTATTGTCTATATGAATAACTTTTCAAAAATAAATAAAATCCTTTTGCTAATAATAGCACAATTATTTTTATAAAACATAACAAATTATTGTTTAAGAATGATATAAATATACTATTAACTGACTGATATTGAATAATTCTTTTTGTTGATGATAGCACAATTATTTTTACAAGACAAAGAATTATTAATTCTCAGCCCATATATGTATGTCCTACTGTTGGGCTCGAACCTCCTTCAAAATGGGATGAAAATTGACCTACTATACTACGCTGATCAGACGTGTTATAGGGTTTTATTTCGAGTTTTGCTTCTCTTGCATAAATATTATGCGCTAATTATGAATGACATAAATAAATTAATAATTAAGAATGACATAAATAAATATATTAAGTGTTTGATATTGAATAATTTAATTATAAATTTCAATAAACATCCTTTATGACATTTAGAAATATATTAAATAAATTAGTTGACTTAAATATCCAATTTAATGACACAAAAGTCTTAAATGTAAAACAACAAAGTTTTTAAGTATCCATATTGATAATACTATTAATTGTAAAAATATATCATTAATTTATTTGTACTAAAATTAATCAATTTTCTTATGCTCTAAAGAAGCTATCACTACCTGTAGCTCCTATACTAAATTACGATATTATACTTTGGGGAAATTCTGCTAACGGAGAACATGTCGCCAAAAACATAAAAAAATATTAAAAAAAAAAAAACCGACTTCAGAGCTATACCTACGATAAACGATATACAATAAACTTACACTAAAAAGTAGAAAATAATCCTTTTAATTAGTTTAAACTAATTAAAAGGATTCAAAATTAAATTCCCTTGCATAAATCTTTAAAGTGCATTAAATCATCAACGAAATCTGCCCGCGTTCGGGTAGTTCACTCAGTGACATCGCCCCTCCTTTATCGCACCTGCCTCGCTCCGGCTATCGCCCTATTAGCAGTGATCGTCCATATTTGCGTAGGTCAGGTAGGTACTGCGTGAGCCGCGTGATGTTCGCAAAGTAGAAAAACTGTCCTTGACTGGCATCGACTCCAAAAAAATAGTACTTGTAAATAAATATTAATAATTTCGTTTATTATATTTCAATGCTCCTTGCTTTGAAATACAAAATATAATATTATTATCCATTTTTCTTGACATAGTATAAGTTTTTACATACCTACCTGTAAATAGGTAGGTATACTATAATTTCGTAAATTGTGCTGTTATTCTTTTGAGATTAAACTAATTAAAAGGATTATTTTCTACTTTTTAGTGTAAGTTTATTGTATATCGTTTATCGTAGGTATAGCTTTGAAGTCGGTGTTTGTTTTTTTTAAAATATTTTTTTATTTGCCGGTTTTTAGTGGAAAATAAATGAATTCAAATTTTATTTAATAGGTAGACCTAGTAAACGGGCTGCTCAAATGAGACAGCACCGTTTGGAAGAAACGAGTGACGAGAAAGACACTCGTTTAAAGAAAAATGGGGTTAGGAAATGGGATAAATATTACAAATGAGAGTGACGAGCAGCGGGCAATAGGCTTTCTCAGATGAGGGCATACACAAACTTATCTAGGCGTAATGAAACTACAGAAAGTTATTCTCAGCGACTCAGTTTGATTCGCGAACGTTATCAAACCAAATCGAGGAGCAACGATATCAACGTATTAGCTTAATACACGAAAGTTTAATAAAATTGGAAAAAGAAATATAATATTTAAAAAAATAATCAATATTCATTAAAAAAAAATTTTTTTTTTTTCAATTGTTTTTACCAATTTTATACTACTTATACTACCCCTTAGTAGTGAAATCTTGAAAAAACGCTAACACACATTCTTTTATTTCTAAAAAGATGTAGGTGTGTGAAATTTCGTACTTCTAACTTTGAAAATGATAAACTTCCATATAAATGTTCATCCCGTGACCCTTATTTTACCCCTTAGTAACATTGTTGTTTTACCATCAGCTAAAGCTCATAAAGATAATCTCCATACACAAATAATCATTATGTATAGAGGCGTCAGAAACAGCATTTTTGCCCTACATTTTAAGGAATTACTCTCGATTTTCCCAGGATCCCAGCACCAGATCCTGATACCTTTAGAGTATCCTCTTTCTAACAAAGAAAGAATTATAAAAATCCATCCATAATTGGCGTTGCTATCGCGTAACACATACAAAAAAAATAGCGTTCGAATTGAGAACCTCCTCCTTTTTGGAAGTCGGTTAAAAAAAAGTGCATAAAGGTCATAAATCTTTCTTTATTAAACTTAAATTCTGACATTACCGTGCAATCTAGAAGTTGTTTTTTTATTAGAAAAAAAAAATATTTGATAAAATGTACAGTATAAGACATAACCTTTTTTTTGCGGTGGACTATGGAGGTGGTCATATAAGACCCAGGGGCGGCTTTCCCTATAGTGCAGAGGGTGCGGTGCACCCAGGCGCCGGATGTTAGGGGGCGCCGAGAGCCGCTCGGGACAGATAGAGCCTTAATTCTAACTTCATAATCCGATAGCGTTTACCTGGTTTCGTGTCAAAACAACGAGACTAAGCATGCGACAACGTATTCTAGCGATTCAGCTGCAGAAGCTATTCTAGTTTGTTCACGCATTTTGATACAAGAGGGCGCCAGGTGATTGTTTGCACCCGGGCGCTACATGTGCTAGAGTCGCCACTGATAAGACATAACCTGAACATAAGTTTTGCACATAATGCCACAATATTTCATAATAAGAGCATACTGGGCAAGGTTTTAAATTGTATAACAATTTACCCAAACTGCTCCTCGAAATAGAAATGATTAAGAACTTTAAATCTAAAATAATAAACTTGCTATTAGAAAAGGCATACCATTCCATAAATGATAATCTTTTTGCCCAATTATGAATTCAATACATTAATACCACTATTTTATTTGCGATAATCTGACATTCATGTGTGAATTTATATTATAAAATTTAAAAACTCAATTATATATTTAATTTATTGTAATTCATTATTTCATAATGCATGTATTATTAATTTTCTTATTATGCCACACATTACATCCCGAAAGGTTAAATACAGTGACGCTAAACTAATGTTGTTGTGACGGCATATGAATAAATAAATAAAATAGATCCTTGAACTACCGCACATCTATTGGTACAATCTGGTTACTAAGATTGCAAATTATTTAATACTAGCTTCTGCCCGCGGCTTCACCCGCGTAAAAGATTACTTTTCTAAAGTTTTTTATCTCCTATCTTATTATTTTACCCATTAAAAGTAAATTATTTACAAAATGTTAATGTCATATTTATTTATATCTAATCAATAGCCTAAAAATAAGTTTCAAGCTTTTGGCTTTAAAAGTAACGCAACTTTACATCCCCCTTTACAACCATTTGTTGCATTAAAAAGTAGCCTATGTCCTTTATCAAGCTCTAGACTATCTGTGTACCAAATTTCATTAAGATCGGTTCAGTAGTTTTAGCGTGTAAGAGCGACAGACAGAGTTACTTTCGTATTTATAATATTAGTAAGGGTGATTCGTAGGTCGCTAGGGTTCACTATTATAAGAAACTACGCTATAACTCTCAAGAAACCCATAGTTCAGTTCGATTTAAAGCATACATATATGAGAAAAGAATACAAGAATTTTGAAAATATACTGTCAGTGAGAATCAAATCTTTTCCAAGTAAACGCTGCAAAAAGTCAAACAATATCTCAGAGAATTCTCCGTCCAAGATTTATTGCAGTGAAACTTCTAATGCGACTTCCAACAAGGTTGCGTTAAACGTTTAACGCAATAGCACTCGAACGTATGTGCGTAGTATTTCTGTTACAGGCCAGCGCGAGCGTTAGCAACGAGTACCGTCCAATATTCCAACGCAAGAGGGAGAGAGAAACAAAGATACACAAAGGTTGAAAGTAGGAGAGAGAAAGAGAGTGAATCAGTAGATCCCAAGCACATGCGTGTGGTATTCTTGCTATGCAGCAAAATGAACAGTGTGAGCGTCGTGAAATTAGCTGAAATACGTACTTGTTGTTCTATTTTAATTTATAATATTCATTATTTTCATAGGTTTAAGTTTTTACTTTTGTCGGCAGTCCTCATGACTGCTTTGTGTTTTTTTTTTGTATTACGAAACACCTCAATAGGAAATATTAGCGTAGAATATTAGCAACCTTTTTATTTAAGATGCAACACTCGTTTCTAAGAAAATAATCATTAATATTTATTTTACAATAATATGTACATTCAAAGTTTAGTTTTAAAATAAAATATTTACAGAAAAATAGAATAAGAAATAAAAAACAAAGGCATCGAAAAATTCCTCCGCCTCACTGTCCACCGTTAAAGTGCCCAGA
The DNA here is from genome assembly GCA_905163515.2 of Lymantria monacha. Classification (NCBI taxonomy): domain Eukaryota; kingdom Metazoa; phylum Arthropoda; class Insecta; order Lepidoptera; family Erebidae; genus Lymantria; species Lymantria monacha. The sequence goes on along the minus strand of LR991081.1, from coordinate 6,933,239 downwards.
AAGCTGGCAGCATTTTCATTGCACGCATTGCCATTCAACGTGGTACGTTGAATGGCAATGCGTTGCCCTTTTATGCAAGTTATAAATAAAGAATCCTTGTATAACGGCTTTTCAAACATATTATTCACGGACTCAAATTACACCCAGACTCAGAACAACAATTTCTGCATTGTAATCATCAAAGTATCGTGCTGTATATGAATCGAAATCATGACACTGGCATGGTAAGATCTTAACCACAATCTGTCCAGTATTTTTTTTTTGCTTTTTTTTTGGCGGCTGGCTACGGTACCTCACGCCCCGCTAATCCGTCCAGGGCGACAGGAAAAGCGGCGCACGACCCCGTAGACCCTACATAGATGTCTCGACACCGTGCGAGTGGGTCACAGGAACGCGGTCTTTGCGGTCTACCCTCACGGGTATCCTCTCATGTCGACGCCCCGTCATCTCGACCCATAAAATGAATCTCGATGTCGGGGCGTCGTCCTCACACGGTGGCCTCGCTCCAAGGGCGACCAGACTAATCCCTGGTCCGGTCACCCGCTGCCTCGGCTAGGGTGGCATGAGGCGGAAGTTTTCATGCCTCCGCCAGCCCTGTCGCCGGCGGCGGCGCGAATCTTCGAAGAGAAGATCCTCTCGTATTCGCTCCGCCGCTTCCTTCTACGAGATAACGGACTCGCAGATGGCGGCGACCGCGTCCCAATTCCTCTCGCTGTCGACCATCGCTCGCACGACGGCCAGCAGCGAGAGGTCGGCACCGATGGCGGCGACGAGGACAGAGCGCTGCTGAGCCCAGGTCACGCAGACCTGGAGCGTCTCCTGCGCCGTGTCCCGGTCGCCGCCGCACTGTTGGCAGGACGGAGTCAATCTGTGCAGTCTAGCAGTATAATTATACTTAATGTATTGTAATTTGTATTTTGTTTTCGTCATAAAATAACTACTGCAGGTCATACACTGGACGTGTCATGGCCATGACCATGAGTTTTCCATTAGGAGATAAAATAGCATAGATAGTTTGTTACTATCCCTAATTCTGTGTGGTAGCGGCTACGACTACTACCAACTCTTACTTTGCTCATAGATGTCGTAAAAGACGATTAAGAGTCTTATAACGACCTTGGCCAACTCCATCTGATGCCGTTTGGTCAACAATTACATTCCCAAGGATGGTTGACGTCTGACAGGCGGCCGGTCATAAAACTATTGCCAATACTTACAATATGTACTATGAAATAAGAGTACATATTGTATCGACCCTAAGTAATTGGGATTAGAGTAGGAGAATGATGATGACCTTGTTACTATCCTGCATTAGCTGTCGATTTAGCTTATGACGCCTCATCGCCTATATTATAACTTCGGAAAAGGAAGTGTTTGGCGAATTTTCTTCCTATATTTTCAACCACTACATGAAAGATTTAATAAATACTTGATATATTTTTGTTTATTTTTATTAAATTACATATAGCAAGCTACGGCAGCCTGTGTACGGGCATGTCGATGGGGTGGACGTCGCCGGTTCTACCCCAACTGCACGGAAACTCCCCTCTGCCTCGGGAGCCAACACTCCAGGAGGAGTCCTGGATAGCCTCGCTACTCGTGTTAGGAGGGTTGTTGGGTAAACATTTTAATTAAATATATAAATATGTATTTTTTAATTATATTATTATGTCGCCATGCACTAAACTTCACATTGAAATACTAAACAATACCTTCTTCTTAATTTATTTTAGTTTTTCCAGTCAATTACCAATATGAATTCACTGTCACTAGTATCCAGTTTAATATACTTTTCAAGCTACTTGCCTTAAAAATAAAGTCATTGGTTACCCATTTAAGATTACTCTTCGCATTTTGGCGGAACATGAAATGCACATAAAGCAATATTATATTATATCTACTACACTTTAGCATTTTTTCTGCATTACATTATAGAAAATTCTAACTAATTTATTTAATTTAAAACTGTATACTTAATATAATTAAAAAATACCATATGAAATTTTCACGCTGCTCCTTAAACACTCGATTGATTCTTAATATATGGCAAGTCAACTCTCAATTCTTGCAGGTCCTCTGATCACAGTTCCTCTGTCGCGTCACATCGGGCGCCGTTGGATAATCATGGGCTCCAACATTCCTCTGCTTCTGGGGTGGCTACTGGCCGGCGTCACCACTAACCTAGAGACGCTCTATGTTGCAAGAATTATGTGGGGTTGCGCCACTGGCATGCAATTCGCTACAGTGCCTATTTATATTGGGGAAATTGCCGAAGTAAGTATATTTGCTATTAAGCAAAGAGAAAATGCATTTATATTATGTAAATATTTTTATTAGCAATATTCATAGCTCCATTCGAACGAATCCGTGTGGTGACTGAGTAAGACAATTCACCACCCCCTATCATGCCCGTGGGTGATCGTAAGAGACGACTAAGGAATATAAAATGCATATAACATCTATACAAGAGAAGAAAAACTCGAAACAAAACCCTATATCAATACGTCTGACCAACGCGGTATATTAGGTAAATTTCCCTCCCATTACGAAGGAGGCCCGAGCCCAACAGTGGGACATATATGGGCTGTGATGATGATGATAATGACGATAGCTCCATTTCTCAACTGACCTGTTAAATTTATAAAATTCAGGACAAAATCCGGGGTGCTCTCAGCGCATTCTTCTTACTGTTCATCAATATTGGATTCCTCCTGGCTTATGCAATAGGCCCTTTCACCACGTACTGGGGTCTAACAGCTACCGGCGGTATCCTGTCGCTTTTCTACATACCTTTTACTTGGTATATACCTGAGACACCCTTCTATCTGGTATATAAAGGTAAGTTATTATTAATTATTATATTTCACTCACTGATGAAAGTTTTGGTGTTAAATAGGACTTAGTATGATTTCTGACAGTCATCATCATCATCAACTTGCTCTTATCCCAATTTATTTAGGGTCGACGCAATATAAGAGATATTGCGTCTTGCTCCTTCCATACAACAGACCTCATCTCTGTGGTCACTCCTTGTCTATCCATGTCATGTTTCACGCAGTCCATCCATGTTTTCTTCGGTCTTCCCTTGCCCCTAAAGCCTTCAACATTCATACTTAAAACTTTCCTCAAAACATTACCTTTATCCCGTCTCATAACATGTCCATGTATGATTTCTGAGTTTAATTTCTTAAATTAATTTCTAACTTTATAACTCTGAAGGATCGGTTTTGTGAATGTTTTGATATTCGTAGTTATATAGCCTGTGTAATAGCGGCTACGAATACTACCAACTCTTACTTTGCTCGTGGATGTCGTAAAAGACGACTAAGAGCCTTGTAATGACCTAGACCAACTTCATTTGATGCCGTTTACATGCCAAGGAGGAGTGACATCTGGCAGGCGGCCGGTCATAAAACTATTGGCAACACCTTTTACAATATGTACTATGAAATAGAAGAAAGAGAAATAAGAACATATATTGTATCGACCCCAAGTAACTGGGATAAGAGTAGAAGAATGATGATGATGATGGTTAATTTACGTAATAAATGATTATTTATGTTCTTATTACAACATTATTCTCCGTCAGGTGACATGGAAAAAGCCTCTAGCACTCTCCAAAGTCTTCGCGGTACGAACAAAGAAGGTGTTCAAGCTGAATTAGAAGGGTTGAAGGCGATTGTAGCTAGAGAATTTAAGGAGGAGCCTAAAATTAAAGATCTTTGGGCCACTAGAGGCAACGTTAAAGCATTAGGTAAGCACCTACTAATTCTTTTCAACAAGAATATAGAAACATTAGTAACAAAAATGATCAAGAAAGTGAATAAAATAATAAAGCCACAGCGATAAAAAAAGTTTTCGTGTGGTGACGGAGTAAGAATACAATTCATCACCCCATCTTACCCGTGGGTGATCGTAAAAGACGACTAAGGGATACAAAACACATATAACATCTATACAAGAGAAGGAAAACTTGAAACAAAACCCTATACCAACACGTCTGACCAACGTTGCATAGTAGGTCAATTTTCCTCCCGTTATGGAGGAGGCTCGAGCCCAATAGTGGGACATATATGAGCTGAGATGATGATGATAAAAAAGAAAATTCAAAGTTTTGATTTGCTCGATTTATCCTGAATGCCGGGTTTTAAAGAATTTGTATCAACAGAACTCCCATCAATATCGATTGCTCTTGCTTCAAATTGAGCATCTTGAGAGAGATGAGATCAGGATTAATTTCTCAGCTCTCTTGTATTTCTCATCTCTATATGTAGATTATTGAATTAAATTTTACCATGTCTCCTCGATAATAGACAAATTTTCTCGAACAGAGTAAAAAAAATTGTAAAGCCTACAGTTACGTGGTATCACGACACGATTCACATATTAACCATTAATTGTAATCTTAGTTAAAGAGAACATGACGCCCAACTCTTCTAAAAGTTATTTTTTTTATTTATATATGATTTAACGCAATGCAAAACTTCTGCTGTTGTTAAGGGACTGTCTTGTCAAACATTTAATAGTATATGATAAAATCAGAGAAATGTAGCAAGACACGAATCCGGTCACAAACTTTTATACTAAGTAAATATGTTATAATATAAAAGAAATTTCATTTTATAAAAATTTAAACTGATTGTTGTATTATAAAATATAATTTAAAATCTATTTTTATTAATATAAGAGATTTCCATCTATGTATTGACTCATCACGATATCTCTGGAACCATAAGGCCTACAGACTTTAAATTTGGTAGGAATATGCCTTTCACCGAGTAAAGGTCAGATAAGAACGGATTTTACAAAATTCCACCCGCAACGGAAGTTGCTGGGGTTATAAATATAGCTCCTACAGACTTGAATTTCGGTAGGCATATTTGTGTTACGATTTGGAGGTAAACTAAGATCGGCTTTTTAAAAAAACTACACCCCTAAAGGGGATTGAACACATTTTCCAATACAGCCCCTATAGACTTGGAATTTGGTGTGGACTTTCTTTCTGCCCTGTAAAGGTCAGATGAAGCAGGATTTTAAGAAATTCCTTCTCCGAAAGGAATTCTATGTAGCAAAAGTAAACTAGACAACTGAACTGACGTAACCAAAGCGAAGTGAGGGCGGGTCGCTAGTTTTTAATAAAAAGTTAAACATATTTTAGACAAAAACAATTAAAATTCTTGATCGTATGATAGGTATCTGCGTATTCCTAGCAATGTTACTGCAACTATCAGGCATCGATGTACTTCTGTTCTACATGGAAGAACTGCTCTCAAAGGTCGGTACTACACTGTCGCCTTCTGATGGTACTATCATCATGGGAGTGGTCCAGGTATGTCGACAACTAATTGTTTTTTAATTCTTCATCTTTTTCTTTGTTATTTTGGTAATCAGCTACTAATATGAGTCAATTGTTGTCAGTGGCGACTTACAATTTTTTTCACAAATTATCAGAATCTTCATATTGTTGGTTTCTTCAAATTAGTCATTATGCGTCAATAAGTAAAATCATCACCTTCAACAGTGCTATGGACACATTATCTTCTAGATTTTTTTGTGGAAAACGAAAACATTTGTAAAGCACTTTTATTTTATGTCCACTACAATTCAGCAGTTCCTACGCATCACATTACATAAAATATCGTCAAAGTTATTTAATATATATATATACTTTAAAATACTAACATATTAAATATAATAGAAGATCATCATATGTCGCTTTTACATTCCCGCCAATAGTCATTTATGATTCCAATCTGTCTATAGTTTTTTTTTTATACTTTCATACTTTTTTATATTCGTAAGTATAGGCAACGGCAACAAATCTCTAGATTTCGCTATTAGTTTTTTTTTTTGTTAAAATGCAAACGATCGTTATATAGATATATCTAGATACAGTTCAAAGCAAACTCCTGACGAAGAATTCTAATTTTAAATTAATATATGTTATTTTTTAAACATGGATTTTATTTAAATCAGTTTTTTGTTTTTGGAATCATGGACTTATATTTATGTACACAAGTCTAGCATATTTATTTCAGTGCATGAGACAAACGTACGGACAGACCATATCATCATTCTCTTACTCTTATCCCAACCATTTGGGGTCGATACAATATGTACTCTTCTTTCATGTAAAGTTATTGGCAATAGTTTTATGACCGGCCGCCTGCCAGACGTCAACCCTCCTTGGGATTGTAATTGTTGACCAAATGGCATCAGATGGAGTTGGCCCAGGTCGTTATAAGACTCTTAGTCGTCTTTTACTACATCCACGAGCAAAGTAAGGGTTGGTAGTATTCGTAGCCGCTACCACACAGCAAGCAATTTTACATTTAAATAACAGATTTTTTTATAATTTCTTTACGTAAGTTATGTTTTTTTTCCATAAAATAAATAAATAGATGGACTACAAAATTTTGGAAACAAATTGGGCAGCCTTAAGCACTACTATCACAACTTACAGCTGATAAATGTATTTATACTTTATCTAACTTCTTTAAGTAAATAAAATACAAGGTTCAGTTGATTTGTCCATTGTTAAACTGCCATCATTTATAGTTGATAAAACCACTGTACATGTAAAATAATCTAAATATGCATTCCACTCGCCAAAATAATTAATGTTTTTTGATAAAAAATATTAGACAGGATGTAGATATCATAAAAACTCACGACAGAAGCGTAAATTCTTTATTAAAGGAATACATTTTAATTATTCATCAAACAGTTCTGAATAACATACATTCAAATGAATGCATAAATATGCATTCATAAAATTATGAGAACGAGAAAAGCGTATGTCTCACTCTTCTGAGTTTTTGAAAAAAAGAGCTGAAGCGACTGCTGTATAACTGCGTTTAGTTACTGCGAATAGGGATGTTGTGGATATGTAATTGCGGATCTGCATATTGGAATAACATTATAGCGGTTTCAGATACTATACATATAAGTATTATAATAACAATTTACCATTTACGAATATGAAATTATGTCGGTTTTTCCGACATTTTTGTACAGTGTCAGTTATGGATAGTTGATATATATATTATTGTATTATTAACCTATGCTTTCTAGAGAGGATTGTATTCACCTTTGCCTTTGAAGAGGTTCACGTTTAGGCCATCAGTTCAGCTGGTTGAAAGAAATTCTGTCGTAACGTGTCTCGCGCTGACACCGAGGTTCAGTGTACCTAACCAAAATTATTCAAAAGTATTATATATCGGTTTCGGATACGAATTCGGATATTCAATAGATTTGATTACGCTTACAGAGCCCTTTAACATTTCTAGTGACGAATACGCTTAAGTACCCAATAAGTCGCTTAAGCTCTTTTTCTCGCGAATCTTTCGTCATAAAAAGTTTGTGAATTACAAATCCCTTTCATTAAAAGTTTGACTTCAAAAACTGTTTCTATTCTAGGTAGTCACAAGTTGTATCACGCCTTTGGTGGTCGACCGACTTGGGAGAAAGCTACTCATGTGGACCACTTCTCTTGGCCTCACTATATTTCTTGTAAGTATAACAAATATTCCGTGTAGTGACGGAGTAAGAATACACTTCACTACCCCTCTCTTCCGTGAATATCGTAAAAGACTATTAGGGGATATAATATGCATATGGCATCTGTGCAAGACAAGAAAAACTCGAAATAAAACCCTATATCAACACGTCTGATCAGCGCGGTATAGTAGGACAATTTCCCTCCGATTCTGGAGGAGGCCCAAGCCCAGCAGTGGCATTTATGTGGGCTGAGATGATGATGATGATGATGTTGATAACAAACATTTTATACATCAAAAAAATCACTACTCCTTTGTTTCGGCTTATAAAACAACGAAGTTTCTAACTTTCTTTAAAAAAAAAAGTACATATCTTTTCTTAAATAATAGTCTTTTCTTTCATTTTTCTTTTTTTTTAAAACAACGTCCTGCATAAGGTAATTATCATTGTATTGTGAATGACTTTACAAACAAATAATTTACAACACAAATTACAACTAGACTTAGAACAACAATTTCCTGCGTGAGAATCGAACCTACGACACTGGCACGATGGTTCAATATATTTACCACTACGCCATCCGTGCAGTTTACACAAGGCTCGCTCTTTAGTATTTAAAAAAAAGAAGAAAACGGTAGATTAATATGTTTTTTTTTTTAACCATAGACCTTAATAGGCGTATACGCTCTGGTCGACTCGTACTTCAAGGTGGACGTGTCTTCAGTCGCGTTCATACCACTGGTGTGTCTGATAGTTTACATGATATTGTTTACATTGGGTGAGTACAGATGTCTTAATTCTTTTACCTCCATTAATTTATATTATATAGAATTTTTTTTATTGCATCTGGTGGCAAACGTGCAAGCAGTACACCTGATGGTGGGTGTTACTGCGGCCCACGGACCTTTGCAATACTAAGGGTATAGCTATGCTGCTTACCAATACAAATCCTAAACCTATATGGGCTTCCGGCTTTCTTGCTCACCGAACGAAGTGCAACAGCACATTGCCATTACTCCGACGTCGATCTTCTACGAGAGTGTGGTACTACCTCGGACGGACCGGCCCGCCTCTGTATACAGAAAACTGTCAACAGCGTGGTCCTACCACTAACAAAAATGGAACAAAGTACTAACAAAAATGGAACAAAGTACTAACTAACAAAAATGGAACAAAGTACGAACTAAGAAAAATGGAACAAAGTACGAACTAACAAAATTGGAACAAAGTACGAACTAATAAATATGGAACAAAGTAAGAAATGGTACAAAACAAACTTATGGTGTTGTAAGTAAAGAAATGACCTGTTGAGTTCATCCTAATAATAATCAGTGTACCTACTTATCAAAATGAACTCCAAGGCTCATATTTTAACCCGAACTCTCACTTGCCCACAAAATTTGTTGCTTGCTTCAACAATTTAATGTATTGTTTATTGTCGCTATATTTTTTTATTATAGCGACAATAAATAAAGCTAAAATAGAATAACAAAAACAAATGACTAACCAAATTCTAAGCAGCATTAATTTTTATAAGTAAAAAATCAAATTTTGGCTTAGTATGGATATCCAATATGGATGAGTTCAAATACGAGTTTTTCAATTTCACAAGTTTTTATAGAAATTGATGTCAAATATAAATCATTTTGTTTATATCTTACAGTAGCTGTATGGTAGCGGCTACGAATACTACCAACCCTTACTTTGCTCGTGTATGTCGTAAAAGACGACTAAGAGACTTATCGTTATAAGCCTTATCGTTACCTCGGCCAACTCCATCTGATGCCGTTTGGTCAATAAATACATTCCCAAGAAGGGTTGACGTTTGGCAGGCGGCCGGTCATAAAACTATTGCCAATGACTTTTACAGTGTGTGTGCTATGAAAGAAGAGTACATATTGTATCGACCCCAAGCAATTGAGATAAGAGTAGGAGAATGATGATGTTTATATCTTACAGGCGTGGGACCAGTACCCTGGATTCTAGTAGCGGAGATGTTTCCTGTGAAGACGAAGTGTCTCGCTGGAGGCATTTGTTCCTTTATGTGCTGGCTAGCTGGATTCATATGGACGAGGTAAATATTAAAAAAAAAACAGAAATGTAATTAAACGCCTGCAATTTACTTTTTATGTGATATTCTTTTACTAGCAAGCTCCGTAATTATAATGAGATAGATTTGAATCCAACTAGATTTAACAAAACATTAAGTTCTCAAAATTACATTTAATTCTCCTTCCCAAAGGATAACGATATGCTTAGGTTTAGATCAGTTTTCGGGATATTTGAGGTTAATAGTTCAGCAATCCCCATATCAATTGTATCAGATATTTATAACAGCTGAGTCCGAAACCTTAGAGCCTGGGCATATGTGTACACTAATGTGTGCTGCGTCGGAATACCACGTCTTGGCAAGTGGTGAAGATTACGCATACGACCTCTTCTATAGCTGAGCCTTTCTCTATTGCCGCCGTTATATTCCATACAATCTTCGTCGCACCGCAAGTCACATTGCAACTCATATCACAGCTATTTGTCCATTAGTCCATATATTTTGTTTCATCTGATTTTGCAACTCGTTGCTAATCTCAGCGTATTTTGTTCGCAAACCGTAAGGTTGTTTTTGAGCGATAACCTAGTGTAAAAATGTGTGTATACCTCGTGAAAGGCTACGGCCGAGAATTAATTACCGCCCATTCAATTCACAAAGTAGATATATGTTTGTGTATAATACTATGCAAATATATGTAAAATTTGAAATATATACTATACGTAAAATTTTAAATGAAACTATTTTTACGAATTTTATCGCTTTTCTATTTGATTATTAATTTCCCGGCGTTTCGAACACTTTACAGCGTTCAATCATGAGAGTCCTCTCGTGTAACATAGTTTTATTCCAAATGTATACTCGCGCAAACATCAGAGACCAGATATAAAGCCTAAACCTTAACTTTGTCATCATTATCCGCCATTATAACTTGATAGAGGTAAATAATGATGACAAAGCTAAGTTTTACATACTACTTTATAGGCATGCCGGTAGCAATGTCCAAAAGATATTCTGTACCTACTTAAAAATCAAGTTTCTTTGGATTTCCAAATCAATTTCAACATTGAGTATGAATCTAATAATTATCATCAATCTGAAGCTTTTTTGACAGGCTATGATCAGGCCACACCTCATCCAAATCGTCCGGTACGACGAAAAAGACGATATACAGTCCCATAACTTGGCGTATTATGTCTCTATCCTCTCTGCCACCATTTGGGCTGAACACCAGTAACGAGTCCTTGTCGTCGATGTCTTCTGGTGGGTCTAAACCTCTGCCGAAGATTAAAATATTTCACTTTTTCTGACCTTATTTATTACCTTATAAGATTTACCATTATAAGGATAATTACTCTACCATAATAGAACCACATTAACTAAACGATGTAAATAGGATAGCATTTCGAGATTTCTCGCTTATATGTAATCCATCCATCCATCAGTCCGTAAACGTCCACTGTTGAACATAGACCTCCCTACGAGAATGCCATTCAAAACGGTCCTGTGCCACCTGCGTCCAACGGTTTTCTGCTACCTTCATGATGTCGTCAGTCCACCTAGTGGGGGGTGTTCCTACTCTGCATCGTCTGATTCGTGGTCGCCACTCAAGAACTTTTCTTCCCCAACGGGTGTCGGTTCGTCGAGAGATGTGGCCTGCCTACTACCACTTCAACGTGCTAATTCTTCGGGCTATGTCGGTTACAACCGTTCTTCTACGGATTTTAGTATTCCGGTTTTTATCACGTAAAGAAATATCGAGCGTAGCCCTCTCCATAGCATGCTGAGCGACTTCGAGCTTTTTTATGAGGCCGACATTTAGTGACCACGATTAGGTATATGTTGTTGAAATTTAAGAAATATATCAACAAATCTGTGTATAGATTCTTCCGCGACGTGGCAGCTTCATACGGCATTTACACAGCCTTCTGGATCCTGGCCGTATGCTGCGGAATAGGATTCATATTCTCCATCACACTGCTGCCAGAGACGAAAGGGAAGACCTTCGATGAGATACAGGATATGCTAAATAATAGGTGAACTTTGTTACCTTATAAAATGTGACATATGTTTTTTTAAAGAAGAAAAAGAAATTATATGCTGAAATCTAATCTTACTAAAATTTAATAGATAGCTATCAAAGTAGGCAACCTTCAAATTATATGTAATTAAATATAATCAAGTGCAGTAGGTAATAACCCAAAACCACACTCGACCCTCGTCCAGAGAAGGTCGTCCTAGAGATATGTCCTCAGATAAATTATCTTTCATTACTAATCTGTGTCACTGTACTAATGAGTTTTCGACTTAATCAGTAGTTCGAGATACAGATGTAATTTTTGAAATTTCGACTTAAAAGGGTACGAACGTTATTTTTGCTTAGAAAGTGAATGTATGTATTCATTCATTTCACATCTCTACTAAGCACAAATAATTGTTTCTATACTCGTTCCAACCATTTATTTTACTTTTGACACATGCTTTAGGACGTAACTGTTTCATTATACGCAATTATTAACTTTGAAACGAGTGAACAGAGAAATATATAAACTGCCCAATAATATTTATATATCTTAATTATTACCCACTAAATACATTAATATGCCGTAAATAGAAAAACCGTAAAAAAGAATATAGAAAAACCGTAAAGTGACGTAAAAAAGTTACGTTCTATCGCATCTAGTGACAGTAACTAGATGCGATAGAACGTAACTTTTTTTATAACGGAAATGAATTATCACTTAAATTTTATGAATAGAGCTATTTACGGCATATTAATGTATTTAGTGGGTAATAATTAAGATATATAAATATTATTGGGCAATTTATATATTTCTCTGTTCACTCGTTTCAAAGTTAATAATTGCGTATAATGAAACAGTTACGTCCTAAAGCATGTGTCAAAAGTAAAATAAATGGTTGGAACGAGTATAAGCAATGAACACCTTTAAATTGCATTGCCATGAGTTCAGAGAATTTCAAGTAATATATAATATTTTACTTAAGAAGCATTGATATATAAAAACCCTTTTTTTAATACATCAATGTTAAGAAGTCTGCTTTTTCAAATTTGATTTATAAAGTTTATACTTTGTATATGTGTACAATGAATACCTTTTGTTCGAATTACAAAGTATAAAGAAATAAAGTACCGCGTATTGAAAGGTTCAGCGGAAGAAAATGAATTTTTTTCAACTTACTGAATAATTCATAATTGACTTAACGAGGTTCGAGTTATAGTCATTCCACTCTATATATTATTTTCGGAAAAAGTGCTTTGCCCGCATGACCAGAAGATAAAAATACAGTGACGCCTTATTTGACTGTGGGAGTTATAGAAATCGATTGAGCAGCAACGCTCTCCTGGAAAATGTGATCGCCAATCCTCTTATAAAACGTAGCGATTACGGCAATAGCTCCTCTAATAAATAACCGCGTCATATGGCATTCTACGAGGTAAATCTACGTGGAGCAGTGGACGGCGAAAGCGGTGATTTTCGCAAATATTACTGACATGCCGTTTCCTGTCTTTTTCGCATTCGTTTTTTACACATTTTATCACATTTTTCTTTGTATATCCGATTCGGATGCACTCATAGTCGCAAACGAACCCACGGGCATTCCTAATACAACCTTAGATGCTCTGTAAAACGGCTTTATTTTTATATGATACACTTATTACAGTTAAAATTAACCTTAACGTTTCATTTCCAGGACCGATGAAGCGAAACCAGTAGACGCTTAAATACTCTTTAATGAAATATTATATTTTTGCTATGCCTTATGAGAAATGTTTTATAAAAGAAAATATTTAAAATTACGTATCACAAAATTCGTTAATACTGATCACTAAAACCACCCAATCAAATCCAATAAAAAAAATGTAAATCAGATATTGATACCGAGTCTTAAGAGTTCCATGATTTTTATTAATTAAAGGAAGCTGGGTCGGACATCTAATTTTTATATACAAATTGAGGTAAAAGAATGAAAACCTCTGAAGATCTCTGAGAGGCATAATTTAATCGAATATAAAAAAATACGTAAAAAGATTTTCAGTTATAAATCGCATGGTGACTTTAGATTTGCCGAGCGGGCCACCGAAAACAAAGATCGGGTACCGGTGGCCCGCTCGTACGGCGAAGAAGAGGTGCTTGCAGGGTGGGTCAATGGGGTTGCGCGCCGCCTCTTCCGTCACCCCGGACCGATTTGGCGGGGTGCGACGTCCATAGCCCACCACAAAAAAAAAAAAAAAAATGGTGACTTTAGATTTGACCTTCAATTCCAATTTCAAGATTGTTTCAAAGTCAACTTTTTTTTAATGAGTTCTCTTATTTTTAACAACGAAAATGGAAACGGCGGCAAAAATTAAGTACAAATACAAGGTGACCAATGAAAATCAAATAAAAAGTGAGGAAAAGTATGGAAACCCCAGAACATCTCGAAGAAGGATTTAATCGAAAGATGAAAAAAACATCAAGGGAGAATCGCCATTAGGAATCCCATGGTAAGCTTATTTTCGACTTTGAATTATAAGAACATGAAAATTGGAGTTCCAGAACCTTAAGGTGGGCAACGATTTGCCTAGACACCTGGTATTGCTGAAATCAATGCACGATAATTACCACTTACCAATAAATAAGGAATACCCATACTACCCAACTTTATCAAGTTTGTCTGCAAATATAGAGCACATTGGAACAAAATTGTGTATTGGCCATTTACTAATGGTGAACGATGGGTAAGGCGTCAAAAAACTTCACATTAAAGGCAAAAATATTGTATAAGCTATATTAGACGCTATATGGGTCAAATCATGAAATACTTCATTATTTTTTAAGCGTAAGTCTAGAAACCTTAAGGCGATTAGTCTATATCAGTCACTATTTATGTATATTCGTATCGAACGTCCCTATATTTGTAAGGACGGCAACTATACTGATAAGATAGAGAACTAGCTGGAGGTGACCTTTCAAGGACTATAAAAACGGGGGTAATAATTGTCACTGTTAGCGTGGCGGTGACAGAGTACGGATAAAATCACCCTCTTGCTTACCCGTCGGTAGCATAAAAGGCCACTAAGTGACAACTATGTAGAATCACTGCAAGAGAAGGAAAACTCAAAATAAAACCCTATACCAACATATCTCATCAGCATTGTACCATCACAGCCCATATATGTCCCACTGTTGGGCTCGGGCCTCCTCCGTAATAGGAGGGAAATTTAACCTACTATACCACGCTGGTCAGACGTGTTGGTATAGGGTTTTGTTTCAAGATTTCCTAATCTTGCATAAATGCTGGGCTTGACGGTGACGTTTGAAAAAAATCACGAAGTCCTAAACCTTCATAGTGTTAAACCTCACCACGTATCACCAAAGGGGAGGCGGGGTGGTTAAAAAATGCGGGGAAAAAAGATCACGTGATTAATGGACGTCGTCTTGGACGAAGAGACGACTAAGGGATACAAAAGGCATATCCTTTTGTATCCCTTAGTCGTCTCTTACGATTACCCACGGGTAAGATAGGGGGTGGTGATTTGTATTCTTACTCTGTCACCACACGGATAAAAGAATTATTATGTACCACTTAATTCTATAATTAATATTATATTTTTTTGTATTTAATAAAAAGAAACACTAAAATTCTCATGTTTATAGTTTATAAAATTATAATTTTAAAATAAATTATTATAAAAAAAGAAAGAAAAAAACTTGATACAATACTTTATTCTATAAATCCTTATACAATAATTTCATAATAATATATAATTGTAAATAAAATAAAATTTATCTCTGGAATTGTAGTGGACAAATTCTTAGTCCCAATACATCTTTGCCTATTTCCGATACACCACATACGGGGCAAAGTTTACCTTTATGCTCGGGGAGATAACTCGCCCCACAAAGGGCGCACTTTTCTTCCGGCTTACCTCTATATATAGGTTTATAACTTA
Organism: Lymantria monacha; assembly: GCA_905163515.2. Taxonomy (NCBI): domain Eukaryota; kingdom Metazoa; phylum Arthropoda; class Insecta; order Lepidoptera; family Erebidae; genus Lymantria; species Lymantria monacha. The sequence continues at coordinate 6,917,736 of LR991081.1, read as the reverse complement.
TACCACAAATATTAAAAGGATTATGTTCATCGTATAATAATTGGTGTTCATCTGTAAGGGATTTTTCACATGCTTGGAGGATCTTTCTAGCTTGTTGGGCGACTTCAGGCCTAGGACCGAGTTCAAGAAGTCTTCTGGCGAAGGAGGCGGCCGTTCTAAAGTTTTTCAATTTGAAGAACATGTTTAGAGCTGTTCTTAGTGTAAGGATCTGGTGGACTGGTTGAAGTTTACAGTGTGTGAAGTATGCCGCCATTTCGCAAGTGCGTTTCTGTTCTTCTAATGTGTTTTTCGGCATGGCTGTAAAATGATATTGATAAATTAATAATCTATCAAGCTTTTATCACTAATAAACACATTGGTCTTTCAACTCTAAGCAGTTCTGGTAGAATACCAGTTATCATAAAGCGATAATCTCTTGTCCTCCATAGAGTAGAGCTACGATTTTATATAATTAGAGTATATATAAGATATTTGAAGATATTAAAAAAAATTGACAAAACCGTAATTAAAAAAGCACAGATATAACTCTACTAAGGATATACCTTTATATAATAATCTTAATCTTTATATTGCGGGGGACTTTATAAACACTTAATGGATACAAATTACACCCAGACTTAGAACAACAATTTATGCACCACACAAAGTGTTATCCTACGTAGAAATCAAACCCATGGCACTGGCACGGTAGGTCGGTCATCTTAACCACTACGCCATTTGTGCAGTCGAAAATAATTCCCAAACTTCGAGCTTACCATTAAAAATATTGCGAGAAATTGCTCGAAAATCTATATTTGTTTTATTTAAAACTTTTGGTGGTAAACAAGCTAGCAGTACACCTGGTGGTAAGTGTTACTGCCGCCCATGAACCTTGGCAATACCAGGAGTACAGCTAGGGCACTGCCAACCAAAGAAAACTTCAAACCCACATAAAAAGTTAAACCGCCGGCTCTCTAACTCACCGAACGAAACATAACTAGCACATTACCACTGCTCAAACATCTATTTTCTACGAGAATGTGGTACCTCGGACGGCCCGGCCCACGGCTATAGACAGAAAACTGTCAACAGTCCTACCTCTATTTAAAAAAAGAAACGCAAAGAAATCTGCCTGACTGACCGGGATACGAGGCAAGAATCTCACAATCAGCAAGCTTATGCCACTAAGTCCAATAAACAACACTGAAATTATACAAGGAAATACATGTTTATAGTACCTTTCCTGGCGGTCTCCATCTGCAGTCCAAGTAGATATTCTCTCGCTATTGTAAGCAGTTGTTGTGCCTCGGCGAGTTCAGGTTTCGTATCGACATGTAACAATGGCACACACTGCACTATACGCTGCAAACGCTCGGTCGCCTCAGTGAACTTGCCCGCAGTTGTGAGCTGGTAACACTGTTGTAATTGTGTTACCAGATCGTTTAATTTTATCGCTGAAACATTAAATATTAATAAAATATTACTACAGCTGCTTTTCCATGTAGTGGCAGATTAGGAATATAATTTACTACCCCCCTATCTTGCCCGTGAGTGATCGTAAGAAACGACTAAGGTATATAAAACGCATATAACATAGAGAAGGCAAAAAGGGGTCTACGCGTGAATGTGAGCAAAACCAAAATAATGGTCTTTGAAAGAGACGAAGCCAGAACAGATGTAAGAGTAACAATAGGTAATGATATACTAGAGCAAGTGGATGAATTTGTATATCTTGGATGTGCATTTAGCCGAGATGGAAGGTACACCACTGATATAGAGCGAAGAGTGAATGCGGGAAATAGAGTGAACGGAGCGTTGGGGCAACTTCTCGGCAGCCACCACCTCAGCCAGAAGGCACGTGTAGCAATACATAACGCAGTGCTTGTCCCAACATTACTGTATGGAAGCGAGAGTTGGGTATGCAGAAAAGAGTATGAAAGTAAAATTAATGCGGTCGAAATGCGATCTCTGCGGAAAATCTGTGGAGTTAGGCTGACCGACCGCATTAGTAACGACGACGTAAGAGAGCGAGTAGGTATGAAAGAGAGTAGAGGTGTAAAGATGCGAAAGGGCATGCTCCGATGGTTCGGACATGTGGAAAGAATGCCGAACGAACGTCTGGTTAAGAAGATATACAATGCGAAAGTGGAAGGATGTAGATACCGAGGGAGACCGAGACTAACCTACCTAGACCAGATCGGTCATGTACTGAAGGAAGGTGGAGTCAAGAGTCTCCGAAACCGGCGAGCGTGTATGAAGAGAATTATGAATGTTGAGGAAGCGAGTGAAGTATGCAGAGATAGAGTTCTCTGGCACTCTGTTCTCTCTGCCTACCCTGCAAGGGATATGGCGTGATGATATGTATGTATGTAACATAGAGAAGGCAAACTCGAAACAAAACCCTATACCAACACGTCTGACCAGCAGCAAAGGTATATTAGGTCATTTTCCCTCCCATTATGGAAGAGGCTCGTCAACAGTGGAAATTCAGGGTGGAAGTGGACCACTCCCGAAAACAAAGACAGGAGACCCTGCTAGTCCTACTTGTAATGATAGGCTAGGAAAAAATCGATTCGGAGCAAAAAAAAATTTTTTTCACCATGCGAGGTCGTTAAGCTCTTGAACATATGATCGTGAGTTTTGAATAGATTGTGTTTTTTCTCATCTGAGTAAAGTGACGTATTTTTAATGGAATTATCGTTACATGGCACTGTCCTAATATGATGGAATGTGAAAAAAAATTACAATTCATTGCGAAAAAATATTTTTTTTTCCATCCGAATCGATTTTTTTCTAGCCTATCATAACAAGTAGGACTAGTAGTGTCACCTCTGTTTGCTTGAGTTTGAGGATGATGATGATGATGATGATGATTTCCATGTGGTGACATAGTAAGAGTATAACTCACCACTCCCTATATTATCCATAAATGTCCTAAAAGACGACTAAGGGGTACAATATGCAAATAAGAACTATGCAAGAGAAAGAAAGCTCAAAATAAAACTATCACCATCATATCTGACCAGAGTGGTATAGTGGGTCAATCAAATCAATCCCTCCTATTGTGGAGGAGGCACGAAACCAGCAATGGGATATATATATGAGTTGTGATGATGGTGATAAAGATAAAATATAAAATTGATAATATGTAAGTACTTTCCGTGTGGTGACGGAGTTAGAATACAATTCACCACACCCTATCTTACTCATGGGTGATCGTAAGAAACGACTGTGGGATATAAAACACCTATAACATCTATGTAAGAGAAGGAAATCTCGAAGCAAAACCCTATACCAACACGTTTGGCCAGCAACAAAGGTATAATAGGTCAATTTCCCTCCTTCCCATTTTGGTGGAAGCTTGAGTCCAACTGTAGGACATATATGAGCTGAGATGATGAATATGTAATTCGCAGGCTTTATACATAATAAATAATTTGAATTTAATGTGTTTGATGGACTTACTTATAACAGGCAATAGATCTTTCCCGCTCGCTTCCTTCCAGTTGCGATGTAGGTGAGCGACGAGTGGTGGCAGTGACGTCAGAGCACCGAACGTGAGACGCGCGCGGCCATACGATGACACGAATAAATCCAAATACGGCTCAAAGTTCACTATACCAACTTGTTCGTTCAATAACCTGGAGATGAAATCACAATTTTTTTAGCGAACCAAAGATTTCAACCTAGGAGATTCTTTAAGGCGGTTCTAATCGCTGTGTCCATATAATTTTTTTGGGCACTTTCACTCTATTGTCTAATAAGTATTAGACAGAATCTTACTTCCGTAATGTAGAGAATCACTCAAATATGTATATAATCTGAAAATCAGCACCAAAAATATATATTCCTTAGGGGCGTCCATAAATTACGTGAGGTTTTTTCTTTTTTGGTCGAGCCGAATATTCCTAAATCTCACTTGGGGAATAGGGGGTCTTGGCAGTTATCACTTAATTTTTTTTAGCAGAAAATGATGTAAAAAAGCGTGACAGTAAAATTAAATGAAAGTAAAAACCTTTATACCAAAGTACAAGTTTTGAAAAATCTCAAGTGAGATTATTGATCGAGAAAAATCTTACAACATCTCACTAAAATTTTCCATCATTAATAAAATAAAAAAGTGGCAATGAACACAACTGTCCTTTTCACTGGTGATATTAATTAATTCCTACACGGACGAAGCCGTAGGCAAAAAAATATGTAAATGAAGTGCATCTTACCTAAGTGCAATCTCAAATTGTCCAGTAGCGACATGATCGTGCGCTGTTTTTAGTTTGCCGGAGAGCGACACGCTAGCACCACGAGTCGGAGCCACGAAGTATTCCGCCGTCTCCTCGCCGCCGTCTATATCGGCTGTTAAATATAAACATATGTATAAATACGCTAGCCATACCTTAGGCTTTGGTCGTATTAGTGTCATCATCATCATCTCAGCTCACATATGTCCCACTGTTGGGCTCGAGCCTCCTCCATAACGGGAGGGAAATTGTCCTACACCACGCTAGTCAGACGTGTTGAATAGGGTTTTGTTTCGAGTTTTCCTTCTCTCGCATAGATGTTATATGTGTTTTATATCCCTTAGTCGTCTCGTACGATCACTCACGGGTAAGATAGTGGGTGGTGAAATGTATTCTTACTCCACCACTACACGCATAAGTATTAGTGTAGATTTTGTCCATCAATTGTATTCCCCTGGTGGCACAGGGGTACTTTATTCTTTGACAAAAATAACCCTATAGCTTTTCTGTATCTCTGCCAAACGTATAAAATTTTCAAAGCAATGAATTCCATAGTTAAAACGTGAAAACATAAAAAACAATCCCATGTCTCTGTTAATAATATTAGTTAGGATATATCAATAATTTATTTCACTATCTCGCAAAATTTTCCATGTGGTGACCGAGTAAGAACACAGTTCACCACCCCCTATCTTACCCGGGGGTGATCGTAAGAGACGACTAAGGGATATAACACGCATATAATATCTATGCAAGAGAAGGAAACCTCGAAACAAAACCCTATACTAACACGCCTGACCACTGTGGTATAGTAGGTCCATTTCCCTCCCATTATGGAAGAGTCTCGAGCCCAACAGTGGGACTCAGCTCATATAGCTGAGCTGATGATGAAATAAGAATACAATTCACCACCCACTCCATCTCGTCAGAGATATCATATACATATAAAATCTATGCAAGAGAAAATAAATTCGAAATAAAACTATATTCCAGCCAGTCTAACAAGAATGGTATTATAAGTCAATTGCCCTTCATTGTGGAGGAGACTCGCACACAGCTGTGGTGTATATGAGCTGTGGTCATGATCTCAAGAAACTCTTATTGTTGGATTCCACAAAAAATCATCAGCATGGTAAATAATTAAATTATATTCATAACCCACGTATAACAACAAGTTAAAAAACATCTTGTCACCATCGCTTACTACCATGGCAGTCGTAAAAACCGAAAGAACTAAATATTTAAAAAGTGATGTAAGAAGAAGAAAAAATCTGGTACCTGAAACAGGAGCTAATTCTTCAGGCAGATCAAGATCTTCATCACCGACATCCCAGCCTCCATCGTCACAAGCATCTTCCATAATCTCTTCACCTTGAGGTTCACCATCATCCTGTGGGTATAAAATTATTAGATTTACAAAAACCTGTTTAGCAAGCGAAAAATGATTGTCATACATTTTTCGTTCACAAAACAGGGTTTCATAAATTGCCTAGCATGTTAAATGCTGAATGTCAATAATTTAGGTTACTAGATCCTTTAAGAAACGCCCTTCTATGCCCCCCATTCATGAGCTTATTAAGGGCCACTGCTGCACATGGACCTCCCCATGAGAGTTTATACCATAATTTCAACGTTTGGCATAGGGGTTGGTGATAACAAATGATGACATGGGCTTCTCTGGATAATACTGCTGTACATGCTCGTGATTATTATGCACTCCCATACTGAAGAGACCAATAGTAGTCGCTGATAGACTAATGGTCGGCGAGTAACTAAAATATTATAAATTATGATTTTCGTATTATATATTAGGACGATACTGGCCGATGTAATTACAATATAGTTGCATATACAAACCTTATTTTCTTGTAATACGTCGTCATCATCGCCCCAGGCGCCTCCCGCTTCCAAAGGCTCGTCTCCAACAGCCACGGCAGCGGCCACACCCGTCGCCTCAGCTGCCGCGCGAGCACCACCCGCCACTTCAAAGAAACTCCTGCAAATACCACGAGACAAAATAATACAACTCTATAGTCTTATGCCATCTATGTGGACCATAGTTTCTTAAAATGTGTGAAAACACCCCTTCTTCGGTGTTTGGGGATTTCAGGGGGCAGTACAACACTCCTGAGAATACAAGTGAGCATTACGACTTCGCAACTTTCTTCTTTAGGGTGGTTTTAAAAGAAACATAACAAAGTGGGCGCTGCGCTAAATAAGTTTCAGAAATTAGACAATTTCAACAGCGTTCTAATCCTGCAGAAATGACTTTTTTTTTATTTTATTAGCCCTAATTTTTACGATGAGATTTTTCAGTTTCTTTCTTTATGGTTCTTCCTTCTTTCCTTCGTGCGGAGACTAGAGCCCGATAGTGGGATACAAATGGGCATTCATATAAATAGATAATACTCACTTAGATACAGCTAATAGCGGCCAATTAGGTTGAGCCTTGAACACGGGCAGCGGTGGTCTCATCAATTCCGCGTCAGGGTTCGCTTCTGGTATGGGCAAGTCAGCCGCTTCTAACAAAGACTTCAATTGTTCAGCGTCTTCTAATTGTTTGTGGTTTATTGCTGTCAGATACGCCAGGGAAAGCTTTAAAAAAAGAAAATAAGGACACTCTTATTTTATAAAATTTTTGAATAAGGCACACATATCAATGCACAACAGTATTCACATATAAAAAGCTAACCTTCTACCTAAAAAAATAAAAAGAAAATGTATGCTTCTAGAGACGCCAGACAGAAGTGATAACTTAAATTAATCTAAGTTGAACTATTTAATATTGAAATTGTTTAACTTGAGAAAGTCTTAGGTTAACTTAAATTTTATGTATATTAGTATGATAATGTAAGGAAAGGTTATTTATTAATATAATCTTATAATTTCACATCTTACTACGACTAGCGCTGTGGGTTAGAGTGAGAGATAAAGAGTCTGCCTACCGCTCCTGTATGCGTGAGAGAAAGGGAAGTCAGATAGACTGGCACCGTAACGCGTTACGTAACGAAGCGGTCTACCCTCCCATAAGAAGCTTCAAAAATTATAACTTCAACAATTTAGCTACACTAATGAAACATGGAGAATAACATACTAAACGGTTACGCTGGGCGGCTACGTTACAAATAATAGTAATCCTATACGCGAAGAATGCATGAACATTCTTCGCATAACATGAATGTAATGTAACCGGCCAGCGTAACCATTTATTATGATTTTATAATAAAAATCGTAACGCCAATATTATTTCTCTCGTATGACGTGCCTAAAGAAGTTTTAGTTTTAAAACATTGGCGTCATTATCGCCATGTACATAGATTCTCTGATATTGCATTAGTCATAATACTAAAGGTCGCCCATTGTACACGTCAGTATATTAGCATTGGGCACCTTTTTTTCATTGATATTTTTTTTTAATTTCTCTTCTATAAGTCACGTCTCATCATCTCAGCTCATATATGTCCCACTGTTGGGCTCCTACATTATAGAAGGCTAATTGACGTACTATACCACACTGGTCAGACGTGTTGGGGTTTTGTTTCGAGTTTTCCTTCTCTCGCATAGATGTTATATGCGTTTTATATCCCTTAGTAGTCTCGTACGATCACCTACATGTAAAATAACGGGTGGTGAATTGTATTCTTACTTCGTAACCACACGGAAGAGTCACGTCTAAAATTTATAAAAGCAGCATTATTTCAGGAATAAACGACATTAAAACTAGGTATGCCGTTAAATAGGTGTCATTCGTTCAATTTTGCTCTGATAAATGATTCAATAGCTTTACGAATTGCCGTATTTCACACTCTTAATTTATTCAAAATCTAAAACTTAATTGTTTATAATTTGATTACATACATAAGTCTGAATCTGGTTATTATAGACATGGGTCTGGTCTGGGTCTTTATTGAGATGTTTACATCAACTTGGTTTTCTTGAATGTGATTTTCACTCCATTTAAACGTCGGATTAATTTGAAATGTTCGCTCGCACTTTTTCAATCTAATACATGGGGATTTCGAGAGGATGAAAATACCACTTAGAACAGTCATATTCCATCTGCAATGTTATAATTAAATACTATAGATTGATTGTTACCTGTCCAGCATTCTTCAAAAGTCGTATCCTCTCCTTGACATCACCCAAGAGCAATGCACCTTGGAACTGAGCGGAAACATCCTTCCTAATCTCCGCTATCTTCATCATCTTTCGTAATTTGTCCAGATTACCAGTAATCAGATATAAGAAAGAGAGTTTGTCGAAGTTTTTGGTACGTTGGTAGCACATTTCCACTATCTGAAATAATAATAAGAAAATATTACTGTTTTGTATTTAAAATGCCAGGCAAGTTATTTTTCTTAAAAAAAGGTTAAAACAATTTTACATAATTTATAAAACAAGATGTATGTGTGTATAACAAGATGTATGAAGAGAATTATGAATGTTGAGGAAGCGAGTGAAGTATGCAGAGATAGAGTTCTCTGGCACTCTGTTCTCTCTGCCTACCCTGCAAGGGATATGGCGTGATGATATGTATGTATGTATGTATAAAACAAGAAGTACTGAATATATTGAATATTCTGCCAAAAGAAAGCCTTCAGCAACGGCAGCAATGTAGCCATTGCTGAACACTTGTACTTTGATCTTATTGCCAATAACTCATATTAATAGTGGTCACCATGATTCATCATTTGCCTGCCCTCATCCCACGCTAAGTGAGGTCGACACATGTTCTTGCCCTCCACAAACTTGTATCAACCGTCTTTTCTGCATTCCCAATCTTCATACACATATCCTCGTTTACACAATGGCAGTGGTGCCTAAACTAAAAGATATGTAAGAGAACATAATATTTATACATATAACTTTAGTGCCGCCAACTATTTATCTTTGATAGGCTAGGATTTGGTCACACCAAAGGGGGGAATCAAACCATCCGCAGCAGAACTTATGTGTAGGTCCCTTAACCTGCGATTCGACGTACCTTAGCCCGCCGCCAAAAAAAAAAGTTCCCTTAACCTGGGGTATTACTTCTCTGCGCCTGTTTCATCATCATTCTCTTACTCTTATCCCAATTACTTGGTATCGATACAATATGTACTCTTCTTCTATAGTACATATTTTAAAAGTTATTGGCAATCGTTTTACGAGCGGCCGCCTGCCAGATGTCAAACCTCCTTGGGAATGTAATTGTGGACCAAACGACATCAGATGGAGATGGGCCAGGCTGTTATAGGGCTCTTAGTCGTCTTTTACGACATCCACGAGCGAAGTAATGTGTGGTGGTAATAATCGCAGCCGCTACCACACAGCTGCTCCGCCGCCTATTTAACCGATCGAAAATGATACCTTGACTTCAGTGGTGTTGTTACCTACCGACCGTATTTTTTCCTGACAATATAATAGACATACCTGATGGTTTCCTGTGGCGAGTGCGGCATTTGCTAACTTGTCCCAGGCAGCTGGTTCGTCCAGACTTTTAGCGGCCTCTAGAGCCACGTCTATGTTACCGCATTGAAGAGCTAACGATAAACGTGTTCGTGCATCTTTGACGAAGTGCAGCGCCACCTCAGGATATCCTAAATTTTATAGCATATTAATTAGAGCATACTACGGTTATTGAAGTAAGCATTGTTTCGAATATATCGTCTATATAAACTAAAGAAGTTACTAAGGTAAATGTTTTAAAAAGAAAAACTTACAAATATAAAATTATTGCCACAAATGGGACTTGAACCCTAGATTTTGATAAATTAATCAAATGCAAAATCTCAGTAATTCAGATAATTAGATCGTGTCAATACTTAATACTATACTTACAACTATAGTTGAAATGTTATAATATTAAATTGGAACATGTGCAAGCATTTTTTGATAGATGGCGTTATAAAACGTCTCTTGAAAATACAATAATGTAAGTCACAATTTGGAAATCATACGTAGATACGAGTCACACTAGCCTAATTGTTAAGGTGTTTGGAACAGATTTCGAATAGATATGGGTTCAAATCCCAGGGATAGTAGTAATTTTTTGCTAGTAAATAAGTATTATTACCATTTTCTTACTAAAACGTTTACTTCCAAATTAATTATAAAGACACTAAAATTTTCGTGTGATTACAGAGTAAAAACATAATTTATTATCCTCTATCTTGTCCGTGAATGCAGTGTCCGTGAAAGACGCTTAGGCGATATGTTATGCAGATAATATCTATGCAAGGGAAAGAAAACTAAATAAAATCAATATACTAAACCTTGTGAGCAGTGTAGTATACTAGATAAATTTCCTTCTCATTGTAGAGCTAGAACTCAGCAGCGGGACATATAGTTATATGTGATTTAGTTTGTGATGAGTTATGAAGAAGTAAATGATTATTACCCACAAAATACGCAAATATATTACGTAATCACTTCGAAAAAATTGCCACGACCCCGTTTTTTAACTAACTGCCGACAGATTCAATTGTAAGCCTATTTAGTAATCAAAAAATTCTGTACATTTCTGCAATAAAATAGATTTCATTTTCTAATCACAATAATTATTTTCGAATTTAAAATGTAATTTATGTAATTTAAAATGTTATTTTAAAGTGCTGTTATGTATAAAAAGTTTCATCAAACCGAATTCCTTATTAGATGGCGCCACTGGGACTAGAGTTTACGTCAACCTGGGGGGGCACACTTAAAACATTACTTATTTTTACTGACCGTCGCGCCGCCTACAGATTGTTTGTACAAACTTAACTGCTGCCATTTTGTCCCGTATGTCAAACGTTTGACAACTGAGAATTATTATTTTTTGTTCCTAGCGTAGGTACTTATTGTCATCAGTCTATTTACGGTTATTGATGTACTTTCTTGAAAATTATCTCAATTTTCATTGTTAAGCTGATATTATTATTGCTTCGTTATCAGCTGATATGTTTTTTTTATATTTCAGGGTAGCTTTCATAGTAAAAGAAAATTCTATATAATTACACATACACATGTAGATATGTATATATATCACTTCAACTTTAGTTCACCGCGTAAACTCTGGGTGGCAGCACCTTCCATACATGCATATTTTATCGTGGAGTTGCCACTCTTTTTCAGTTTAATAACTTTACTCTTTGACGTCAACCAATTCACGTTAAAAAAGAAATCGAATAGAAACTACTCACCTTTCTCTTGTAGATACGCTATGATACTCTGTCCCACTAACTTGGCGGTGCGTACCATATGCAACACTTGATCGTACTGACGGGTAACCAATGCCAATTTGAATCTGCATACAAAAATAAATCATCATGATCATCACCAACATCATCAGCCTTTCAGACGTCTATTACTTCACACAGGCCTCCTCACGAAGGAGAATAAAGCTGCAATCGCCATGCTTGGCGTTCAGTTGAATCACAATTGGTGTTGCGATTTGCCCAGGAGAGTGCTGCCTAATCTTCTGATGCTTATCTATTTTTGATTTCCACCGGAACTGAGTTAGTGGTGACTGGTGACACATTGTATTCCTGTCTGCTTGCTAAGCGTGACGGTTATAGCATTATCCCTCATCTTGTAAAGGGTTTTATGTGCAACAGTGGGACGTTGACGCCTGGATGAATAGATGATATAGAGGGCTAAAATGTGCAAAAAAAATAATACAAAATCATTACCTGTATTCCGTGGGGTCAATGTTGAGTACTTTTGGTTTGCACTCCCTATCGAGACACACAACCCTAGCACCACTCTCACTCGACAAGACCTTCACTGCATACACTGGTACGTCCAGCGTACGAATTATCCCATAGTCTCTGCAAACAAAATAATATACAAAATAATATATATGCTCACTAAAAAGTTCTCTGCTTGCGGTGGCTATGTGAAACGAGTCTGTCTTTCGCCTCCGAAGTGTTTGAGAGGAATGATGGCTGCTTTTTAGTATTTTCATATGCCGCAAATGGCTATATGGCTATATGCTATGATAGCCTTAATGCTACAGACTGTGGATGCCGCGCAACGTTATTATTTTCTTATGTATTTTATTATGAAAATCAAAATTGATGAAAGTGTATAATCTTTATAACACTACATGGCTTACTGTATCTCTGCTCACATACGTCCCACTGCTGGGCTCGAGTGTCCTTCGTAAGGGGGTGTAATTGACCTACTATACCACGCTGGTCAGACGTGTTGGTATAGCTTTGTTTTGAGAGATAACACAGACTCAGAAGCCATGATTTGTGGGTCAAACAAAGTTACTATACACAACTGACCACGCTAGCTACATTGGTACACGGAACGTACTTCTAATAAGTATGGGGGGAAGCCTCGCGTATAATAATAATTATTCGATTCGTAAACGAGCTAATATGTGAAATTGCAAAATTATTTCTTAATGTAGAAATTTGTTAAAAAGAAGGAAATAATGGTAGAATTACGATCCACGCGGTTCAAATAATTTGGAATAGGGTTTTATTCCGAATTTGCCATGATTTGTAGAGATTTCAAATCCCTTGGTCGGCCTCTTATGACAGCCATGGCCACGAAATTACGTGGTGAATTATATAGGTATTCTTATTTGATCACCCCATGGCAAATGAAATTTATTCCGTGTGGTGATGGAGTAAGAATACAAATCACCACCCTATCTACACCTTACCCGTGAGTGATCGTAAGAGACGACTGAGGGATATAAAACGCATATAACATCTATGAAAGAGAAGGAAAACTCGAAACAAAACCCTATACCAACATGTCTGACCAGCATGGTATACTAGGTCAATTTCCCTCCTATTATAGAGGAGGCTCAATCCCAACAGTGGCCTATATATTTGAGCTGACATTTTGAGCTGAGATGGTGATGATGGCAAATGAAATAATAATATAGGGAAGAAAAATGATAACTCACCCATCTTTGCAGCAATACTTGATGTGATTAGCAGTGGTATATATGAACACTGGTTGAGGTGTAGAGTCGTCGAACGCACCAGATTTAACCCTCGCACCCTCAGTCACACAACACAGCTGCTCCAACTTCTTCGTGCATAGCGTCACGGTGTGCTTGCCTAGGAGGGCCACTAACGACATGTCCGCATTCCAGATCGCATAGCGGCATTTAGCAACTTTCACCTGTAAATATCATCAGCATACTGCTCTTATCTGGATTATTTGGGGGTCGATGCAATACATACTCTATTACATGTCATACTTCATAGACCATTCATCTTTTCTTTGGTTTTCTCTCACTCTTAGAGCCTTCGTATACATAAAACTAAAACTTCATACATTCATATACAATACTTTTTTCTCAATATTACTTACATTCTGTCTGATTACATATCCATAATAATATACACTAACTGTTTGCTCTTTAACTTTTTCGTCACTGGCTCAACTTTCAAACTCTTTCTAATAAATTTTAATGCTTTTGGTAGCAAAAGAGTAAGCAGCAAAACTGATGGTAAGTGTTACTGCCGCTCATGGGCCTTTGCAATACTAGGGTACAGCTAGGTCGTTAACTACCAACACAAACCCACTCAAAAAGTTGAGCTACCGGCTCTTTCGCTCACTGAACAAAGCGCAACAGCATATTGCCACTGCTCACACGTCGATTTTCTGCCGAAAGTGTGATACTACCCCAGATGGATCGGCCCACGAGCCACCGAAGACCAAGATCGGGTGCCGGTGGACCGCTCGCACGGCGAAGAGAGAAGTTTGCATGGTGGGTCTATAGGGTCACGCGCCATCTTTTCCGTCACCCCGGACCGATTTAGCGGGGCGAGACGCATCCATAGTCCACCGCAAAAGAAAAAGATGGATCGGCACGCGGCTGTATACAGAAAACTGTAAAACGTGTAGTCCTACCACAACAATTGTCAATTCTACGAACGAGGTGGCTTGACCATGTAATGGATTTTTTTTTTTGTGTGTCTTAGTTGTTAGCCTCGGATGGCTATGACAACTTTACCCGGACTGTGGGTGAGCGCTGAGGGCTCTCAACCCAAACCATGTAATGGACATAATTATCCGAGTTATATCAGTTACACCCGTTCTTCTAGAGATTTCCGTATTCCGAATTTTATCACGTAGAAATCCCAAGACCAGCATAGCACGCTGAGCGACTTTGAGCCTTATTATGAGGCTGACATTTACTCTCATATACTTTATACATTACCCAGGACATTTACCCAAGTATTATTGTATATGATACCATTAGCGGATTCTATCGCGTTTGTATTTGATTTATAATTTTATAATGGTCACGGGAGGACGTGTGACCATGATCACTGTAAAGTGTTCGAAACGTCGGGAAATTATAAATCAAATACAAACGCGATAGAATCCGTAAAAGTAGTTTTATTTCAAATGTGTAATACTCGCGTAAACATTAGAAGTCATTATGATACCATTAGTTTCTTATATATTTTTAGCAACCTATAATCAGACTATGTGGTAATGAAGCTATAAATAAAATTAGTCTTCAACCCTTACTTTCGAATAGGGTTTGGGAAAATTGGCTAAGGAATCATCTGGGAAAATGGATAGAGGCATTTGCCTGGGAAACTATTAAACTTGGTTACTATATATTTTTTATACATTATTTATTATTATTATTATCTTGATTTTGGTTTACTCGCGAGTAGGGTATCAATAGAGGACAAAATCAACCCGGGGCCTAAAGCACTATATCCTTGATTTAGGCCTGGATGGCAAACAAAAACCAAGTTCGTTACTATCAGCAACTAATTAGATAGCTAAACTCTGAATATTTAGCAAAATGTCAGTTTATGTAGCTAATTGTCGCTGATCCGATAATTTGTATTTTTTTAAACCACCTTGCACTAAGGCAATTATCCTTGTATTGCGGGGGACTTTACAAACATGCAATTAACGCAGACAAATTACACCCAGACTCAGAACAACACTTTATGAATCGCACAAAATATTGTCCTACATGGGAATCGAGCCCACGGCACTGGCACAGAAGGTCTGTATCTTAACCACTACACCATCATTATCATCATCACAACATCACAGAGGACAGAAACATCTACAAATAGAAGGGTTTCACCAACAACAAGACCACCAGCGCCAAGAAGAAACCCTAAAAGACATGTTGTCGCTTAACATCTATGACACATGAATTGCGCTCTTCAAGCTTTATCTAAATGTAATAAAGCCACACTTCAAGAACATTAATTTTATAAACAAACCACCATAACAATTAAATTAAACATAAAAAGAGCACGGACAAAAAGTCTGTGGAATAACATATAATAAAAAAAAAAAAAACCACAACACCATCTGTGCAGTCAGAAAATCACCAATTGACGTCAAATAGTGATTATTGCATATATCAATAATATGCTATTGAAAATATATAACAATTATGACTTCTAATGTTTACGCAAGTATTACACGTTTTAAATAAAACTACTTTTACGGATTCTATCGCGTTTGTATTTGATTTTTAATTTTACCGAAGTTTCGAACACTTTACAGTGATCAGTCCTCACGTGACCGTCACTGTGAAGTGAAATAAAAAAAAATAAAAAAAATAAAACTACATACATATCATCACGCCATATCCCTTGCAGGTTAGACAGAGAGAACAGAGTGCCAGAGAACTTTATCTCTGCATACTTCACTCGCTTCCTCAACATTCATAATTCTCTTTATACACGCTCGCCGGTTTCGGAGACTCTTGACTCCACCTTCCTTCAGTACCTGACCGATCTGGTCTAGGTAGGTTAGTCTCGGTCTCCCTCGGTACCTACATCCTTCCACTTTCGCATTGTATATCTTCTTAACCAGACGTTCGTTCGGCATTCTTTCCACATGTCCGAACCATCGGAGCATTCCCTTTCGCATCTTTACACCAATACTCTCTTTCATACCTACTCGCTCTCTTACGTCGTCGTTACGAATGCGGTCGGTCAGCCGTTAAAAAAAAAAAACTACTATTTCAAATATGTAATAGATGATTAACCTGCATGGTATACGTAAAGATTATAGCATTATCAATATTCATAGAGTGCCCGTATCTAACAAGAGATATGGACAAACTGTTAGATGTATGTCTGACCACTCGCCCTAAGAATAAAAATAATATAGCTATACTCACAGAGGCTATTGTACGTTTCTGCTGTACATCCAAGAGCTGAACGCAATCAGGTTCACGAAGCAGTAGCATGCCAGTGCCAGCGTACATGATCTCTTCACATGTAGGTGTTGATATCTTTTTAGATACTTCGTTCTTTAAATTCTTTATCACCAACTGTAATTAACATATATGTATGATTATATTAAAATAGAAAGAAATAGAATATACAATGCGAAAGTGAAACGATGTAGGTACCGGGGGAGATCGAGACTCGCCTACCTAGACCAGATTGGTCACGTACTGAAGGAAGGTGTAGTCAAGAGTCTCCGAAACCGGCGAGCGTGTATGAAGAGAATTGTGAATGTTGAGGAAGCGAGTGAAGTATGCAAGGATAGAGTTCTCTGGCACTCTGCTCTCTCTGCCTACCCTGCAAGGGATATGACGTGATGATATGTATGTATGTATATTAAAATATCTTAATGAAAGTTATCTTGGTATTTCATCATCTTATCATCATCTCAGCTCTATCATCTTAAACAAAATCTCGCATCATTTAGATAAAAAGAACCTATATTTAATAACAAAGAAATCCAACCCTTTATAAAAAGAAATAATTGATTGAATTAGGCGATACATGGCGGAAATCCATTATTATCTTAAAATGGAGGAGAGGAAGGAAGACTCACCACTTTCCCACGGTTAATCAATATACCGTACACCTCAATAAAAGATGGAGGCGCGTTTTTGGCGCATTTGAAGCCGAACCGTCCTGAGGATGTCTCGTTTAGAGGTGAAACACGTGTCGAATCTTTATTCGAAGTTCTGTGGAAAATTGCAAGTTGAAATTCTGGAGGGTGCTCATCACAGGAGTAAGATTTCCTTATATCCTATTCCACCTTGATTCCATCCCGTATTCCTTGCTTTCTTGAGGTTTACAGTATAATGATTAACCGTGGGAAAGTGGTGGGTCTTCCTTCCTTTCCTCCATTTTAAAATAAAAAGAAATAACAAAATGAACTAACCTGATTATTCTTCTCCAAAGCTGCGAATCTGTTTCTAGCGACCCAGACGGCGGTAGTAGCGGAGCCTCGAGCGGGTTCCGCGGTGGGTGCTTCGCCTCCATCTTTGGGGGCGCTGTATAGTTCGTACGAGCTGTTGTCGCCCACACGCCAGTTCACAAGCACACACCATTCCGCGTGATTAAGTGACATGCTATCCAGTAAAGAAATATAGTTTATAATTTCTAAATTAATACAATAAGCGAAAGGTCGGGTATGTTTTTAAGAAAATTGCGCAAAGGAATGTGATATATGGCCTCCGAGTAAAAAGCTATTCAACTGTTAATAGCATACACACACCAAAGTTTTGTGGATAATTTATATAATTGGATTCTTATACATAACGTAGGCAATTTATTGTTTTTTTTTTTAAAGGCTAAGGGATTACATGATGATTTAAATAAAACCTAGTTAAGTTATTTGCCTTTTAAGTTTGTCTATATAATTAGCGCATTAAGATTTTATAACACAACTTAGAATTATCCGTGTGGTGACGGAGTAAGAATACAATTCACCACCCCGTATCTTACCCGTGGATGATCGTAAGAGACGACTAAGGGATATGAAATGCATATAACATCTATGTAAGAGATGGAAAACTCGAAACAAAAACCTGTACCCTCCCATTACGGTGGAGGCTCGAGTCCAACAGTAGGACGATTATGAGCTGAGATGATGATGCTGAGATGATGATGATGAGGTGATGAACACAACTTCGAAGACTATATGCACGCACTTTACATTCACATTCGCTATTTCTACGTAATTTGATCAGCTCATACAAGTCCTACTACTTGACTCCAGCTTACTATGAGATGAAAATCTTACACAGATTTTATATGCATATTAAATCCCTTAATCATATTTAAAACACCCATGGGTGAGATAGGAGGTGGTAAATTGTATTCTTACCCCGTCACCACACAAAATTTACTGATTTAAAAAAAGATCTTGTTTTATACAGGTGCCGATTTTATTAGTAGAATAACTTAAACTAGGTATAGGAATGACGCCATAAAAAACATTAAAGTTAGTTGCAGACTCCTAGCTCTGCCCAATCCCGAGATAAAGTGATTTGTTTCTTATCAAAACAGTAGGTTTGTCACCGTACATTGACCTGTAGGTACATTTCGACCCAGCTGTGTGACGGTGAGCGCTGCGCGAGCGGGTCTATTTGCCTACTAGTTCAATGTCACACGCATGGGTATATGCCTACATGAAATTTTTATAATACAAGTGTATTGACCGCTTATCAGTATGGCAATTTAATCAAAACTTAGGTACTATTTTTTTTTACTGCTTTGGATAGTGTATCATGGTCTGATACACCCCCTTCAAGGATTCTACTAATTAAATCGGCACCCTGTATATATCATCATACCGTGATAGTCTAATGGACTCTTAACAAAGTTTTAGTGTCTGATAGATGAATAAAAAAATAGAGAAGAATATGCTCCTTACCTGTACGGTTGGTTTCTGCCGCCACCTTTAATCTGCATAACAGGTGTTACACGATTGGTCGTCATGTCCAACTTACGTAGTTGTCTGTAACATTTTTATAATTAACTAGCAGACCCGGCCACGCGTTGCTATGGCTAAGACAGCCTCAGTAACACGTGGTGGTTATGCTAAATTTAACATAGCGCCATCTATTAAATACTTACTCAATCCAGTTAACTGATACCGCCATCTGTTAGAATCGTTTGGAGATAACAGATAATTGTGACTGTCAAATATTAGACAAATAATTTGCAATAAAATAATATTACTATAAATTGAGATGAAAGCTATCCTATCTTTTAAGTTGGATCAAACTACACATGCTGTGCAAATTTGATTAAAATCGATTAAGTACTTTAGGAGTCCTTCGCGGACAAACAACGTGACACGTAATTTATATTTATTAAGATAGTTATTGGAAAGCTGAACTGTGCAATCTTATTTCATCATCATCATCAATATATAGTGAACTGCCAGCGCGAAGTCAATCCTCTTTGGGAATGTAATAGTTGACCAGACGATATCAAATGAAGTGGTCCCAGAACAATGTAAAACTTTTAGTCTTTTAATTTCACTATATAATTAGGCCTTAAAATCCCTCAACGTGCGTTAGCATCTAACCTAATTCGTTAGAGCGGATTATTGTTAGGATTTTTTACGAAATGTCTAAAGAGGGACGTACTAAAGTGACATTGCACAGGCCCACAAGTGTTAAATGAATAAATTTGTAACAATAGATAATGCACCGGTTTAAGTAATTGTGATAAAAAAGACAATAATAATTATTTATATCTAAATACAAATATATATGTACGTCGAACCCGACGACATTATTATGCTCACCCAGATAAAGGCATACATAGCCTGCGCGGCCCTGACAAGTAAATATCCACGATTCGATTTTTATAACATGTTTAGTAAGAATTAGTAGCTGTGTGGTAGCGGCTACGAATACTACCAACCCTTACTTTGCTCGTGGATGTTGTAAAAGACGACTAAGAGCCTTATAACGACCTGGGCCAACTCCATCTGATACCGTTTCGATCGACCCCAATTAATTGGGATAAGAGTTAAAGAATGATGATGTTTTGTAAGAATTAGATCTAGTATGATGCTCTGCGAAACCCGATATAATGTAAAATTTAAATACAATGTACATTATTATGGCTGGACCAAATCCACAAGCGGCAACAAAATAGTTAACTCGTGATCGGGTATCACAAGTTAACTATTTTCTTAAAAGTATTTAAATAAATTAAACAAATTACCTGTCTTTAATATAGAAAAGCATATTATTATGCACGGCGTAGGCGGGACGCTCTCGTTGCAATTTAAACAGTATCATCCCCGCGTCGTGTCCAGCAGCAAATAAATTTAAAGTGGGATGAGCCGCTAATACCCAATATCTGTAAAAAAAATATACATACATATCATAACGCCATGTCCTTTGCAGGGTGGGCAGAGAGAACAGAGTGCCAGAGAACTCTATCCTTGCATACTTCACTCGCTTCCTCAACATTCATAATTCTCTTCATACACGCTCGCCGGTTTCGGAGACTCTTGACTCCACCTTCCTTCAGTACATGACCGATCTGGTCTAGATAGGTTAGTCTCGGTCTCCCCCGGTACCTACATCATTCCACTTTCGTATTGTATATCTTCTTAACCAGATGTTCGTTCGGCATTATTTCCACATGTCCGAACCATCGGAGCATTCCCTTTCGCATATTTACATCAATACTCTCTTTCATACCTACTCGCTCTCTTCCGTCGTCGTTACGAATGCGATCGATCAGCCTAACTCCACAGATTCTCCGTAGAGATCGCATTTCGACCGCAGTAATTTTACTTTCATACTCTTTTCTGCATACCCAACTCTCAGTAATGTTGGGACAAGCATTGCGTTATGTATTGCTATACGTGCCTTCTGGCTGAGGTGGTGGCTACCGAGAAGTTGCCCCAACGCTCCGTTCACTCTATTTCCCGCATTCACTCTTCGCTCTATATCAGTGGTGTACCTTCTATCTCGGCTAAATCCACATCCAAGATATATAAAAAATATGATCAAGGAAATGTCGCAACAGCCCCATGCAATTTCAAATAAAACTACTTTACGGATTTTATCGCGAGTACCAGTCCTACCGTGATCATAAACGCTATAAAGTATTCGAAACGTCGGGCAATTAAAAATAAAATACAAACGCGATAGAATCCGTAAAAATATTTTCATCATTTCAACCGGCTCCACAGAACAGTCGGCTTTGCCGACTAGTCGGTCTCTACAACCAACTAGTCGTTTAGTCGACCAAAACTATAGTCGGCACATCTCTAATACGTAAACTTAAAAAAAAATTACTCTGGTATAGACAGGAGGTACGTCGACAAATAAATTGTAAAGATTAAATAAAGATAAAAAATGGTAAAATATACCTCTCGTCTTCTCTTTTGAATGACTGCAGGCAGGTCCTCTTAGTAAGGTCCCACACTCTGATGAATCTGTCTTCACCGTTGGACAATATCAGCTCATGGCGAGCGTGAAACAGTACGCACGACACGTTGTTGTAATGTCCACGGCATGTATCGACTTCCCACGCCTGGACAACACATAGTATTAAAAATCCCACTAGTTGGATAACAGATATTTTCATATTTTTTTTATTATTATAAATGCACGATTTAAGATCCATATTAGCTTCGTGAGCACGACTTCCGCCACCAAATGGCCTAATTTCATAAGTTTGTATTTAATTATTACTCTATAAAATAAAATAAAATGGATAAAATTAAATGGACAACAATTACCATTTCTCGTACGAATAGTCGCACGGTTATAAATTTATTTTTACCTACACTTGTAATAAGTATATTCTCAATTAACGATTATTACATAGGTTTTATATGTGAAATTCATAACGTTTATTAGGACTTGCCAACAGATGGCAACATTTATTTTTATGAGTGTTATTTTATACTCTTAAAATATAGCTTGATCTCTGTGACAGATAGCGACAAAACCTATGCAGTAATTATGAATACGCGTCGTGTTATCAATTTTATTTTGTATCGCCTATATTTCCATTCTTTACATGCCACTTATATCTCAACTGAATTATGAATATAAAATATGAATATTTACACCAAAACTTGTACCTCATATGTTTTAAAATACTTAGTAATTATTTTATAAAAATAAGATGCTTACGCGAGTACAAGGTCAAACTGGACTGAGAATAAGATAGAGATGGGGCAATCGATAAACGTAAATCGATAACATTTTTATTAATTATTTATAAAACAAGTAAAACCAATACATTACCTTTATACACCACATGGTTACTATATAAAATAAGTAAATTATGTTAATATTCTGTTATAATATTAATAAGACCATTTCTTTTATATTAAAAGGATAATTTCTTTTATAAAATAAACATGATTATTCATAAAATAATCTGTGACCAAGAACTCATCATCAACCTACAGGAATGCTCCAGCGATGATGATGATAATAGTGACGATGAACTTGGATGTATTGCTTTCGAATAACAAAAAGAATTAATTAACAGATTTAGTTTAAATTAAATAAAATCCATTAATTTAAATTCAATAAGATTTTCATAGATTGTTTTAAATTTATAATCGATTCATCTATCCATGTGATTGAAATCCAATAAGATTTTCACACATTGTTTTTCAATTGCTGTAGCAAATAACTTAAAAAAATAAGGAATTATATCGACTGCATCGTAAGCGTGCGGCACTAGTGAGAACTGTCACAGAGATCAAGATATATTTTATAGGCTATAATATTTATTACCCACAATATTTACAATGTACAAATTATCACCAGACACTGTGTTGATATAAGTATAAGTTGCAATTTTCTAATAAAAATGTTAACTTTAATATATTTACTATCTACCGTCATTAAAGGGGCAAATAATCTTCAAATTGGTACATCAAACGCTATTGGTAGGTAAGTATTATGGGAAAAGCTTCATAAACACCAATAAACACCTTTAATAAATAATAGGTATATCAATTAGAGTAGACGTTGTTACTCTGCTTACTTCGATATCTTCAGAGTTTCCATATCATAAATTCACACGTCTTAGATTTAAACAATATCAAATAAAATTGTGTATCGAATTTTAAACCTTTTCACGGCAATTTTAATAAAGTGTATGTGGCAAATTTAAGGCAATTTTACATGTACATAAAAATCATTATATTACCTACTGATATGGCAAGGCCACAACATTGTCACATGGACAACAAAAGAAAATGCCTGATGATAATCTTAAATTGTTGCAGCACGAATGGGTCGGACTCCCAATAGGTGCGGGTTCGAACTCCGCTTGTGATATCATTTTTCATTTCGTAATCGGGTATTTATAAATAATTAAGCATATTAAATTCTAAAAATTTCAGTAATTTGAATCTTAAATTGTGATTTTTGTTTTGCAAAAAAAGAGGGAGAATATAAATTTATGTTTGTTTATATGGGTGTGATTTATGTTTAAATTCTGCTGATTACCTCCGACGGTATTAAAAACTAATACCTTCACTCACAATAAAGTGTATTATCGGCTGAATAGCGGTCAGATGTCTCGATGGAAGCCAAGCTAATTTGTTGGCCGCCATTCAGGTGTACTCGCCTAATACTTGGAGAAAAATGAGTAAGAGTTTTGTTTAGATTACTGATTTTTATGTGACCTAAGTTATTAAAAAACGCTACTCAATTATAAAAAGGTATTTAAAAATCTGTCATGCCCAGTTGTCCCAACCAGTGACATTCTACAAGGCTCAATATCTTTTTTTATATATAGAAGACATTTAATCAATATGGTAGGAGAAGAAATTGGATAATCTCTGTGTAGACGACTAGCGAATAAACCCAGCCGCCATCATAGGCAGTGCTACCTAAATGGGCTTTCAACAACGTGAACAAACGCTAAATATATATTTTTGTAGGAAGGCAGAGAAAATACTTACCATTTACCGAGAATTTAAAAGTATGTACATGTAGTGAATGATGAACACCTTTATATACATTTAGTAAAAAGCGAAACATGCAATAATTTTACATGACCTTAATTTTCTTCATTATTCTTTTCACCCCAACTTATTGAAAATTTCAAATGAATGTAAACAGTAAACCAACTAGATAGAAAAGAAAATGGTATAAGAAAAACATAATACCAAACAGAAAGAAGTACAGACTCCGGTAAATTAATCATGTAACCTTGAAAATTGTTGATGATTAAAACCAAATAGCACCGATTTATTCCAGCCAGATAAAGCTAGTTGTCAGTTATTCGCGGTTACCATATACACTTGATACCTTGGCGTCGTTCATCCGCCACAATTTGACTTGTCGATCATCAGCCCCAGACACAATGAGCGGTAGAGTAGGATGGAAGGAGGCCCAGTTCACTCCCCTGTCGTGACCCTCCAGCACATGTTTAACGACAGCATCCGCCTGTAAAATCAGTTGCTTTCAGCAACATTGGTCATGTGTTATAACATCAATAGATACATATATATTTATGCTACAAAACTACAACTAATATTATACGATGATTACAAAGGTTGGTTGTGTTAAAAGCAAAATACAGTTCTAACTACAGCTAAAATAGTATATGCATTTACGAATGTTTACAATCACTTCGAGAAAGGTTTATAATATAGTAGATGACGTAAATGACGCTGGTCTGTAAAAGTTAAAAAGGAATAGTGTTTTCTGAAATCGACCGCAGCGCCACCTTTCGGGTTCTAATGTAATGAAGGTCTAAAGCCATCATCGCATTATTGCCTTGCCAATGAAACGCGTTTGGGGCACATCGGTTGGACGATTTCAAAGTCTATAATAGCCATGGAAATATTCTTAGTATTTTATATAATTACAGTATATAAACAATTCTATTGAGATTTTTCTCTTCAATCTATGAAAATTATCACATCTATAAAGCATGATAATAAAAAGACAAAGTTATTTTGTAAATTTGGATGTAGGGAATAATCTCTGGCAAGACTGTTTGTATTAGAAAAATATTTCTTTAATATGGAGCTACATTATCTCTCAGTACTGTCTGCCCCTGTTTGTTTTGACTAATACCCATGAAGAGGTTAAGCCATTGGTTGGAGAAGGGCAAAAATCACAAATGGATACCAAAGCACCAATATATAGATTATTTTGCTTATGTTTTATCCGCATAAAAGAAAATATTATTATGTAATAATTATATTTTAAGGAAATATGTAACTTGTTATTTGTATCAAACATTGTTTTATACAAATTCCTATTGTTTTATAATATCTTCATTCGAGAATGCATACACAGCTAGCTACTGAAGCAAAGTTGAATAAAATTGTTTAGGCTATGCATAATACCTATGATCGTTGGTTACACATATTATATTCTTTAATTTACAATTATTTTTTTTTTATGTCAATTATACTTGACTCTGTTTCATTGAAAATACATTTTAGAAAAAAATGTGTGAAAAAAACACAGCCCAAGAGCACTAAATCGCAATAGCAATAGACTACTAAACCTTAATAAATAAAATATATAAATTTATGAGAATAATATTCATAAGAAAATTAAAAGTAAACTTAGTGCCAGTATTACTACTACTTATGAGGGTATTAAAGTGCAATAATAATAATTTCAATTACATATTCGTAATCATAGATTTAATCTTATAAATATATTCTATGCTATTAATAAATCAAGAAGAAATTTATGAACATAGATTAAGTGCATTCTGAACAGACTTTTTTATGATCTACAATTTAAAAAATAACCATACCTAACAATTCTGAAATTATTCTCATATCATGGTTTTACTTTGAACATATCAATACACATTAGATACTACAATGTCAGCAGTTTATCATGTTTTAAAGACAATATCATCATTCATCATTCTCCTACTCTTATCCCAACCACTTGGGGTTGATACAATATGTACTCTTCTTTCATAGTACATATTGCAAAACTTATTGGCAATAGTTATATGACCAGCCGCCTGCTTGACGTCAACCCGCCTCGGGAATGCAATTGTTGACCAAACGGCATCAGATGGAGTTGGAGTTTCAAAGACGAGAATAAGGACTAAATGTTTGTGTCGCAGGGGACTTCACAAACATGCAAATAATGGACACAAATCATACTCAAACTTGATACAATAATTTGTAGATAGCACAAACAAAAGGTACTGGCATGGGAGGTTGCTACTTAAACTACTTTGCCAATATGCAAAGTGTCTGTAGTAATCATTAAATATTCATGCTTTTGTCAGCAATGCATATACCAATGAGGATAATTTCATAGCATGGTCATATGTGGTACAATACAACAGATAGACTCGAAAAGTTTCATTAAATAATTTGTACTTTAAAGATATAAAATCATCAAAATTATACCTGTCCAAAAAGATCAGTGGCCTGTGGGTTTCTCAAATGTTCCGCAAGCCCAGCTGGTCCAGGTGCAACACTTTTCTTTCTGAGCCCTGAGAAGTCCCACACACGTATGGACTGATCAAGTGATGCAGACACAAGGAGATCTTCGGTAGGATGGAATTGAGCACACATAACATAGTGATTGTGACCAGTGAGAACACTTATACATTGTCGGGACTGCCAGTTCCATATTCTTATCGTCTAAAACAAAGATATAAATATTATAAATCATACCAATTTTTTTTTTTTAATATTTGTGTTACCATAATTCCATAGTAATAGTAACTGGTAACCATACTTGCATACTACTAATTCAAGGACAATATCATAGGTGTCACTACTGGTATGCTAATAGAAGTCTATATGGTTCATCAAATATCTAGTCATTTTAAACATTTATTTTTCATTATGTTTATGTCTTTCTTTTAATAAACTGAAACATTTATTCACCTCAATACTAAGGAATAAACCTTTGTATTTTAGAGGAACTCAATAATATACAAACAAAACAAACAACACCCAGAAATATTAGAAAAATGATTTGTGAATAGCACAAGGAACTAGCCTCCATGGAATTTGTAGTTCGACTCTCTGCATGGGATGTTGATACTTAAACCACTCCAGCACCTGTTCTATATAATAAACATCCACCAGACACAGTGCTAAACACATTACTATGGTGAAAACCTTAATGGTCCTTTTTTCGGAATAGTCTGAGTATTATATCTAAGTGAGAGTCAAAATAACACTGTAAACCAATAAAATTAGGCATAATTACAGCTATGTTAAACATACCTGATCATCGGAAGCACTCAATATCCATGGATACTCGTGATGGAAATATGTGGTGCGGACATAATCTAAATGACCCAGAAGAGTGAATAGACATCTTCTTTGTTTGTAGTTCCATACCTTTAACAAATTATAAAATTTCAACAATAAAATTCTATATAGCGTTACATAGAAATAATAACACATTTTTTTTTCAACAACTGTTCAAACTATATTGTGTTAAAGTACTTATATCTTTATATATGTTTACATTTATAATTCTTCTGCACACATGTGCATGACACTGAACTGGCTGGACCAATTTTGATAAACTTTTGTCTGGACGTGGATTCATAAGTGGATTATATTAACAATTGGACCTAATGACGGTAGATGCTGCAATCAATTTCAAGGAACTCTCTTTTTATTTTTAGTTTTGTACAGAAGTGTTTATTATGTTACATATAGTATATATTATTGTCTCTATTATTATGTAAAATTAACATATTAAAGTATTTTATTTTAACATTATCCTCAACCTTTAAATGTAAAAAAATACTTGAGATAATCTTTAAGTACTCTTATCTAATTATTTTCTTAGTTAGTAGTTAAACAATAAATATAGACAATTTCTAGTAGTTAAATTGGACATATAAATTTATGACTATGTTCAAAATAGTCATAAATTTAGTTACATACTTATAAATTTAGAAGCTATGTACAAAGAGGCTTCAGGCTTTTTTTTCACCCATTTAAATGTTATAGAACACCCTTTTAATGAGATCTTTGTTGTTTGCTTAAATAGAAATATATAAATAGATCACTAATTGTAAAATCATACAAATACTACTAATCGAAAATGGTTTGCCATCAAAAAACATATCAAAACCATTGTGAAGTGTCTGGTTTTCTTCCACTAGTATATGCAGCTGGAATGTAAAACTGATTAATAGATTGATAAGAAACATATTTGCAGTGTATATTACTACAATAAATATAACTATCCATGAATATATCCTCACTGTCGTCTGAACTCTGTATACTTATCATTGTCACAAATTGTACAGTGTAGCGTGTTTTGCCTAACGAGTTATTTATTTATTGATTTGATTGAGCTATCTGATTGTAATTTATAGATCTTGGTGTGGTCATGCTCACTAAAAAGGTCTCTGCCTGCGGTAGCTACGTGAGCGGGTCTCTCACTTTCCTCGAATGTGGTTGAGGGGAGTGATGGCTGCTTTAGTAGTTAACTCGTGATCGAGTGCCGCTTGTGAAATCTGGTCCAACCATTTCTGTTCTTTTTTGTTTTTTTTTTTTGTTAATGTTGTATTTAACTTTTAAAAAATAAATCTTTACTCGAACGGCATCTCACTGGAGCTAATAGGGACTAAACATGTATCCAATAATATTAAGAAAACTTGTATTTTAAAAAAAAAATGACGAGCCCGCTGACTTTCTTGCCGGATCTTCTCAGTTTGTGGCGGCTTGCCGATCCGGTGGTAGATTAATTTTAAAAAATACGTAATATTGACAATATGTAAGTGCCCTTTTAGGGCTTATGCATAATAAATGATTTGATTTTGATTTTTGATATAAAAAATAATCATATCACATAACCAGGTCATAGTTTGTCTTTTGTCTAAGCAATAAATACATTTATTTCATATCAAGAACTACATTCAATAGGTAAATGAGAGATACGTGTCATTGCCATGATGAAACATAGGATGCTAAAATGAATGATATATATAAAAAAAAATCATTCATACCTTTATTTTATAATCATCACCACCTGACACAAACAGCGGTTGTTGCTGGTGGAAGCAGATACCACGCACTGGACCATCATGATCATCAAATTTCTCCAGTAATGTACACATACGATAATCCCAGAGCTGTATCACGCCATTGTGTAAACTCGCCAACACCCATGGACGCTTAGAGTGAAAGGATATACCTTTCACCCTTGCGGATTTAGTTTCAAATTTTGTAAGCATATCTCTAATAATATGTAGAGATATTGCAGAAAGATTCCTTAAAACAGAATCGGTACAAGCACATCAGCCACACAATCAAACGTCAAACAACCGGCTGACGTGACACGTCACTTATCTTACTAGAGATGAACACAGTTTTGGTATACTTTATTGAAGATACAAAAATAAATTATGGTAGTTTTCCAATTACAGCACTAGAGCGCATTATGCGGCATAATGCTTAACGTTGAATGTTCCAACTACAGCAACGCTTCGCACAATCGAGCACTCTTAAAAGTAGTGCTTTCGTCTGATGCGTGCAATCGATACCAACTTAGTGACTGAAAATTAACAAGTGTTTTTTCTTTAAGTTGACATATCATACATATCTTCAATAAATATATCACTTGTTAATGAACTAATTGATTGATTTAAACTCGGAGTACTCGATAAATCATCATCACTATCATCTGGGTAAGATGATTCAATTAAAAAGTATTTAATTCATTTAGAACTCATTTTAAAAAAATACTCAAAACAAAAAAATCTTTATTAAATAATCAAAATCTAAATTACTTAAAATAACCGCAAATAGTTTTCAACCAATTATTATGTATACCACTTTATTTACAGATTAATTAGGTTATTGCAAACTCTGAGATTATTTTTTTTTCAACGCTGAACTTAGCGCACTTTGCTGGTGCATTTAAAAACTAATTCACGTTCCAATTAAGCATCAGCATAATTCGGCATTGTGCGCCCCTGAGTCGCATAATGCTTTGTAATTGGAAAACTACCTATGGCTCTTATACTTTAACGATTCAATCATGAATTACTATATATAGTACTTAATATATAGAAATGCATTTTCTAATTGCCAATGTCTACAAAATTGATCAGCCTTTTTTTTGGGGTGGACTACGGTCGACGCACTTCTCGCACCACTCCGTCCGGGGCGACAGAGGGGCGTAAGCACGCACACCCGTAACCCACCCGTGACACCTCGCCTTCGTCGTTGGACCGACCACTGGACAGGGTTGGGCAGCACTATAACTTCATAATCCGATTGCGTTCCTGGGTTCGTATCAAAACAACGAGACTAAGCATGCAACCACGCAATCCAGCAAAGTTCGGAGTTTAGTCGAACGTGTTGTAACTATCAACCTATTCCATTTTGTTCACGCATTTTGATATAAGAGGGCGCCAGGTGATTGATTGCACCCGGGCGCTACATGTGCTACAGCCGCCCTTGAGTGCAATGATGGTAAAGCAGCTATTAGAGTTAGCAACACTTCATCTGTTATGTACGCTATGACCGTATGTCAAAACTGGCGAACAAAACGCAAAAAAATGTACGTCGAATTGTCAATGTCAAGCTAAGATGTCAAGTCATACACATACATGTTTAAGATGATAGAGCTGAGATGATGATAAGATGATGAAATACCAAGATAACTTTCATTAAGATATTTTAATATACATACATACATATCATTACGCCATATCCCTTGCAGGGTAGGCAGAGAGAACAGAGTGCCAGAGAACTCTATCTTTGCATACTTCACTCGCTTCCTCAACATTCATAATTCTCTTCATACACGCTCGCCGGTTTCGGAGACTCTTGACTCCACCTTCCTTCAGTACATGACCGATCTGGTCTAGGTAGGTTAGTCTCGGTCTCCCCCGGTACCTACATTGTATTGGTAGGCAGCGGCCTAGCTATATCCTTAATACTGCAAAGGACCATGGGCGGCAGTAACACTTACCATCAGGTGTGCTGACTGTTGGTTTGCCACCATAAGCAATAAAAAAAAGAGTAGCACCACTAGTAAAGAAGATGATGACTTGATAGAAGCAAAGAGCTTTCAATTCTTGAGCGCTATTCAAATATAAAAAATATGTTCATACAATTTAATACAAATTTGTGCTCATCAGGGCCTGTAGAAGGATTGATTTCTTTAGCAGGTTTTATTCGCTCTCCAAGAAGAGGCTGTTTGTCTGACAGTACATTTAAAAATCTAGTGTTCATGAAAGGAAACACTGGTTTTACTGATTAATTAATCTTGTTTTCCTCGACTTTTCAGCCCATGCTGGTCTAGATTACTTATTTTGTAATATGTAATTTGTATTTTAATTAGAAATAGCTAAAATACTGTATTTTGTATTTTATATTTCAAATACCTTACTTAAAGATATTTTGTATTTTAATTACTTGCGATACTGTATTTTGTAATTTGTATTTCAATTAAAGCAAAGCATGTATTTTGCCCAGCCTTGCCACCGGAGCAGCGTGAACTTGACGTCAGCGGCAAAATTGATCAGCCTGTACTTATTGACTGTTTTCTAACACATCCTTTTGAATAGCTGTTTTTAAATTGTCGTTATTAGGTAAACAGAACAACGCCCTACCACCTGCCCAAAATTCTTCAAATATTTACTATGAAATACTGATATATCGAAGAACCATTATATAATTTATAAAGAAAATATTTATTACGGCTGTATGGGCTTTATTTTCTTTGCCTACTTGAAAAAACGCCGTAGTGAGAAGCAAATTTTGTAAGACAATAACAATCGAATAATTTGAACAATTTGTCACTTACTATGCGAATGGTAATTCATTATTGAGATATTTTCTTTTTCATTCGATTTTTTTTTGTTATATTAAAAGGATTCATTATTTTAAGAGGAAAAGCTTATTTTTATGGTATTGTTTTAAAGGAAATTTATAGTTATTATAGACAAAACTGTTTTTGTTTTCAGCGATTTTATCATTTTTAAATACTCTAAAAATTAATAAAATTATTAAAGACAACTTAAATTACCTATATCTTTAAAAGAAAAGTTGCATTCACTTTGAAGATGCTGATAGATTTTATAAGATTATAGCTAGATATATCTGTCAAAAGAAAAAGATATGCTCTTGTTCTTAAATAATACAAATGTAAATCTTAAACTTGTAATTAATTTTTAAACCATAGAATAGAATTGTATAAGTATGTCTAAAGAAATATATTCAGAAGGACATATGCAGTAATCGAATTATTTGCTGTCCTCTTCATTTGAATGATCACTCGAACAAATCATTCGAATTCGCCCATCTCTGAAAGCCAACCAAAAACTGTAAAAAAAATATTTACCTACTAAACCTACATAAACTTTTAAAAAATAGTTTTTGAGTCCATTAAAGATAGAGACAAATTTAAATTGTTTTTAAAATAGTTAGCTGGATTATTTTTATCAATACGATTGCATATAAAAAGGAAATTTAAGTCGGGACTCTCATATTATAACCTATCTACAATCATGTTTTCATCCTCAGAAATTAAGGAAAAGATGAAAGATATAGGCAAAGTATGCATACCGGGTATGCGTTTAAGTTTATTAAACAAAGAACACGTAGCTGGACCGGGCACTTATGAACTAAAAGGTTATATTTATGCTTCATTAGCAGGTGTATTAAAGATGCATAAAGATGAAAACAACGTAAGTACAGATAACATAGGTTATTGTTTCAAATGGTTCAAGTTACTACTAACCACTTGAGATATTTTTATTTTACTATACATAGATATAAAATTATAATCCCTTCAGTGTATTGTTTTCTTGCCATACCCAATGCCTATTGTTTTCTTGCCATACCCAGTGCCAATGTATCTACAGTATAATTTCCCAGCAAGACGTCGTGCATTATATTGTCTTTTTTTAATTGCTTATGGCATATGAGCAAGCAGCACACCTGATGTTAAGTGTAACTGCAGCCTATGAACCTTTGCTATAACTTTTTTTTTTTTTTTGCGGTGGGCTATGGACGTTGCATCCCGCCAAATCGGTCCGGGGTGACGGAAGAAGCGGCGCGCAACCCCATTGACCCACCCTGCAAGCACCTCTTCTTCGCCGTGCGAGCGGGCCACCGGTACCCAATATTTGTCTTCGGTGGCCCGCTCGGCGGTATGCCCTCTCGGGCTCCTCTCCTGTCGACGCCCCGACAACTTTCGCCGTCGAGGCGTCGTCCTCACGCGGTGGCCTCACGTCGGGTGACCGGACAATTCCCCGGTCCGATCACCCGAAGCCTCGGTTAGGGCGGCATCAGGCGCAGGTACTCGCGCCTGCGCCGCCCTGGCCGTGGGAACCTTTGCTATACCTAGGGTTTAGCAAAGCCGCTGCCTACCATTACAAATCCTCAAACCCACCCAGTTGAGCTACGGGCTCTCTCGGTCACCGAATGAAGTGCATTAGCCCATTGCCATTAATCAGATGTCGATCTTCTGCGAGTGTGTGGTACTACTTCGGACATACCGGCCCGCAGCTGTAGACAGAGTACTGTCAATAGAGTGGTCCTACCACATCAAAACTTAACAATTTCTGGCATGACCAAATATAAAGGAATATAAATACAAAATAACTAAAGATTGATGAGTTTTCACTCTCCTTAATATGCACTAAAATAACAGGAAGCAATTGATCACAATTTTCAAAGAATATATATTAATAACTATAATTTCAAAGATGATAAAGTCAATTTGCATTAATATCACATGACTCATGTTCAGATACTTCTAAATAGAGATCAAACCCGATATTGGCTCTGGTTTGGTGAATAGGCTTTCACTGAAGTAATATTGAACATATCATTTCATCATAAAAGAAAGTTCAAAACCTGCTTTTGGTATAATTTTTTTTTTCTCAAATAAGATTTTAACAAAAACTAGTATATCAAATGCTAAATCAACAAATAAGTAAATAGTAATTTAAAATTATATGTATGTATTACAATAATGTATTATATCTAAAAGAACTCGTCATTCTCCTACTCTTATCCCAATTACTTGGGGTCGATACAATATGTACTCTTCTTTCATAGTACATATTGTAAAAGTTATTGGCAATAGTTTTATGACCGGCCTCCTGCCAGACGTTAACTCACCTTGGGAATGTAATTGTTGACCAAACGGCATCAGATGGAGTTGACCCAGGTCGTTATAAGGCTCTTAGTTGTCTATTACGACATCCACAAGCAATATATTATATCTAAATAGAATAAAATAAAGCAAACATTTGATCTCTGTGGATTTTGTGAGATTATGATCAGATGTATTTTAGCGGCTCATACACAAAAGGGTGACTGACTTGCAAATAAACCCTATAACAATTCATTTGTCTAGCATGGTGGGTGGGTTCATTTACTTCTAATTATGTTTGACAGTAAAACAGGCAGTATTTGAAGTGTAAATAAAAATATCTATGTAATCCAATAAAGGTTAATAATGGAGTATATTTTTAGATTACAATAGTGTCTGTAGACAGTCCAAAAACACCTAGTATTTTACCCAAGACAGGTGATATAATAACAGCTAAGGTCACAGTTGTAAATCCACGCATGGTACAATGTCTTGTCTTGTGTGTTGGCCCTTCAGTTCTCGTAAGGCCTTACAGGGGAATTTTGAAGAAGGAAGATATAAAAGCAACTGAAAAGGATAGAGTGGATCCGTACAAATGTTATAGACCTGGTGATGTGATATTGGCCAGAGTTGTATCCTTTTATATTGACTTTTTATTCTAAATGTATTTTATATAAAGTTTTACGCAACATGTAGCGCTGGCTGAAAGTGCTTAGAAGTTCCATAATTTACACAATATATACCCATAGTATGGCGACGACGAATCGGACGATGCAGCGTAGGACAACCCCCCACTCGGTGTACTGATGACATTGTCAAGGTCGCAGGTAATCATTGGACGCAGGTAGCACAGGACCGTTGCAAATGGCATTCTTGTAGAGAGGCCTATGTCCAACAGTGGACGTTTAAGGGCTGATAGATGGACCCATGGTATAAATACTTTATGGTGAGATGGTAGAGTATTCCTTACCCAATATAAATGCATATAACATCTATGCAAGAGATCCTTCTCTCAAAACAAAATCCTATACCAACACGTCTGACCAGCGCTGTATAGTAGGTTAACTTCCCTCCCATTACAGAGGAGGCCCGAGCCCAACAGTGGGACATATATGGGCTGTGGTCATGATGATTACCTTATTTCACACCAAATTTAGTCCAACGATAAAACTATTATGCGTCTTAATAGATACTACTCCATTAGTGTTTTATGCAACATCACACAGGTAGTATGCTCTATGAAGACAAAATTAGTTGATTGTCTATTTCCATAGATTGTTGTCTCTTTCCATAGATTGTTGTCTCTTTCCATAGATTGTTGTCTCTTTCCATAGGTTGTTGTCTCTTTCCATAGATTATTGTCTCTTTCCATAGATTGTTGTCTCTTTCCATAGATTGTTGTCTCTTTCCATAGATTGTTGTCTCTTTCCATAGATTGTTGTCTCTTTCCATAGATTGTTGTCTCTTTCCATAGATTGTTGTCTCTTTCCATAGATTGTTGTCTCTTTCCATAGATTGTTGTCTCTTTCCATAGATTGTTGTCTCTTTCCATAGATTGTTGTGCAATATTTATTGCCAGGTACCGCACTAAGAACAGTCAGGTGTTTCTTTTTTTACTGAGAATATTCCTTTATTTTATTGGGCTATAGTTTAGCCACATACCGCCCAGTACATCCAAGGCAATAGTAGATCGGCATGGAATTCCATAACCTGCAGTATAACCCACCAATTCAGTGATCCATTTTAACCATATCTTTACTTTGAATAGATTGACTACATTCATATATCGTAATTATTTTTACCTATTAAAATTATAAAACCTATTATTAAACAAAATATATTCCTGAACAATGATCAGCTTCCCATCACAGAGATTCACTGGTACCATTTATCGACTGCTGAAAATGAACTAGGAGTTGCAATAGCTACAGCTGAAGGTTCACCACAAGGTGTCAGTATGGTGCCACTAAGTTGGTCTGAAATGCAGTGTCCAAAAACCTTGGTAAGGGAACCGAGGAAAGTAGCCAGAATAATTCCAGAATACATCAATCAAACTTTGTTTCCAATGGGGGACAATAATACAAGTAAATTAGAAAATACGGTTTATTAAACATAAAATCTAAATATTTTGTGTTTTACTATTTTACCCATCTACACATTTTACCCAAATGGATAAGACTTAGCACAGGTATACTTAAACTATTCTTTTATTTTAATAGTTGATTTATAATATTTTTAAATCACATTAAAGCTCAGTATGTACACATTTCTCATCAAATATTATTCTTTAGCTGTTTGGGTACATAGTTCTATTTTTTTTATTGCTTATGGTGGCAAACGAGCAAGCAGCACACCTGATGGTAAGTGTCACTGCCGCCCGTGGACCTTTGCAATACCAAGGGTATAGCTTAGGTTGCTGCCTACCAATAAAATCCCCAAACCCACCCAGTTGGGCTTTCCTATCGTTTAGTAAAGATTACAAATATAAACTACACCTACACCAAAGAGTAAAGTTATTAAACTGAAAAAGAGTGGCAACTCCATGATAAAATATGCATGTATGGAAGGTGCTGCTACCCAGAGTTTACGCGGTGAACTAAAGTTGAAGTGATATATATGTATACATATCTACATATGTATGTGTAATTATATAGAATTTTCTTTTACTATGAAAGCAACCTGAAATATAAAAAAAAACATATCAGCTGATAACGAAGCAATAATAATATCAGCTTAACAATGAAAATTGAGATAATTTTCAGAAAGTACATCAATAACCGTAAATAGATTGATGACAATAAGCAGTCTCAGGAAACTTAGAACAAGAAATAAATGTATGGAATTGTTAACCTTTTGTAGCCAACATTTCAAAATTACACTCATTTACCAACATTACAATATGAACAATTCTCAACGTTAATACTTTATGATCATATATATGGCTGTATGGGCTTTGTACCCTTTGCCTGTTCGAACCGAACCATAAAAACTTTATGATCACGGAATATGACTTGTAGTTTTTAAGATTGTTTCATGATTTTCCTGTAAATTCTAGAGAAGTGCTAATCTTCTTTTTTTGGTGTTTCCCTGTGTTACTAATTTTTCAGAACCTAGGGATTAATCATTATAGTAGAGATAGAGATAGTAGAGATATAAACGTAGTGTTTAATTTCTCTGTGACAATAAGTACCTACGCTAGGAACAAAAAATAATAATTCTCAGTTGTCAAACGTTTGACATACAGGACAAAATGGCAGCCGTTAAGTTTGTACAAACAATCTGTAGGCGGCGCGACGGTCAGTAAAAATAAGTAATATTTTAAGTGTGCCCCCCCAGACCTACACTAAGGAACTAATCCCGGTGTTGCAAGGCACTTTACAGACACAAATTACAACCAAAGAACAAGTTTATAGAATATAGATAGTACAAAACATTGTCCTGTATGGGAATCGAACACAAAACTGGTACGATAGGTTATCTTAACTACTACGCCATCTGTGTAGTCCGTTGTTTCTTTTTCACGAAAACGTCGATAGTTCAATCGAGATCCAGTTGTGTATACTAGTCACAGAACAATATACTCAGATACTAGTCTGGTCACAAATACCACAGAGCAAATACAAAGAGTTGTAATTAATATTTTCTATGAAACAATGCGTGTCATTTACACGGGATGAGGGGATAACTGGGAGTGAGACAAGTAATAGTACTTGTCTCACTCCCTCCTTTATGTCCATCTACCGGCTATTAGCACAACTACTAATTTCGTATTTTTATGTAGTTGAGCTATCTTGCACTAGCCACTAGATGTTAGTAAGTGTATGGTGTAACAGGGACGTACTCAGAATTTAACTATATCAAGGAGTGCTAATTTTTTTTATTTCAAAGATACAAACGAATTTTATTAACTGTATTTGAATAGAGCAACTATTCAAATATAAATGTTTATAATCAAATAATTCTGCATAGCGACTAGTTGAATGACTATTGTTTTTAACCACAAATTTCTTTATAAGGCTTGTCAACATTGTTCATAATGTTAATATTTTATGAAAAATCCATGTTTTCTTAAAAAATATTTGTATATTTCGTAGGAGTCCAGTTTTCTATTGATTTTTTAAATCCATTGCTTCTTAAGATTATCATTGGACGGTATTCTAAAACATACAAAATTTACAGTTTAATTATAATAGGTTCATTTAAAGTAGTGTAAAAAATATTTTTCTTTGATGAAAAACTTGCATGTATAATTGTACTCTAATTACGACCCTTTTTTTTTTTTTTTTGGGGGCGGGTTACGGTCGGCACACTCCTCGCACCACTCCGTCCGGGGTGACAGAGGGGCGTAAGCATGCACACCCGTAACCTACCCGTGACGTCGCCTTCGTCGTTGGGCCAACCACCGGAGCAGAGTGACTTGACGTCAGTGGTTGGCCCGACGGAATACCCCTGAGGAGTACCCTCTCCTCGACCGATGTCCCCCCCCTCGGGTAGGATGTCGGTCTTTCCTCACGCGGTCGGCCTCTCGGCGGGTGACGGACTAAATCCCCGATCCAGTCACCCGCGGCCTCGGCTAGGGCGGCATCAGGCGCAGGTAATCGCGCCTGCGCCACCCCAGTCGCCGGCGGCGGCTCGCGTCGTCGAGGAGACGCTCCTCGCGCACGCGCTCCGCCGCCTCCTTCCGCGAGACTACTGCCTCGCAGAAGGATGCGACCGCGTCCCAGTTTCTGACGCTGTCGAGCATCGCCCTGGCGATGGTCGGCAGCGTCAGGTCAGCACCGATGATCGTGACGAGTTCACGACGCTGCTCTGCCCAAGCGGCACAAACCTCGAGCGTATGCTGCGCCGTGTCCTCGTCACTCTAATTACGACCCTGGCATTTTCATAGTTGACGACAGATGGCGTATTGCTTACAAAATAATTATGAAACTACATATAAAAATAATATTTTTGTCAAGATAAAAGTCTTTCGGCCTTGCTGCCCCTGAGGGCCGTAGTTGCGGAGGCTGTCACTGGCGGTGGGGTGCTGTTGGCGGTGTCTCTAGACATCGCCAACGCATTCGATAGTCTACCATTCAGCTGCATCAGGGAGGCACTCCTGTATCACGGGGTGCCTATATCCTGAGGCGGCTGGTGGCAGACTATTTGGAGAGGCGCAGCGTCCTCTATAAGAACCGAGTAGAGGACGTTGTGCGAACGCCCATGTCGTGCGGTGTTCCGCAGGAGTCGGTCTTGGGGCCGACTTTGTGGAGCATCGACTACGACTGGACGTTGAGAAGGAGCCTCCCGCCCGGGCTGGGCGTAATCTGTTACGCCGACGATACACTCGTCACAGCCCGGAGTGAGACACTGGAGGAGGCGGCACGCCTGGCAACTCTTGGCACCGAGGAGATTGTCAGGCGGATCGAGGCGCTGGAGCTAAGGTTGGCCTTGGATAAGACGCAGGCCTTATTATTCCATGGGCCCCGCAACAGTCCATCCACCGACGCCTCGATCACCGTCATTTCGGTTCCCATCAGCATCTGGGCCCATATAAAGTACTTGGGCCTGGTGTTCGACGGGCGATGGTGGTTCCGGGAGCATTTCCATCGGCTTGTCCTCACACACGGCTTGTTCCTTCCGACTGGTGCAGGTCTTGACGGGGCATGGTTGCTTCGTCAGGAACTGGGACGCGGTCGCCGCCTTCTGCGAAACAGTTGTCTCGCGGAAGGAGGCGGCTTCGAGAGGAAATCCTCTTCGGTGACACGCTCCGCCGCCGGCGCCTGGGGCGGCGTAGGCGCGAGTATCTGCGCCTGATGCCGCCCTAGCCGAGGCCGCGGGTGACTGGACCGGGGAATAGTCCGTCACCCGCAGAGAGGCTGACGCCCCGGCAGTTAGCTGGGGCGCCGACGGGGGATGGTACCCGAAAAGGTAATAAAGTCTTTGGGTATAAATTTTAATATTCATCGTTATTAGTATTATGCTAGGGCCGCACCTGTGTGTATCGCCACGAAGCTTCGTGCAATGAGACGATACACGCAGATGTGACCGGTCATTATTGGCTATCGTCGCGAACATTCGGGTTTCGTGTGCGTTAACGCTTAGTAGGCGATAAGTCAAAGGGTTTTAACGCGCCAGCGTGGTCAGACTAGCGTTTTTCATTTCAGCGGAAATTTTCGATGTGCTTAGGCGCGTTCGAGGATCTCCAATAAATATGGAGTGGAGCGATAAAATGGTATTAGAATTTTTACACCATTATGAAGCTGAACTTATGAAGGGATTCAAAAAGGTCATTATATAATTATTAGCATAATATAGCTATAAAAGTAAAGCTATTCGTCATCCATAGTTAATCGCATGAAAATGATTTCGGCCATCTTTAATTATTGCACGTTACTTCGTGTAAAATACCGAAGTCGCTAATGTGACCATAGTATTATCGCGATAACTTTTTAGTGTACAAAACGTACGAAGCTTCGCCACATATTACTACAGGACAATACACGCAGGTGCGGCCCTAGCATTACGATAATCTTAATAGTTTGAACTTTATGTGCTTTTATAGTTCTAGGTCCTATTACGCAAAGTGGTGCCATCTAACGTTGAGTAAAATTATTTTTGAGCATGATACCGTCAAAAGATTTTTCTAGAAATTATTTTGATAAATTATGAATAAATATACTTACAAATGAAATGTGATTCCTTCCATAGCATCTGAACGTTTGTCGGAGTAGTTTTTACATGGTAAAACACAACACTTCATGATTTTCTTCGGAATAAAATAAAAATAACCCAAAAATATAACTGTATGCACCGTACTAACACCGGCAGCGACGACAGCAGACTAATAGGCCACGCCTACTACTGATGTTAACGTGATGACGTCAGGGCCTAGTTGAGAACCACAGTGCACAGTAGCTTATGCCTCCTCTACACTGCTCGCGAAGTTCCTCGGCGAAGTACTCTAGAAACTTTGGCTAAAGTCCGAAGTGCGTCACTACACACTCGTTCAACTTCGCGAGGAGCTCATTCGCTCTGTGGCGCCGATAGCCTACGCACGTTTGTAATGAACCTGAATAGGCTGCCAACCATACTATAATATATAGTATTGTACTATATTTCGGGTCTGCGTTCTATATACTATTGGAATAATATATACATATCATCACGCCATATCCCTTGTAGTGTAGGCAGAGAGAACAAAGTGCCAGAGAACTCTATCCTTGCATACTTCACTCGCTTCCTCAACATTCATAATTCTCGTCATAAACGCTCGCCAGTTTCGGAGACTCTTGACTCCACCTCCCTTCAGTACATGACCAATCTGGTCTAGGTAGGTGAGGCTCGGTCTCCCCCGGTACCTACATCCTTCCACTTTCGCATTGTATATCTTCTTAACCAGACGTTCGTTCGGCACTAATAGTTCGGTTATAGCACGCAAAATAGTAGTATAGTTTTTATAAAAATAAATGAGTAAAACATATGTCTATTTTTAAATTTGCCATAAAATACTATATTTTTTTAGAAATATTAGGTACTATATTTTTCCGTGTGGTGACGGAGTTAGAATACAATTCACTATCTTACCCGTGGGTGATCGTACGAGACGACTAAGAGATATAAATCACATATACCATCTATGCAAGAGAAGGAAAACTCGAAACGAAACCCTATACCAATATATATACCCCCTATAATATAGTAGGTCAATTTCCCTCCCATTGCGGAGGATTTTTGTCTCTGTTTGCAGAGTTTCCAGGAACAACATAATACCCCCGTGGGACCTAGAGGCGGAGATGCTCTCCGACCTCTACCGGCGGGTTACCTCAATGCACGAAGAGGGTGGCTCCCCATCGTTTAACGAGATAGCCACCTGGCGCGAGGACGCCCGCCGAGAAGTTATCGCCCGTTGGGCTACGCGGCTTGAGAGGCCTAGACACGGTGTCACTACCGTCGAGGCCCTCCGGCCCGTACTGATGGAATGGATGGAGCGGCGGCACGGGGTCCTCACCTTCCGACTGGTGCAGGTGTTAACGGGGCACGGGTGTTTCGGGAAATACCTGCACACGGTCGTGTACAGGGAATGGACTCCGGGCTGCCATCATTGCAGTAGTGACGAGGACACAGCGCAACATACGCTCGAGGAATGCTCGGGCTGGGACGGGCAGCGCCGCGACCTCGTCGCTATTATCGGTGCCGACCTGACGCTGCCGGCTGTCGCGAGGGCGATGGTCGACAGCGTCAGGAATTGGGACGCGGTCGCCGCCTTCTGCGAGGCTGTCATCTCGCAGAAGGAGGCGGCGGAACGGGCCCGGGAGGATTCCCGTGACCCGGGCCGCCGCCCGCGGCCGGGGCGGCGCAGGCGCGAATACCTGCACCTGATGCCGCCCTAACCGAGGCTTCGGGTGATCGGACCGGGGAATTTTCCGGCCACCCGACGCGAGGCCACCGCGTGAGGACGACGCCTCGACGGTAAAATCTGTCGGGGCGTCGAGAGGAGCCCGAGGGGGCATACCGCCGAGCGGGCCACCGAAGACAAAAATCGGGTACCGGTGGCCCGCTCGCACGGCGAAGAAGTGGTACTTGCAGGGTGGATCAATGGGGTTGCGCGCCGCCTCTTCCGTCACCCCGGACCGATTTGACGGGGTGCGACGTCCATGGCCCACCACAAAAAAAAAAAAGAAAAAGGAACAACATAATATGCTCCTGTGACCACTGTATATTGCTCATAATTGCGTCCAGCACACACGACGTCTGACTGAATGAGTACTGAAGTTGGCCGAGTAGTGTAGAGAGGTACTTCGTGAACGCACCTCGCGCAACTTCGAGCCCTTTGACTCGGCCGCAAAAAGCAAAAACCGACAACAAATGGAAGTCACCCGAGGCGAGGTAAAGTTTGACGAGGTAAGCCGAAGTGCCTCTCTGCACTATCGTAGTCATCTAACTTCGTTCAACTTCGCGAGTAGTGTAGAGGAGGCTTTATTAGGCCGTCTCCTCTTTGTAATTGCTCCATGATAAATACTGTTACAATTAAAAATAAACAAAATATTACATTTGAATTTGGAATCTGTCATTTTTATACGATTGTTCATTGTTTTTTCTCATTTTGGTGCTAATACATTGTACCTACAATATTTTGCGATATTAAAATGGAGTGAGGTGAAAAAGAGAACCGAATCTAAAAAAAATCGTTGAAAATGATCTCGGCTGTGGTAGCTAAACTGATTGGGAGCGTTTCCAGTTAAAAAACAATTAGGCTTGTGGTCGTAACCATAACCATCGATATATATGTACTACGTACTAGATTTCGCGTTCCGAACACTTGCTTTGTTCGACTAAGCTGTACTGCAATCTGTACACCTTACTTTAGTGTGACTGCGACCATCATGGACTGTGGACATAGCTGGGCACCGTTAATCAAATAGTTAACTTCGTTAATCGTTAAACCACTACAAAAAAAGTTAGCTTCGTTAAACGTTAAAGCGTTACATTTCGGAAGAATTAACGCAAGTTAACGTTAATCGTTAATCCGTTAATATGTGTAAAATTGCATCTTTATATCGTTGCGTTAGTGAACTTATAAAACCTGTTGGTTTAGGTTCTGGAAGTTAACAGGTTAGGAACAAAACAAAATACTTGTATAATTCAAATGTGTAATTTAATCGTCGGGTATTAAGTGCATATTCCCCTTCATTAACATTAACATTTTGAAGTAAAGAAATGATCAAACGAGACAAATCTTTTCAGTTTTCTTTTTCACTCGCACGCGCCGGCAAAATATATCTAGTTTTGTTTTTGTTTCACTCGCTGCCACGCGCCACTCGGCACTTGTCAGTGCCGTGCGGTAACTATCAATTTATATTCTTTTTTCCTTTAGTTTATGTTATCAGTTAATACTTATTTGTCAAAAATCAAACGGGTTGGTATAGGGTTCTGTTTTGAGTTTTCCTTCTCTTGATAGATGTTATATGCATATTATATCGTTTAGTCGCCTTTTACGATATCCACGACCAAGACAGGTAGTGATGAATTGTATTCTTATTCCGTCATCACACGGATATTCAAAACTATTGTCGTATGTTAAAGCAAAGTTTATATAAACATATAATAGTTCATTTTCCTTTATAATTTACTATTATTTTTATTTATTTAACTACTTAATAATATACTTTGAAATAGAGTATGCTGTATGAGTTCTAATGAATCTTTGTAGGTACAAAAA
This sequence comes from Lymantria monacha, assembly GCA_905163515.2. Classification (NCBI taxonomy): domain Eukaryota; kingdom Metazoa; phylum Arthropoda; class Insecta; order Lepidoptera; family Erebidae; genus Lymantria; species Lymantria monacha. The sequence continues at coordinate 6,873,563 of LR991081.1, read as the reverse complement.
CTGTGTCACTTCTGTGGTGTAAAGTCTATAGTACTACGCTTTGTTACATAACGCTGAACGAAACGCGTAAGTGCGCATGAAATGCCTACATCTTACGACGTTTTGGTCGGGAGAAAATTACAACTATAAAGCGATCTAGCGCTGTGTGCTTCAATGTTCGCGTTAGATCACCTATTTATTCTTTTAGCGCTGCAGCGGACTTTAGTTTAACTGTTACCAAAATGGAACAAAATATTTATCCCGAATAAATATTTTATATATAGCTTCTCTATACATATAATTCTATGCCCATAACGGAAGATCTGATCTTAATCGGTAATTGCAGTTACTTGCATTGAGAAACCGCGTTTCCTTCTAGGTTTAAAAACATGTAGCTCAGAATAATAATACATATCCCCGGCGATAAAATGAGAATACAATGTATTACCTTCTCGTGGAAGTTGTAAAATACCTAAAGATGCAAAAAAATCGCGTCATTTCAGATTCAGAATAGAGAGACGCTTCGCATTAGTTGTAACAAACCCAACTATAGTTCATCTAATCTAAGAAGTGCATTTTGACGTTTTGCATTTTTTAATACACAATAACCTCGGTCATACGTATACACATGATTGTAAACACTAAATCTGAAATTTTAAACAAATATTAAGTTATTTACATAATTAACATTGCGGGTGACTTTCTTGTACAATAATCTAATGTTGAAACTCGTAAAAATAATTTAAAATAAAAATAACATGGTAAATAGTAATTGTCATTGACGACCTAACAATGTCACGTCATCACACTCATCACGTTCTATACAGTAGTGCTTGACAACTTCCAATTCACGAATATCCAAATAATCGGTAAAAATATTAGAATAATACAATTAATCGAATAGAGATTTTGACAGAGATGTACATTTCGACACTTTGATTGATTAGGAAATAATTATTAATGTTCGCGACGCTGATAATTAACGTAATAGCAGTAATTCTTAATAAATAGCCATTTTCAAATCCAGTTTTTATTTTTAATTAACCTAATCCTACTAAATATGACGAATAGATTCTATGCTGAAATAATTAAATTTGTTTAGTACTAATTTAGCACTTATACTCGTTCCAACCATTTATTTTACTTTTGACACATACTTTAGGACGTAACTGTTTCATTATACGCAATTATTAACTTTGAAACGAGTGAACAGAGAAATATATAAACTGCCCAATAATATTTATATATCTTAATTATTACCCACTAAATACATTAATATGCCGTAAATAGCTCTATTCATAAAATTTAAGTGATAATTCATTTCCGTTATAAAAAAAGTTACGTTCTATCGCATCTAGTGACTGTCACTATGCCAAAAAAAGTTACGTTCTATCGCATCTAGTGACTGTCACTAGATGCGATAGAACGTAACTTTTTTTATAACGGAAATGAATTATCACTTAAATTTTATGAATAGAGCTATTTACGGCATATTAATGTATTTAGTGGGTAATAATTAAGATATATAAATATTATTGGGCAGTTTATATATTTCTCTGTTCACTCGTTTCAAAGTTAATAATTGCGTATAATGAAACAGTTACGTCCTAAAGCATGTGTCAAAAGTAAAATAAATGGTTGGAACGAGTATAATTTATTCATCACCTTTTTGAAAAATAAAAAATATACCGATTATTAATTATAAAGAATCAATATCGATTTCTCAGTAAAATCGGATATTTTCGATAGCGATTATTTGGTTCACATACCTAGACAACTTACTCAGACAGCTGTCAAAGTGCACTTCTTAGATTAGACAGACTATAGAAGTTATCACTTCAAAAATAGTAGTGAAACAAAGCAAAATATTGTGTAATTTTGCAGTATAATTTCGCTTCCAAGTACTTATATTTTGGTTAAAATACATTTTATGTCTAAAATTAAACTTAAAGCAATAACCATTGTCAGAACCTATAACCTGATACGATTTATTTAAACACGTTCCGTTATCTACAGTTACTAGTTCTCACTCTGTTCTTTTTGAGCCATGACATGAATGATGAATGACATGATTATTGTAATCTTGTCTTTCGTTCGCTGTTCATTCGAATTAATTCACCGCAGTGCTGTTCGTGTAAAAATAAAAATCGATATTTTTTTTCCAAAATAATTTATTTATGTTGCATCAATTCTTATATTATTTATATATAGATATTTTCACCTTATGGTGACGGATTAAGAATAAAATGTGTTTCACCTATGACTTTCTCGTGTGAGTCATAAAAGTCGACTGAGGGTTCACCAGAATAATGGGCAATAGCACTCTCCTGGAAAACTACGGTCTTTCGCTGATTGGTTCGAATATAGGCTGTTAAAGAACTTCTTTCAAGTATGCATAGGAATGATTAAGCTAAATATTTAACGGCACTGTTATGGAGATAGGGTGAAATTCTGAGAGAAGACGAAGCGTAACGTAGCCATTAGTATAAATCTTCTCAGATCACTGTTGTCATACTGGTTAAATACTCCAACGTACCTCTGCAATATCCCAGCCATTAGCTTTTACGAGAAGTTCTCAATCAATAAAACAAAATGGTAAGTATGGCAGAACTTTTGAAGGCAGACCGAAAATTAGGAGTGATAAGCTTTATCGTTCTAATTTGATTGTGCTCGGGAGTTCTACGTTCCAGAGACATAATCAAATTAGTACAGTGATATTATTTTTGACGAAATGTGACAAAGTCCTGCTCATCCCACTCACTTCAATTTACATTAAATTTCTCCAAATGCCTCCTCTGCATGTTGGAGATGTAAGCCTACCTAAGGACCAGACATCTTCCTTTGAAAGATTTCATAAAACGAAAACGAGCTATAATAACAATAGTCTCTATTAGGCCAAAAGCGGACGGTTACAATAATCTCTTTATATTAAACTAGCGACCCGCCCTCGCTTCGCTTCGGTTTCAGTCGCTCTGACCCACGTTTTCAATCTTCGATACTTTCAAAGATATTATAATTTGCCTACTTTAATAATTTACTGTAAAAAGCCATTTTGATTTATATTAAATGCCACCACCACCAATACCACGTCTCTAATATATTTAATTGGATAAGAAATAATACTCTATTGTTTAAAACAGCTTCGTAAATAACACATTATATTTTAGTAATACATATATAAAATTAAGCTTTTGCCTGCGACTTCGTCCATGTAGAAGTCATCTCTGACGGAGGTAAATAGAAAAAGCAATGCAAGGTATTAAAGGTTTATCGCTAGGACGATGTTCGACAGCGTTAGAAACTGGGATATGGTCGCCGCCTTCTGCGAGGTAGTTGTCTTGCGGAATTAGGCGATAGGGTGGGCCCGAGAGGAAGTCGTCTAAGGTGACACGCTCTGCCGGCGGTGCATTAAGTGTGAGTACCTGCGCCAGATTCCGTCCTAGCCAACGCCGAAGGTGATTGGACGGGAGATTGGGCCGTCATCCGTAGTGAGGTTCACTTGCGACGCCTCGACAGCGAATTTTGCCAGAGCTTCGACTCGGAATGATAGTCAAAAGAGTAACTCGCCGGACGGGCCACCGCTGACAAACATCCGGTTGCGGTGGCCCACCAGCACGGCATAGACAGGTACGCGTACGATATGCCGTACGCGTACCTTAGTATGCTACGCGGTCGCGCGCCGCCCCTTCCGTCGCCCCGGACAGATTGGGTGGGGTGTGACTATCTACCATAGTCAGTCACCAAAGAAAAAGGTTGTTCAAAGTAGGTTGAACCATAGAAACTCAGCGTAGTTTTATATTTCCATTCATTCTATAAATGATACTGCCTTTAATATTTTATTTACTGTATGGCGATGGGATAAGAATATAATTACCGCCAAGCGTAGCGATTGCGGCACTCGTCTCATCTGTGGGGTAGGCTTACGTCCAATAGTAAACGGAGTATATTCTGTTTCTATGAACAGGGAATGGATTATATACTGTTTCTATGAACAGTGAATGGATTATATTCTGTTTCTATGAACAGTGAACGGAATATGTTCTGCCGGGTCGGTCCCTGATTTTTGTGAGTCTCTATGGCAAAAGTTAGGTGTGTAGTAACCTACTTGTTCTAAACTTTAATCCTATAATGAAATAAATGTATCACTGCAGAATTTAAATTATCTCTTAAACTATGCAACCAAAAAACATACACATACATACATACATAGCCTCACGCCTGTTTCCCTGAGGGGTAGGCAGAGACTACGGATTGCCACAAACCACGATCCTGACATACCTCCATCGCTTCATTCACACTCATCACAGTCTTCATGCATGCTCTACGATTACGCGTACTCTTAATCTGACCTTTCACTAACACATCTTCAATTTGATCCAGAAAAGTACGACGTGGTCTTCCCCTTGTAATCGTCCCACTCACACTCGCTTTGTATACTTGTTTAGTCAACCTTTCTTCACTCATTCTTTCCACGTGTCCGAACCACCTCAGCATACCCTTTTTTATCTTTGTCACTACTTCTTCATTCATACCGCAGCGCTCTCTTATAACACTATTCCTAATTTTATCTTTCAGACTTACACCACACATACTACGAAGAGCTCTCATCTCTACAGCATTTATGCTACTTTCATGTCTTCCCTGCCAAATCCAGCTTTCACTGCCATACATGAGAGTGGGAACTAATACTCCCTTATGTACAGCTAGGCGTGCCTTGTTAGATACATTCCTACTTTTCATAAAAGCGTACAATGCCCCATTCACTTTATTACCAGCATTTACTCGTCTTTCAACATCTTCATCATTTTTACCATCACTAGTAAACAGTACACCCAAGTATACAAATTCTTTCACCTGTTCCAATCCCTCACCATTTATAAAAATATTACATTCCGTCATACATTTATCCTTTTCAAAGACCATTACTTTCGTCTTACTTACATTTACTTTCATACCTTTTCTTTCAAAAGCATCATGCATAGTAGTTACCATCGCCTGTAAGTCTTCAGCCGACGATGCAAGTAAAACCTGATCATCGGCATAAAGAAGACATTTGACGAGTAACTCATTCATTCTTAAACCACATTCATTATTTTTCAAATCTTGCAAACAGCTATCCATAAATAGGTTAAACAGCCACGGTGACGCTACACATCCCTGTCTGACACCTTTATCAATGTTAAACCATTCAGTGTAGGACCCGTTTATCCTTACGCAGGCTCTGGAATCCTTATAAATGGATTTCAGCGCCTGAATAAGATGGCCATTTACCCCATACATAGATAGTACCGACCACAGTTCATTCCTCCTCACTTTGTCATAAGCCTTCTCTAAATCAATGAAAGCGCAAAAGACTTTCTGACCTTTAGCCAAAAATTTTTGCGCCATGCATCGTAAAGAAAAAACTTGTTCCGTGCAACCCATACTCTTTCGAAAACCCGCTTGTGCATCCCATATTTTCTTTTCGGTCACTTTCACTACTCTTTCAATTAACACTTTCGCATACAGTTTGCCGACAATGCTAAGGAGGCTTATGCCCCTGTAGTTTCTACAATCTTGCCGTGAACCTTTCCCTTTGTAGAGAGGTACAATTACCGCCTGACACCAGTCTATAGGTACTCGGCCATTAGTCCAGCAAAGATTGAAGAGCTGGTATAGGATGTTAGTTGTAATATCTTCTCCAGCCGTCAGCATTTCAACTGTAATCCTGTCGTATCCTGCAGACTTACCCGCTCTCATACCTTTCAATGCATTTGTAATTTCTATCATACTTATGCATTCTCCTTCCTCGAGATCCCTTTCATTCACAAATGATAATTTTTGTGGCTCTTCTCTTTCAAATAAGCTTTCAAAGTATTCCTTCCATCTCTCTAGTATACATTCTTCTCCATACACTGTCCTTCCATATTTATCGCTGATCGAGACTAGCTCTGTATTTTGCGCTTTGCCTCGAGCCGATCTTATGGACTTCCAGAAAATCTTCGAGTTAGTTTGGAAATCCTTCGATAATCTTCTATCGTACTCGTCTTCTTGATCTTCTTTCTTTCTTCTAACAATTTCTTTCACATCTCTTTTTTTTCTCTTATATTCTTCTTTGGCTATATCTATGTCTGCATTCGTTGCTTTCTTCATTCTCTCATTGGCTCTGACAGCAAGCCAATCTACCCAGGCTTTCTTCTTCTCACGAACTACACTCTGCACATCTTTATCCCACCATATATTCTTCACCTTGTTTACTTTCATTCTTCTAGTCACACCACATATTTCTGTAGCAACATTTACCACCTGTTTTACCACCTTTTGAGTTGCAGCACAATGCTAACGAGGCTCATCTCCCCGGGTTATATTTCGGAGTATTCCTTCTCCTAGATAGGTTGCAGCCCAATGCTAACGAGGCCTATCTCCCCGATACAAAAAAACCGACCAAAAACATACACTCTTTATCTAAAACTATAAAAAAATAAATTTCCTTGGTGATACAGCAATGGAAAATCGTTTAATAGAAGTATCACTCAATAGATTACGACACCAAATTATATACAGTAAAAGAGAAAAGTCTTTTATTTTAAACACTCAAACATCCATCCATTCATACATCATCAATACAAACTTTCGCGTTTACAATATTAGTAGGATTTTGTTTAGATTGACATTTTTAAACTCGTAATATCTTTTAAATGCAATGGCCGATTTTAATAATTTAAAAAGTAATTTTCAGGTATTGAAACAGTCTTAAATGATAAATAATTTATTTGGATAAGGATTAATACAAAGACATGAATAACGTGGTCTTTTAGGCATGGTGCGGTTTTTGTTAACATTTCTTTCAAAAAAGTAGTTATACTGACATAACTACAATAGTTAGATATATGGCACCGCGAAGTTTTTTGTAGATATTAATATGCTTTTTACCCGACTGTAAAGGAGTGGTATTGTGTTTAACAGTCTATCTATGTATGTATGTATGTATGTTCCTTTGAAGCACTATATATACCAAACGCCTGGGCCGATTTTTATGATTCGCACGTCAATCGATTCCTCTTAATCCGGCGAGCGTCACCAAAGATATGACGTTATTGAAAATTTAATATGGTGACTACTGGACGCCATATTGTAAAAATAAAAAAAAAATAAAGTCAACAAACTGTATCGAGTGGGGTATCGTTAAATAGGTATTTAAAAATCATTTTTAGTTTTCTCTCAACATTTTTCGATTTGACTGGCCATTTAGGATCTATATCCATTTAAAGTTTCGTAACAACCTATCTCACATATAGGTTTTTTAGACAGTAGAAATTTACGATAAAAAGACGAAAAATTCATATAACTGGATGTGGATGGACATATACTGAAGTATCTAGTAGGTATATTGTCCAATATACCATAGGTAGTCCTACCTAAAGTATCTAATGTCTGACGCGGTCGCCCATCTCCAATTTCTAACGATTCAGTACTCAACTTCAGTCGAAAAACTATATATAGTTAGGTACTTACCTACCTACTTATTAATAAATAAGATAACTATAGCTACCTTTTTTTTTTTTGTGGTGGGCCATCGACGTCGCACCCCGCCAAATCGGTCCGGGGTGACGGAAGAGGCGGCGCGCAACCCCATTGACCCACCCTGCAAGCACCTCTTCTTCGCCATGCGAGCGGGCCACCGGTACCCGATCTTTATCTTCGGTGGCCCGCTCGGTAACTATAGCTACCTAGGTATAATTAACTAAAAAGTATAAAATAAAAAAAAATGACTAAAAAAATCAAAAAACCCGACTGCGTAAAAAGTCACCAAAACTACGTACATAATAAAAAAACTGAAAAGAAAAAAACAAGCACTTAGATGTCCGGTGGTCTAGAATTCCATAATATATTATTAAATAAATACTATTGCAGAAAATAAATTATATTTTCATAAGTCATATCAAAAGTGTTACTTCTAAAAAAAAAAAAGGTCTTTTTTGTGGCATTTATATTATATTCCAATCCCTTATAAAACTGACTTCTAAAAAAAAAGGTCGTTTTTGTGGCATTTATACCTATTCCAATCCCTTATAAAACAGATTTCTAAAAAAAAAAGGTCTTTTTTGTGGCATTTACTGGTATCATCGTTTCGATGTTTTATGAAAAAACATCGATACATCGAGTATTTCGATAGCTCTGCAAAACATCGGATCGATTCGATGTATCGCATTGTAAACATCGATGTTTTCGAAGCATCGATGTATATCGAATATCCCTATTACACATATCTAATCAAAATCATTCAGTTGTCTAATCGTGATTCGTGGTCTTCGTTACGAAGTAACAATATTTTTGTATAAAAAATAAAATACGAAGAAATAATAATTTGTTGAACTAGTAGTAGTGTATCATTCCACTGTGTATCTAGACATATTGCGTGAATTTATATGCAATGAGGTCACTATCACCAGTTATCACAAAGTAAATGAAGTTTGTCCGTGACAAACTAAATTTGTTTGATATATTATCGTGAATTAGTGTTTAAGAGTCATTCTAACGACGAAGTCGTGTTGAAAACGTTCCAAGATGAAATTCGCGGAGCACTTAAGTGCTCATATAACGCCGGAGTGGCGTAAACAATATATTAACTATGAGGTAAGTCTATGCTCTTTTATTTGAGACCTATTATATTACATGTTCATCCTACCCACTTATCCGACTGTACTTCCGTTATCATCTTTGTTTTGTTTATTCAAACAGATTTGAAATTGCAAATTGTATGTTTGCTCTTCCATACCTCAGCAAATTCTTTATTGTAATATATTTAGTTCTTCATTGCAGTTACTAAATTATTACTTACATTTTATACTCTAATTTTTTCTCCGCTTGTATAATCTTATTATTAGGACATCTAAAATAAATATAAAAACTATATTCACACTTTTAGAAAATCTGTGCCTATGGTGTAATTAACATTTAAAAAGTTTTATTTTCCTCTATTGATCAATTCCTTACATTTTGATATAGTACAAAAAATACTGCAGGTCTACCTGTAAGTACTTTAATATGTCTTTTCAGCATTCTATTAAGTTATGTGTTCTTAATCCAATAATATCTGATGTCATGTTTTTATATACATACAGCGATATGCATTTATTTTAGAGAACTTCTTTTAAGAATTCTTTATTAAGATAATTAAACATTAACAACCACTTATTTCTGCAAATAACACATAATACTTGACCTTAGTCATATTTGTAGATCTGATACTATACATAGTTTAAATAAAACCCAATTAAGTTTATATTGTCCTTATAAGATTAATAAGGGCTACTATTTATCTCTCAAAACATAATTAAATCCATAAAACAACTACCTAGTTTAAAAAGATAAAATATTTTATAAATAAAACCTTTTTTAAATCATTATTTGTTATTGGTACTTTTTACAATATCAGATGTCAGAAACAGTAACATATTCTTATATGCTGCTTTCATAATCTAGCTTCTACTTAAAAAAAAAATGATTTATATAATAATTGGACTAATTTTAAAGGTGATCTTGGGGCACTCTACTAAAATGTAGTGAACATCTATTAGACTAATTTTGTAAGTGATCTTGAGGCACTCCACTAACTTAAATGTGGTGAACTATTATCCACAAGTTTCACAAAAACTTAGTGTTCTTAAGTTGTTCATTATATAAATGTTAGTTAATATACTCATGTTAGAAATATATACTCTAGCAATGAGAGTATTTTACTACCTAAACAGAAAATAAAACTATATATTTACTTTTGTTTTATATTTATTTCACCTAATATTTTCTTTTATGCTTGTAAGTTTATGTTTTGTGTTAAAAATGCTAAAAAAAAATCACGTGATTAATGGACGTCCCCTAATATACAATATAATAAAGTGAGTGTTGCAAGAACCTACAAAGAGATGTTACTCAGTATAAGCTACATTGCTATAAAAATTGCAGCACTGGTTTTCAGCAACACCATCACACCAACATTAATTTAATATATACAATTATGATAGGAATACACTACCCCATTTTTTTCCCAGATATATTGTAAAACATGACTAAGTGATATAGGCAGATAAGGGAATGAACCCATACTTCATGACCCATTACCACCTCTGCCTCTACATAGCCACACATAGTATAGAACAATGTCCAATTTTGTTCAAGAGTAGTATTTTTGAAGACCCTCTCCATCCTAAACAGTTCATAATAGTCCATACTATGGGTATATTCTTAACATCATTGTAAGAAAAAAAAAAACTGCATCCATTTGCTTAGTATATGGTCCGAGAATTGTGGTAACTATCCACAGAATTGTTTGACCATGGTCCATTAATACCTTAATCTGTCTCATACTAAGAGCTGAGCTGTTAGCGCCAGTTGAACTGTACAAAAGCAAACAAAAGGTGTGAGGATTATTAATATAAGGTACAAATTTATATTAAATGAAAATTTTCTTCCAACAGGAAATGAAAGCAATGTTATACACTACAGTGGAGGAGGCTCCTTCAGCAGAGAATGTCGAGCCTGAGGTTTTGTCGCGACATTTTGCAAACTTTGATGAGACATTCTTCCATTATTGTGATCAGGAGTTGAAGAAAATCAACACATTCTATTCAGGTATTGTATAGAATGGTATATTATATTATTCATTGATAGGTGAGCAAAGCCACCAAGGCTTTACAATTGCAGTGATGCATTTTGACTTCCAAACTGCTGATACAGCAAGTTGCCAAAGACATAAACTGCAATTATCTACTGAAAGATTAATATGTACACTATATATACTGAAATATTAATATGGTTAAAGGCGGCAAAAATAATGTTAAAGAAAATATAAAATTGCCCTGATACTTTTCAGAAGCGATAGTTTTGTGACTCATCAATACGGTATTGCATTTTGATAATGCTTTGTACGATTGCGGTATTAAAATTGTGCATTTAACAAAAAGTTTCATACCTTGGCAATTGAATGTAGAGATTCTATGCCTCTACAATGAACATACATGAATACTGCCGCGAGTAGCTCTAATATATGTATGAATTCAAAGCATTCCCATATTTGCATTCATTATGATATTGAACTACCATTTATGGTAGTCACTTTTGTGACTAATATGATGGATCACTACTGCTAGATGTGTGATAAACTGTGGCACCAAAATGACTTTAAGCTGAAAGTGTTATACTATTTATGTACTAAGATCATCATCATTTGCCTGCCCTCATCCCACGCTAGGTGGGGTAGGCACAACATGTTCCTGTCCTCCATAATCTTCTATCAGCCGTCATATCTGCACTCACAACTTTCATACACATATCCTCGTTTACACAATCCATCCATCTCTTTTTGGGTCTCCCACGATTCTTACGCCCATCCACAAGCATATTGATAACCCTCCTTGTCACATGTCTTTCATCCCTCCTCATCACATGTCCATACCAAGATAATCTCGCGCTCCTAATCTTCTCTATCACTGGTGCTACTTTCAAACTTCCCCTAATATACTCATTTCGTATCTTATCCAATCTTGTTACCCCCCACACATCCATCTTAACATACGCATCTCAGTAGCATGCAATCGTCTCTCATCCGTCTTTTTCAATGCCCAACATTCAGATCCATACATAACGACAGGTCTAATGACACTCTTGTAGATTTTCCTCTTAAGTTTAAGGGGCATCCTCGCGTCACATATTGTTCCCGAAACCTGTCGCCATTTCATCCAGCCTGCATTCATTCTCCTACTAACTTCCCGGTCGATATTGCCGTCATTTTGGAGAAGCGAGCCTAAGTATTTAAAATCGGAGCAGACCGGTAGGGATATCCCATTTAAAGCAATGTGAGAGATTTGGGAAGAGCCACTGAAGTTATAGAACAAATGTTCAGTTTTGGTACGGCTGATCTTAAGGCCAACTCTTTCCAGCCTCTCTTGCCATTTTTCCAGTCTGCTCTGTACCTCAGCTGCGTCCTCTCCGACGAGAACAATGTCATCTGCAAACAGCATACACCAAGGTGCTTCCCCCTGTATGTCCGATGTCAGAGCATCTATCACCAGGAGGAACAGATAAGGGCTTATAGCCGAACCCTGGTGCAAGCCTACTGCCACATTGAACTCGTCAGTAACGCCGGCTTCGGACCGGACATTCGTTCGCGCTCCTGCGTACATAGCTTTCACTAATCTTACATACTTTCCAGGTATTCCTCGTTCTTTCAAAGCCCACCACAGAACTTCCCGAGGAACGCGACTATTTATGTACTAAGATAGTAGGTACATAAATAGTATAACACTTTCAGCTTAAAGTCATTTTGGTGCCACAGTTATCACTTAAGTTCGTAGCAGAATAAGAATATATTCTTTTCTTTTAAATCAACAGTCTCTACTTAGAAAATAATCCTTGTAGGTGGACTTTACAAACATATGATTAATGGATATAAATTACGACCAGACTCAGAATAATAAGTTGTAGATCATACAATGTATTGTTCTGCGTAAGAATCGAATCTCTGACACTGGTACCGGTAAGGATAGTCCTTACAAATACGCAATAGGAGCAGCCATTATAATTTTTTGTCCATTCATAAAGAAACTCTTCTTTGCCCTGGTATTCTTTTATTTTTACATTTCTAATAAGAAATGCTTAACGAAAACGGTAGCAATTGGGCGTCAGGATTATCATAAGGGCAGTATAAGATATTGAAACATAAAACTAGATAAAATACGTAGAAGAAGGATAATAGTTCATTCACGCAATTATTTACGGACTACAAGATTGTTGCATATTAAGTAATATTTTTTAATTTTTCAATTTCGAATAAAAATAGATCACGTTTAGACTGGTTAAACTGGTTGGAACATTGAAAACATTTGATTTGGCAATGTTATTACTATTTGAGACCATGCACGTTTGGACCGTTGAGTGGTTTTGAGAACCGTTGAGTTGAAGATGAATGACAGTTGTTGTGATTTGTTACTACATAATCATATGATTACTCTTATAGGGTTAATGCGTTATCTACTCACAGCAGCAAAAAGAGTAGAAGTGTAATCAACCGGGCGCTTCCCATGTCGTTACAGCGTGGTTGGACTGTGGCCATTACTATAGCCAAATAGCTTTAAAAAATAACTTTAAAATTATTAAAAAAACTTTTAGCGGAGTTTCACAGCGAGGACTGCAGTCTTCTTATTGTTACATAGCTTGACATTTATTTTATTATTTCAGAGAAGCTAGCCGAAGCGACACGTAAATTCGCCACGTTACAAAGCGAATTAAAATCAAATTTCGATACAATAAAACCCAAAAGTGGTGGTGATATTAAAAGAGCTATACCTAGACGAAAAGTTCAAGAGTTAAAATTGGCGTTCAGCGAGTTCTATTTAAGTTTAATATTATTGCAAAACTATCAGAATTTAAACTATACGGGTTTTAGGAAAATATTGAAGAAGCACGATAAGGTATGTTTAATAGTATAAAGATAAGATAACGTGTATTTATAAGGTTTATACCGTATGTGCAGTGGTCAGATAATATCATATACAAATATTTGATTTAATATCAATGTAAATAATAAATCTTATCTGTTTAGCATTTGTTAATCGGAATAGATGTTTGCACAATGCAATTTTTGTTAGTTCAGCATTATGCATTTACACATATTTCTAATATCTACAGAGAACATTGACTTAACTCGAATGTAACTTGTTTTATGATGCCTCCTGAAGTATTTCTGCTACTACTTTATATTTTTTTTTTTTTGCGTTGTTCGTGAAAATCAGATTTACTACCGAAATATCACAGATCCCTTTTAATTTTTCCAGAGATCTAATTGTTTTCCTTTTCCCTTATTTTCAACACGATAATTTACAATTTAATTATATCCAAAGGCCGCCTAGATCTTATTATTATTTTCAATCCTTCGGTAATAGTAATTATTTATTGGGGGAGTCCATTAATTAGGTGAGGTATTCATTGGGTTCGAGCCGAATCTTAATTAAATCTCACTTGAGGAGAGAGGGGTCTTGGCAAATATCACATAATTCTTTTAGCAGAAAATAGTGTAAAACTGCGTGAAAGTTAAATTAAAGTTAAATGAAAGTAAAAAACCTCTAAATTCAAGTACAAGTTTTGAAAAATCTCAGTTGAGATTGGGGAAATGGGGCGGGAATCGAGAAAAATCTTACGACATCTGACCTAGGGGGGAAAGGAGGGTTAAAATCATCAAAAATGCCGCACGTAATTAATAGACGCCCTCTTGCCGGTATCCTCTATATTTTTCAGCAAATCTGACGCGTGAATATAAAATTTCCCGATAATGGCTTGTAAAGTTATTCTTTTTTCGGGATAATATGTTAATGGTATATGGATAAATAATTATTTTTATGGATATAAAATTAATAATTTATGGTTTCATTCTGTGGAACCGTAATTGCCTTACCAAAGTCGGTATGACATATTTATTGCTAAATATATAGTGGTTTTCCTCATTTTGTACACGAATATAGGTATATATTTATATATTAACTTTGTTTGATAGTTGTGTGAAATATGTCATCACAGATTTTTCCTGCCGGTATTGTAAGAGTCGATTAAGGTATTTTTCCTCCTATCCAATCCAATTCCCTCCTATTGTGGAGGAGGCTCGAGCCCAACAGTGGGACATATATGAGCTGAGATGATGATGATTGTCCTACATGAGAACCGAACGCTTAACAGTGACATACCGTGTCGTTACGTTCGACCACCATTACGCAGCCAGTAATAATATCTTCACTAAGAGGAAGAAAGCTCGAAAATACTGCCAACTAGCCTTATTATCGTGGTATAGTAGCAAGTTATTCTCGTAATATGGAAGGTTATGGATGTCTTGACATATGAGTATATTCTAGGTCTAACCTAAATCTACCGATGGGGAAATTGAGGAATCGGTACGGGTGGTGCATCGAAATGGCGAAGGGGATCCTTTACGGTAGATTATTAGGTCGTACATCGTCCTTCAGTCGGTTATTTCCCGGGTGACGATAAGGTAATAATACAACGTGTCGCCACTCTTGATAACCCTATATATCGTGAAAGTTAAAAAACTGATTCATGGTTCTTTTTTTTATTGCTTATGGTGGCAAACGAGCAAGCAGCACACCTGTGTGTAGTGTTACTACCGCCCATGGACCTTTGCAATACCAACGCTATAGCTATACCGCTTCCTACCATTACAAACCGCAAACCCACCTAGTTGAGCTTCCGGCTCTCTCGCTCACTGAACGAAGCGCAATAGCACATTGCCATTACTTAAACGTCGATCTTCTGCGAGAGTGTGGTACTACGCCGGACGGACCGGCCCGCGGCAGTAGATAGAGAACTGTCAACAGTGTGGTCCTACCACTAACAAATCATGAAAATGGTCAGCAAAATTCTCTTGACAAACTTATAGCCACTTGCTAAATGTGGCGATTATGCAATGATCCCCTCTTGAAAATATCTGTATTCATCAGTAGAGATGGATGACCAGATGTATGGAAGTTTTATCTCCAATATTCTGCCCATATTTGTGGTTAGGGTACTTCTATCTACCTCTCGATGATGAATGGATTTTGTTTGACAGTTATTAAGCGTAAGTAACGGAGCACAATGGCGGGCGGAATACGTGGAAACATCGCAATTTTACACAAACAAAGATATAGACAGATTGATACGCGACACAGAAGCAACGGTCACCAACGAATTGGAGGGTGGCGACAGACAGAAGGCAATGAAGAAACTAAGAGTACCACCGTTGGGTGAACAACAGAGTCCGTGGACGACTTTTAAAGTTGGACTGTTCTCTGGAGCCTTTATCGTATTATTAATCACCGTTGTATTATCAAGTAAGTGTTAAAGACATATGCGCTACTTTTACGATTGGCGATTTCATAAGGAGCATCGCTTTTTTTGCGATTTTCTGGATGCGATCGATACGGTAAAGTGCGTGTTTAAGCAACCGCATTGCTGATCCTAAAAGAATCCTTCATGCTAATGACCTAAGCTAAATTGTAAATTTTAGTTAAGCATTCTTTTTTAAGACTTGAAATATCCATATGTTTGATTTTAATATTCTTACAGTTTGCTCATGTAAAACGTAATAGATAATTAAAATATTTTAGAAGGTAATATACTTGAAAGAGAAAAATTCTTTGTAGAATGCCTAAAAAGCATTGTAAAGAAGACAACCTCCCAATTTGAAGAAGGATTTGGTCATATAGTGGAATCTGTATAGGCTCTTATGAATTAATGTGGAAATATTACACTACATATTCTTGCTAGTTATTTCCTTTGTATTCCATACATCACGGCATATCCTTGCCAGAGGATGTCGTAAAAGAGAAGGAAAACTCTATATAAAGGAAAATTTGTAATCGGGTTTTATCGATATAAACGTTTACCAGACAACACCAGTTGGTCCAGGTCGATATTAAGCTCTCAGTCATTATTTACGACACACAAGCAATGTAAGGAATGAATTAGCAGTATCCGTAGACAGCACTGCGCAGCATATTACATAAAATATACGACATATTTTTTTTTATTTCTCATGGCGGCAAACGAGCAAGCAGCACATCCGATGGCAAGTGTCACTGCCGCCCATGGACCTTTGTAATACCAAAGGTTAATACCTCAGGCAACGGCCTAAGTAATCTTAGGCCGTTGCCTATCAATAAAATCCCCAAACCCACCCAGTTGGGCTTCCGGCTCTCTCGCTCACCGAACGAAGCGCAATAGCACATTGCCATTACTCAGACGTCGATCTTCTGCGAGAGTGTGATACTACCCCGGACGGACCGGTCCGCGGCTATAGACAGAAAACTGTCAACAGCGTGGTCCTACCACAAGAAATTAGCCGAAAACATTTTTAAAGTATTACCGAATCCTTTTTAATTATTTTACAATTACTTACCCTTTATTTTAGAGCAGGCTATGGTTTTGTTACACACCGTGCATTTCATCCGAGGCGACGGAAGGACGGCATGTGGTCCCATAACCCACCATGTTCCCTCCCAAACGCCATTGGGCCGACCACTGTTACCCATTTCTTGTTGTCCTCCGTGTCTAGCACGGATTTTACAATTACATAGAACTAATTTTAATTGGTTCATATGATTCAGAAATTTAATCATTTATAAAGAAATAGATAATTATTTATTTTGTTTATATTAAGTATAGAAAATTATCTATTTGTACATTAGCTTATCTGTGTCACGTTAGATATCAACTATATATATGTATTTACCGAAAAATATTTATATTTCGGAAGGAGCAGGCAATAAATTAGGTTTTGTATCTATATGAACCCATTAAATAAAATAATAAATTCCTTCCGAGAATAATCCTTACTAATATTATAAAAGAGTATGAAAGTAAAATTAATGCGGTCGAAATGCGATCTCTGCGGAAAATCTGTGGAGTTAGACTGACCGACCGCATTCGTAACGACGACGTAAGACAGCGAGTATTATGAAAGAGAGTATTGGTGTAAAGATGCGAAAGGGAATGCTCCAATGGTTAGGACATGTGGAAAGAATGCCAAACGAACGTCTGGTTAAGAAGATATACAATGCGAAAGTGGAAGGATGTAGGTACCGAGGGAGACCGAGACTAACCTACCTAGACCAGATCGGTCATGTACTGAAGGAAGGTGGAGTCAAGAGTCTCCGAAACCGGCGAGCGTGTATGAAGAGAATTATGAATGTTGAGGAAGCGAGTGAAGTATGCAGAGATAGAGTTCTCTGGCACTCTGTTCTCTCTGCCTACCCTGCAAGGGATATGGCGTGATGATATGTATGTATGTAATATTATTAATGCCAAAATAACTCTGTCTGTCGCTCTTTTACGCCAAAACTACTGAAACGATCTATATGAAATTTGGTACACATATAGTAGACTATATGTGTAGGTAGCCTATGTCCTTTATCAAGCTCTAGAGAGCTTAATAAAGGACATAGGCTACTTTTTAATGCAAAAAAGGGTTGTAAAGGGGGATGAAAAGTTGTGAGGAAGTATCGTCATTTTTGAAGCCAGAAGCTTGAAACTTATTTTTAGGCTATTGATGAGATATAAATAAATATGACATTAAAGTTTTCTAAAAACGTTATCCTTGAGGGGTAAAATAGAAATAGGAAATAAAAAACTTTAGGAAAGTAACCTTTTACGCGGTCAGAAGCTACTAATATAAATAGTTCTAGGTTTCATGATATTACTAGAATTACTTAACGTCAACGCCTAGTCAAGCTTTTGTGTGATCTGGAAATCCTGAACTTCATGGCGTTGTTCCACTATAACTATCAAGTTATTGGAATTAACAATTAAAAGCCAAGATACAATTTTTGTTTTTTCTAAGCCCTTGTCATGCATAGGGCAAATTGAAACCAGAAATATTTTGCGTGCCATTCGGTCCAATAGACGGGGCGTTGGGAGGTCGTTACGCAAATCATTACGTCAACTGTGGAGTTATTTATTCAGTTATCATCGTCGTCATTACCCTGCTATTATCCCAATTACTTAGGATCCACGTAATATCTTCTATCGTACATATTGAATAAAATACTGCCTTCCTAACGTTCAACCCTTCTTGGTAATCTAATTGTTGACGAGACAGAATCAACTGCAGTTTGTCCAGTTCGATATAAAGTCCTTAGTCGTTTTTTACGATATCTACAAGCAAAGTAAGCTTTAATAATATTCCTATATGCTCCCACACAGCTTATTATTTTTTCAGTATGGATCTTGTATGTAGTATGTACATACATATATACCATCACGCCATGTCCTTTGCACGGAGAAGAGAGTGCTAGAGAACTCTATCCTTGCATACTTCACTCGCTTCCTCAACATTCATAATTCTCTTCATACACGCTCGCCGATTTCGGAAACTCCTGACTCCAACTTCCTTCAGTACATGACCGATCTGGTCTAGGTAGGTAAGTCTCGGTCTCCCCCGGTACCTACATCCTTTCACTTTCGCATTGTATATCTTCTTAACCAGACGTTCCTTCGGCATTCTTTCCACATGTCCGAACCATCGGAGTATTCCCTTTCGCATCTTTACACCAATACTCTCTTTCATACCTACTCGCTCTCTTACGTCGTCGTTACGAATGCGGTCGGTCAGCCTAACTCCACAGATTTTCCGAAGAGATAGAATTTCGACCGCATTAATTTTACTTTCATACTCTTTTCTGCATACCCAACTCTCGCTTCCATACAGTAATGTTGGGACAAGCACTGCGTTATGTATTGCTACACGTGCCTTCTGGCTGAGGTGGTGGCTCCCGAGAAGTTACCCCAACGCTCCGTTCACTCTATTTCCCGCATTCACTCTTCGCTCTATATCAGTGGTGTACCTTCCATCTCGGCTAAATCCACATCCAAGATATACAAATTCATCCACTTGCTCTAGTACATCATTACCTATTGTTACTCTTACATCTGCTCTGGCTTCATCTAATAATGAAATCATTATTAATAATTAATACGTCAATCAATTTTGTTTGTTATCTCAGCAGTTGTTATAATAACAGCAGCTGTATTAGATTACTTTTTGATCTCATAATGGTATTTTCTCGTCTTGTAATATGCCTCATAAATATGTCAAACGACTTTTTAACTTTGCCATTACTGACGTTACCTTATTTGCGTTTCTGCGGAACTGACGTCACCAATTTACAGTTTCCACTTGTCGTGTTGTGGAGGATGCTCATACTCAATAATGGAATAGATACGGACTGAAGAAGAGAAAATGATGACCAAAATTACTTAACCGATGTTGATGTTGATGGTTTGTTTGCTTATTTCATAAAGACGCGCCAAAAATTTCAGAGATAAAGTAGTTTGTGTCATTTAGTGGTAGGTTGCCAGGCAAATTGCCGTTACCGCGTGAGCCTCTGAAGAGGACGATGGTTCATCTATCTCTTTCCAGAGATAAAGCTGCCAGCAATGACAAGCTAAACCTGTCAAGGATAGTGAACAGTTGTGCTAATGATACGTAGTTGCATTGGCCCAACCACGTATCAAATTCTTTACCACTACCATCTTTAGTAATCTCAAATCGTCCTATGATCTTCTATTTCACAATTTAATTTAATGTAAAAATCTGATATGCAAATGGCTCGATAATAAAAAACTCATTTAAAAATATTAATACCCTTTAGCACTAGTAACGCCATCTATTTTCTTACGGATTATGTTTCAAAAAAGTAAATACTCGTAGAATCCATAGATCAAACGACATCCGTTCAAATAATGCCATATCATGATCACACCTCTAAATAATGACTACCGCATATTATCTAACATAGTTATTATCACATTAAAGTTATAACAAATCTAACAATAAATCAAGGCAACCTTCACTTCGGTTCTAATTTATTGGACTATACTTAACTATGTTAATCTTTTATGTAAACTTACAATATTTCTACTTAATCTGCACGATAAACGTGTATTAACTTGTTAAATTCGGTATTAGCTTATGATAATTTATAATGATTACAAAGCGAACACAGATTGTATTATCTGGTCCACTCAACCTTCATCAAAAATGACAGTTATGTCGTCACAAAAAATATATATGAAAGTATATTTTAGCTTTTGTCCGTATACCATATGTGACTCCTCGTTTAATATGATTTTCATAGTTTGTAGTTGTTGCTGGGCTAAAACAGCAGATAAATTATTTCGGATTCGCCGACAGTTTCGAATAGTTTCAGTTACGGGAAGTTTTTTTTTATTTTAAGGGCACCACCCTGCACTAAGGAAATAATCCTTGTATTGCGGTGACTTTACAAACATGCAATTAGCGCAGACAAATTACACCCAGACTCAGAACAACATTTTACCGGGTTGAGAGCCCTCAGCGTTCACCCATAGTCCGGTTATGCTGTCAAAGCCATCTCTATTCTAGCCCCGAGGCTAGTGAGTCCCACACTCCCCATTCCGGGGGGTGGTGCGTAAAAGCATTTGAATCATTGCGTTATCAAAAAAAAAAAAGGAACCACACTTTGTGGATCGCACAAAATATTATACTGCGTAGGAATCGAACCCACGGCACTGGCATGGAAGGTTGATATCTTAACCACTACGCCATCTGTGCAGTCAATTTTAGTAATTTAAGGAGTTCTAGATGGAAAATTCTAAACGTGGTCATTATACTCGCCCTTGGATCGCGCTTTCAGATTATATCGAATTCGGTAACGTTATCGATAATATTTTCATGACGAATATCCAATGCTTTCTGTTACGGTTTCGAAACTTCATAAAATCTGTACTACAAATAAAAATAAATATATACAATAAACGAGAAATCTCAAACAGATTGTATTATCTTGTCCACTCAACCTTCATCAGATATGACCAGTTATTTATAAACATATAAGAAGGTCGTAAATAACATCGTGGCTTTGTGATCTTAACGTTAAATTTTTAGATATACTCTTCATAAATACATGTGGTGATGGGTTTTGAATGCAACTTGTGTTTTTGTTCATCATATAATCACTATCATCATTATTATCATCTTGTTCTTATTCCAATTACTTGGGGTCGACGCATGTGTACTTTCTATAGTCGTAAATATTGCAAAAGTTTAACTTTATGACCGGGCGCCTATCTGTCGTTAACCCTCCTTGGGAATATTGTTGATCAGACGGCATTAGGTGGAGTTGGCTCAGTTCTGTATAAAGCTTTTATGGCGACAGGCTAGGAATAAAACTGTCGCCACCCCTTACCTACTTGTAGTGTGGAAGCCGCAAAAAATTATGTAACACCTCACTGTGCTCGCCAATCCGGCTGCCAAGCGTGGCGATTACTGCTTTATTCCCTCATATGAGTGTATGAGGGAGGCCTACGTCCAGCAGCAGACAGCAAAAGGCTGAATGGTGACGATTTAATTACATTATGATGTATATTCGACCTAGGATACATCGTCCGATTTTTGGTTGCTATTCGAGAATCTTTCTGGTTGTTAGTTCTACTAGCTATGCCCATTGCCACTACGTGCTAAGTCTTCGAGATATGTCAGTTACACTCGCTCTTCTACGGATTTTCATAGCCCCTCATAGTCCGCTGTGCAACTTTGAGCCTTTTTATGAGACCGACATTTAGAGACCACTTTTCAGTGCTGTAAGTCATCGCTGCTAAGAGGCCGTCCATTAATCACGTGAGTTTTGAAAGGGGGGAGGGGTTTGACATAAATCACGAAGTCCTAAACCTTCATAGTCTTAAACCTCACCACGTATCATCAAGGGGAGGGGGGTTAAAAAAATGTTAAAAAAAAGATCACGTGGTTAATGGACGTCCCCTAACACACAACTTTTTGTGCACAGCGGTAATTTTGAAAGTGACTGTTAAAGTCAACAATAACTTTGAAAGTGTGACTTTAAATTTCAGTAAATAATAGAGGAAGGCATGATAATATGATAAATATTCGCAAACTTTTCGTCATCATATTAATATGTTTTAATTTTTCAATAACGTGACGCATGGGTTTTTTTAATCCATTCCATAGTTTTATTCCGCGAATGGGTATTCATTAAAAGGCTGTTATTAATTTCCAAGTATAATGAAATCAATAAAAGTTAAACATTTCTGTGGAATTTGTATTAGTTTTTTTTTTATTAATACCACCCTGCACTAAAGTAATAATCCTTGTATTGTGGGGGACTGTACAAACATATAATTAACAGTCACAAATTACACTCAAACTCAGGACAACAGTTTGTGAATCTCACAAGGTATCGTCTTGCGTAGGAATCGAACCTACGACACTGGCACGGAATGTCGGTATCTTAACCACTACGCCAAATGTGCAGGCGAGAGTATAGAAGTAGACAGAGAGAAATAGAGAGTATAGAATAGCGTGATATTGTTAGACTAACTAACCATTGGTACTATTTATATATTAATATTCTCCATGCATTCCCATACATATTCCCCATGTGGTGACTGAGCTGTATGGTAAGGGCTACGTATACTAACAACCCTTATTTTGCTCGTGGATGTCGTAACAGAGGACTAAGAGCATCTAATACCGTTTGGTCAGCAATTACATTTTCAAGGAGGCTTGATGTCTGGCTGGCGGTCGGTCATAAAACTATTGCCAATAATCCCGCTTGTGACATCATTTTTCATTTCGTAATCGGGTTTTATAAATATTGCCAATAACTTTTACAATATGTACAATGAAAGAAGAGTACATATTGTATCGACCGCAAGCAATTGGGATATAAATAGGAAAATGATAATTCCCTATGTGGTGACTTAAAAGAGTAATAAATGATCTTTCATCGTTCAAAAATTTATGACTAAAACATTTCAATTACAATGTCAAACCTATTTTGTTTCGGATGCAGTTTATTAGCTTTTCTATTGAACGAATGGATGTCATAAGCATAATGTGTTAAATTATAAGTGTCGTATTTACTGTCGAATAAGAAACATTTTGTTTTTAGTTAAACAAATGTTCAGTAAATCCGTCATCGAAACCGTTTCCGTGTCGAATTTCGTGACCGTAATATCCGCGCAGAGGTAGTGTAATCTGACCCTTTAATATAGTCTAAGATACTATTGTGTCCTAAACTACTTCCTTTCATGGCCATGGGATAAGAATCAGTTATCGTCCCCCCTATCTATACTTACGCGTGGAAGTCGGAAAAAAGACGAATGGGACTTTGTCCATTCTGTATAGGGCCATAGAAGGGCGGCGTGCGGTCCCATAATCCACGGTGGTCCCTCCCCATCGCCGTCGGGTCAACAACTGGTACCAGTATTTTGACATCCGTGTATAGCAGTGCTCTCCTGGGAAACGCACTAGACTACAGCTTGTCAAGCATAATGGCAATAACGCCTCTAATGAATGATCTTGCCAAATTGTATTCTGTACATGAAGTTTATGTTGAACAGTGCAAGTTAAGAAGCTTAATGATGATGATGATGATGATAATAGAGGCTCTTGAAAGAGTCAGTTTACATGTTCTAACGCGGTCAATGATACAAGTCATGCATGTGTATGTTATTAGGGAAATTACCCATGCTTAGTGACTCATGTTTTGTAATTTTTTATTGTTGTCGACGTTTACGATAACCACGGGTAAGAAAGGGGATGGTGATTTTTATTCTTTCACCGTCACCATACGGAGAATTCATGTTTGTAAAGTTCCCTGTAATGCAAGGATTATTTCTAGAGATATGCCGATTAGTTGCCGACTAATCGGTAAAGCTAACTAGTCGGCGAATATTCGACAAAAAGTGGCGACTATCCGGTTTTTCATATTTCTCAATAAAATGTATAAATATATACATATCATCACGCCATATCTCTTGCAGGGTAGGCAGAGAGAACTCTATCCTTGTATACTTCACTCGCTTTCCCAACATTCATAATTCTCTTCATACACGCTCGCCGGTTTCGGAGACTCTTGACTCCACCTTCCTCCAGTACGTGACCAATCTGTTCTAGGTAGGTTAGTCTCGATCTCCCCCAGTACCTACATCCTTGTATAATTACATGTTTTTATTGATGATTTTATTAAATGTATAATGACTAATGATAATTTTATTAAATGTATATTGATGATTTTATTAAATGTATAATTACATTTAATAAAATCATTGGTAGTTTATTAATTTTAGGTCCTTACATATGGAATTAGCGTTTTGTCGTACTAACCACTTTGATCTGAAATATCTCCTCTTTGGTTATGAATTCCAAATTCAAATTTATAAATTCATTTAGCTGGTTGGCTAACATTTGAGTTTTGAAAACAGTCATTCATTTGTTTTTCCCTCATTATTTTTTTCTTTGGCGTCGCTTATTACCTAATATTTGATTTTATAATCAGTCTTACTCGTTTTGTAATATAGCAATAATAATAGTAATATAGCATAAAGCAAATTAAACATGGCTGTTCATAGTTATTGAGTTAAATAATTATTTATTTTTAACTATTGAACTCTCTCCAAGAGTAGTTATGCGTTGATGATGTTTTCCTAAATAACGATCATACGACATTTATTTAGTCGCATTATAGTAGAACGTCATGGCCATAGTTATTTCTATTTATATTAACTGTTTGTAAACAATCTTTCTTTGTGTCAATATCTCAGTTTTTTTTTTCGCTTTTACACGTCCCAATGGCCTTACAATATTTTTTTTTATTGCTTATAGTGGCAAACGAGCAGACAGTACAACTGATGGTAAGTGTCACTGCCGCCCATGGAACTTTGCAATACCAAGGGTACAACTAGGCCGCTACTTACTAATACAAACCCTAAACCTACCCCAGTTGGGCTTCCGGCTCTCTCACCCACCGAACGAAGCACATTGCCATTACTCAGATACATTGCCATTACCCAGACGTCGATCTTCCGGACGGACCGGCCCGCGGTTGTAGACAAAGAACTGTCTACAGCGTGGTCCTCCCACTAATATTTACATACACACATATTACCTATGATTACGCTAACCTTTTAGTTTTCTTCATATTTTTAAATTTAGGCATTGCGTTTTGATCTTTTTGCTCTATCGTCGAAAAATTATAAGGCGTCATATGTTCTAAATATCTTAGTTTTCCGAAGTTTGAAAAATAATTTCATAATGTATGCATGAATTCGATAGTTCGCGGTCATTGACGTTCCGTTCCATTTACTATAGAGGGTTTCTTCAAGGTGATAATGAAGTGACTTATCCGAATCTAGTGTTATATTAACACCTTGACAGGTGAAATCAATGCTGGTTCTGTATAATACGTAAAAAAAAAATACATCGTTAGTCTAGAAGACTTTATATTATTAAAAATAAATGTCGTGAGTCATATGTATGTATGTACTTATGTATGTGTATATGTATAATGTATATATTTATTAACACAACACAAATAATCCACAACCACTAAGGGAAAAATCTTTGTATTGCGGAAAACCACAGATAAATATTTAACGGACAACAATTTATGGATCGTATAATTTTTTGTCTTCCGTGAAAATCAAAGCTATGAAACGTGGCACGACAGGTCGGTACTTTAACCACCACGCCCTCCGTGCAGACTATTTTAAAATAACAGATGGCAATGTGGGAGTATTTCACATCTGCCTTTCGAGAATATAATTTTTTACGATAACAACATCAATAGACATCAAAAGAGATCAAAAGATTTATTAAGAAATATGGGTATTAGTATACTATTTTTATTCGCGAAGGAGCGGTTTCATGTGGCCACCGAAGTCAAAAATCGGGTACCGGTGGTCCGCTCGCACGGCGAAGAGAGACGAGTTTTACGGTGGGTCTATGGGATCACGCGCCGCCTTTCCGTCACTCCGGACCGATTCAGCGGGGCGAGACGCATCCATAGCCCACCAAAAAAAAAAAGGAGCGGTTTCATGTATAAAGTATTGAATATCTTTTTCTTCTGGAGTTTATACACTACCACTATAGTGTACGAGAGTACTCCATAATGAGAAAAAAAATGGCCTACTATACCACCTTGACCAGACGGCTGCACAGCTGGCGTAGTGATTAAAACTTTGAAGGGTTTGATTCCCACGCAGGACAATATTTTGTGCAATCCACAAACTGTTGTTTTGAGTCTGGGTGTACAAGGATAATTTCCTTAGCAGCAGTAGGGTGGTGTTCAAAAAAATAAATTAGTTAAGGATTTTATTTCTATTTTTTCTACTCTCTCCAATTTTATCTATTATTATGAAGGTTTTTATTATCTGTTGGTAAGAGGTAACGACTGCTCATAGTCTTCAGCTATGCCAGGGGTACAGTCGAATCCACAGGATTAGAGAGACAAAAATAAAAACTAAGAAAGCGTACGGCATCTAGGCTTTCTACACTCGCCTGATAAAGACCATGTCTTCAGCAGTTTTAACTAGAGAAAAAAGCAATAGTTTTAAACTATCTTATTTTTTTTTTCAGTACTATTCCACGAGGGCGGCACAGTAATATTTAAAACAGCCTTCAGATTATATCGAGGTCCATTCCTATTATTCGAATTCATATTTTTAATTGGTATTAATGTATACGGCTGGAGATCATCTGGAGTCAACCATGTTCTAATATTCGAATTAGACCCGAGGAATCATTTGTCGGAGCAACATTTGATGGAATTAGCAGCAGTGTTTGGGGTCGTTTGGGCCCTAAGTCTATTAAGTTTTATATATAGTGCAAGTTTAAGTATACCGCCATTTGTGAATCCGTTGGCGTTAGTGATAATAATGTTAGCATTCCTCTTGAATCCGTTGAAGGTGTTCAGACATGAAGCTCGCTTTTGGTTTTTGAGGATATGTGTAAGTATTTTTTATTGTAGCTTTTTTTTTACTGTCACTTTTGTCTACGGCATAGATACTTTTTCCGTGTGGTGACGGAGTAAGAATACTATTCACCACTCCATATCATACCCGTGGGTGATCGTACGAGACGACTAAGGGATATAAAATGCATACAACATTTATACGAGAGAAGGAAACCTCGAAACAAAACCCTATACCAACACGTCTGACCAACGCGGTATAGTAGGTTAATTTCCCTCCAATTACGAAGGAGGCCCGAGCCCAACAGTGGGACATTTATGGGCTGTGTGTGATGATAGATACTTTATGCCAAACCCATGACTAACGCAGTGTAGTAGTTTAAATTTCTTCTCACTGTAAAGCTAACCGAGGCCCACATGTATGACGTTTATGCGCTGCAATGATAAGCTTTTATTCCTAATAATGGAGTAAAAATATAATTGAACAACTCTTCTTTTCCCGTAGGTTTAGTAAGAAAGAACTAAGGAATGTAAGTAGGCAGTATGTTAATTCCACGGAAGTAAATATTAAAATGAAATGTTAATTCAAATATATATAGTACGAACTGAACGAACGTCTGGTTAAGAAGATATATAATGCGAAAGTGGAAGAATGTAGGTACCGGGTGAGACAGAGACTCACCTACCTAGACCAGATTGTTCACGGGCTGAAAGAAGGTGGAGTCAAGAGTCTCCGAAACCGGCGAGCGTGTATGAAGAGAATTATGAATGTTGAGGAAGCGAGTGAAGTATGCAATGATAGAGTTCTCTGGCACTCTATTCTCTCTGCCTACCGTGCAAGGGATATGGCTTGATGATATGTATGTATTTATTACAATAATATGTTATATCTAAAAGAACTCATCATTCTCCTACTCTTATCCCAATTACTTGGGGTCGATACAATATGTACTCTTCTTTCATAGTACATATTGTAAAAGATATGGCGTGATGATATGCGTGTATGTATAGTAGGTTAAATTGTCTGCCATTAGAATCTAACAGCGAGTCCAACAGTGGAATATATATTATCAAAGACGAAGAGATAGAAGATATTGATGATATGGGAACTCGAATATTGATGAAATGCTTTTTAGCAAACAGATTAATGTTTAATTACAATTATGATAAATATCATAGTATTTTAATTGATAATATTAATTGGTAATTAATGTCTACTTAATTTTAGCATCATC
Source organism: Lymantria monacha (assembly GCA_905163515.2). Lineage (NCBI taxonomy): Eukaryota > Metazoa > Arthropoda > Insecta > Lepidoptera > Erebidae > Lymantria > Lymantria monacha. The sequence goes on along the minus strand of LR991081.1, from coordinate 6,845,080 downwards.
ATCCTGCTGTGTGGTAGCGGCTACGAATACTACCAACTCTTACTTTGCTCGTGGATGTCGTAAAAGACTACTAAGAGCCTTATAACGACCTGGGCCAACTCCACCTGATGCCCTTTGGTCAACAATTACATTCCCAAGGAGGATTGACACCTGGCAGGCGACCGGTCGTAAAACTATTGCCAAAAACTTCTACAATATGTACTATGAAAGAAGAGTACATATTGTATCGACCTCAAGTAATTGATAAGAGTAGGAGAATGATGATGAAAAATAGCATGATCATCCCTTATCTCAATTACTCGGGGTTGACGCAATAGGCACTCTTCCACTATCGTACGTAGTGCAAAAGCTTTGGCAATACTTTTATGACCGGCTGTGTGACTGACGTCAATTCTCATTCGGAATGTAATTTTGTTGACCGTATCAAATGAAATGGGCCGTGGTATAATTATGTTAAACTCCTGTCTTTCACGACACTCGAGCCCAATAGCGAATTATTTCTTAACAAGTAAAAACCTAAAAATAACGGATTATGAATCATTTTCAGATTTTTAACGCCCGATGTTTAGTTTTAAAGTACATACATACATACGTGCATAGCCTCACGCCTGTTTCCCAGAGGGGTAGACAGACTACGGATTGGCACAAACCACGATCCTGGCATACTTCCATCGCTTCATTCACACTCTTAATAGTCTTCGTGCATGCTCTACGATTATGCATACTCTTAATAAGACTTCTCAAGTCAACACATCTCCAACTTGGTGCAGAAAAGTATGACGTGGTCTTCCCCTTGTATTCGTTCCATTCACGCTTGCTTTATATATTTGCTTCGTCAACCTCTCGTCACTCATTCTTTCTAGGGATATTCGATATACATCGATGCATCGAAAACATCGATGTTTACAATGCGATACATCGAATCGATCCGATGTTTTGAAAAGCTATCGAAATACTCGATGTATCGATGTTTTTTCATAAGACATCGAATCGACGATAACCAGTTAATGTCACAAAAACTCAAGTTTATGTAATAAATTACAGTTTTATAAGGGATTGGAATAGGTCTAAATGCCACAAAAAAAGACCATTTCCTTTTTAGAACTCAGTTTTATAACGGATTGGAATAGGTATAAATGCCACAAAAAAGACCTTTTTTTTTTTAAAAGTATCACTTTTGATATGACTTTAGCTTTGTAATATATTTTAGAAAAAGTACATCGATGTTTTCATCCGATACATCGAAATGCATCGATGTACAGTTTCGATTTATCGATTCGATAAAAACATCGATGTTTTTTCAAAGTGGACACCCCTAATTCTTTCTAAATGTCCAAACCACCTTGTTTTTAAGTATTCCAATAAAAATATTTATTCTTATATAAAAAGTATAATCTTACTACTATTATAATTGGGAAAGTTTCCATAAATTAATGTTTGTTAGTTAACCATGTCAGAATAGCTAAATAGCTCGATAAAATATTTTAGTACTATATACTTTTATACTTTTGAAAGTTACGCCAGTGACGGAAAAGTTGATAAGTGAACGGCTGACTTGGTATGGACATGTGATGAGGCGGGATGAAAGTAATGTTGTGAGAAAAGTTTTAAGTATGATTGAAGGCTTAAGGGGTAAAGGAAGACCAAAGAAAAGATGGATGGACTGCGTGAGGCATGACATGGATTAGACAGGTATTGACTGTCGAGATAACGTCTTATAGGATTGTATGGAAGAAGATGACATATTGCGTCGACCCCAAGTAATTGAGATAAGAGCAAGATGATGATGATAGTGACTAGCATAACGCATAAGCTACTTTAGCTCGAAAAAAAATTATTAGCAAAACCTACAGAGAGAAGCTATAAAGAAATAGAGCCTTTGACAGTTTTCTATCTGCAGGCATAAATAAATCTGTCGGATCATCCAGGGCTCATGTCGTAAATCGACGTTTGAATACTAGCGATTTAGGGGCCGTTCAAGTATTACGTAACGCAATTTGGGGGGAGGGGGGGTCTTGTTAAGTGTTACAATGCGTTACATAGCCGGGAGGAGGGTTCAAACAACGCGTTACGTAGCATTGTTTTCTTATTAAATAAAAAACTAGGGAATTAAAATTTCCTAAGTTGGCAAGCAAATTTTTATTTTTTAGATGATGTATAAACAACATACACATGTATTGCGAGTTTGGAATCTCTTTTTAATTATTATTGCCTCAAACACGTTTAAAAACGGTCAGTTTGGTGTTACGTAACGTTCAGGGAGTGGGAAGAGGGGGTACAGACATACGTTACGGCACGTTACATATTGGGGAGGGAGGATCAAAAATCTTCAAAAACTGCGTTACGTAATACTTGAACGCCCCCTTACTACTGCTGTGTTCAGTGAGCGAGAGGCATAAATACTCGAATCTGAACTGCTAATACAGAGGTTCATGTGTGCGAGCTAACCACTTACTAACACGTGGGCCCTCAGCAATAGAAATAAAGAAAAAATAATAGAATATAACAGAATTAATATGCGAACCAAACTACGAACAAATCAATAGTGAGATATATAAAAACAATGAACTCTTCTAGTGCTTTTGTAAATCAAAAAAATGTATTTAACTGCATGCCACATTGACCGTTCGATGACATAATGATTGACATAACAAATAAAAATAACTTTGAAAACTAGTAATTGTTTATGAAAAGCCATTGTTCCATATGTTACGTTGTTGATTCTCCTTGTAATGATGCATTTGTTCAGGGTTGCCAAATGCCATAATTTCGATTCAAAATTGGTATAATATTTAAATATTTCTCTAGTGCTGTGTGGTAGCGGCTACGAATACTACCAAACATTACTTTGCTCGTGGATATCGTAAAAGACGACTAAGAGCCTTATAACGATCTGGGCCAACTCCATCTGATGTCGTTTGGTCAACGATTACATTCCCAAGGAGTATTGACGTCTAGCAGGCGGCCAGTCATAAAACTATTGCCAATAACTTTTACAATATGTACTATGAAAGGAGAGTACATATTGTATCGACCCCAAGTAATTGGGATAACAGTAGGAGAATGATGCTTATTATGGTCAGCGTAGTACGTATATTAGGTTAATTTTCTTCATTTGTATACCTATACGCAGCGTGGCGTTTATTGGTTGATAACTAGCCTACTAATCAGCCAGCGATCTTTAGCTGATGTATCACGCGATTTTTTTCATAACTGATTCTATATATCTGTTTTAGTTTTTTTTTAAGTATAACTCTCAGTGCTAAGAAAATAATCCTTGTCTTGCAAGGGACTTTACCGCTTTACAAACATACAATCAACGGACATAAATTACACTCAAATTGAAAACAATAATTGACTGATAACTGCACAGATGGCGTAGTGGTTAAGATACCGACCTTCCGTGCCAGTGCTGTGGGTTCGATTCCCACGCAGGACATTACTTTGTGTGATCCACAAAGTGTTGTTCTGAGTATGGGTGTAATTTGTCTGCGTTAATTGCATGTTTGTAAAGTCCCCCGCAATACAAGGTTTATTTCCTTAATGCAGGGTGGTGTGTAAAAAAAAAAAAAAAATTTGTTGATCGATGATTATCCGTATGGTGACGGAGTAAGAATACTATTCACCACCCCCTATCTTAAACGTGGGTGATCGTAAAAGACGACTAAGGGATATAAAATGCATATAACATCTATGCGAGAGAAGAAAAACTTGAAACAAAACCCTATAAAAACACGTCTGACCAGCGTGGTATTGTAGGTCAATTTCCCTCCCATGATGGAGGAGGCTTGAGCCCAACAGTGGGACATATATGGGCTGAGATGATGAATAATATAAAAAAATACATCTATGATTAATCTGATAAATACATTAGATTATGTAAACAATAAATTATTTTTATCTAGACAAATACGCTATATCTTATTGTCCGTACAGATGACATGCTTTGATTTGCATTTTAAAGATTGATGATTGTCGTAAAAGATAAATTGTCATAAACTATTACAATGTAGCTATTTATTGCAAATGTATATTACCAGTTTTAGAAGTACAGATATCGTAGTGGTTAAAATATCGATCTACCGTGCCAGTGTCGGAGGTTCTATTCTCACCCAAGACAATACTATGTGCAATCAATATCACCATCACAGCTCATATATATCCCACTGTTGGGCTCGAACCTCCTCCATAATGGGAGGGAAATTGACCTACTATACCACGCTGGTCAGACGTGTTGGTATAGGGTTTTGTTTCGAGTTTTCCTTCTCTTGCATAGATGTTATATGCGTTTTATATCCCTTAGTCGTCTCTTACGATCACCCACGGGTAAAATAGGGGTGGTGAATTGTATTCTTACTCCGTCATCACACGGATTATATTTATTATAATATATTATTCATGCAAGTAAAAAAGGCATTAACGAACTATTGAGATGCTCTGTTCGATTACAAGCGTGCAAATTTTTCGTAGATACGTGAATATGTTTAAGATTGATTTAGTGATGAAAATATTAGAATAAAATAGTAAAAGGTATATAATAAACTTGTACGTGTGGTGACAGAGTAAGAATACAATTCACCACGCTCTATCTTACCCGTAGGTAAGACTACGACTAATAAAATGCATATAGCAAGATATTGCAAGAGAAGTAAAACTCAAAACAAAATCATATATCAACACATCTGACCAGCGTGGTATAGTAGGTCAATTTCCCTTCCATTATGTAGGAGGCTCGAGCCCAACAGGTAAGCCATATATGAGCTGAGATGAGATGAGATGATATAACAGAAAAAAAAATAACATCATTGTTAATACATACATACATATCATCACGCCATATCCCTTGCAGGGTAGGCAGAGAGAACAGAGTGCCAGAGAACTCTATCTCTGCATACTTCACTCGCTTCCTCAACATTCATAATTCTCTTCATACACGCTCGCCGGTTTCGGAGACTCTTGACTCCACCTTCCTTTTAATTAAACTTGAAATAAAACTACTCCATTCCACCTAGCCAGTACAGCTTGGTGCAGTAGGCTATAACTTTTCTGGAGGAGTCCTCTTGACTGCCTTTGGGACGTATAAGGGCTGAGAAGAAAGGTTAATCCCTCCATATACCGCTCCGCTACGTGATGTACCATGAATCACCTCTGTAATAAGTCCAAATACATAATGCACGCCTTTGAAACTTATCGAAAATTATCATCATTATTTTCCTATTCTTATCCCAATTACTTGGGGTCGATACAACATGTACTCTTCTTTCATCATATTGTAAAAGTTATTGGCAATAATTTTATGACCGGCCGCCTGCCAGACGTCAACCCTCCTTGAGAATGTAATTGTTGACCAAACGGCATCAGATGGAGTTGACCTAGGTCGTTATAAGGCTCTTAGTCGTCTTTTACGACATCCACGAGCAAAGTAAGGGTTGGTAGTATTCGTAGCCGCTACCACACAGATAACTTATCGAAAGTTATCATGAATGGAAATTGAAGCCATAACAATAACCACATGCTGTGGCGCTACTTACTCCACTATATCGCTTGTATTTTTTTTGTTCCAGGGTCGTATCTTAGCAGCTCCGTTTATGCCAGTACTGTTCGCTGATTTCTGGCTGGCTGATCAGTGGAATTCCTTCGCAGCCGCCTTTTTAGACTTCCATTACCTCGTAGCGTTTTATATTGTTGGAAGTGACTGGTTCTCTGTAGATAGTAAGTACCATTTGCAGGTTATAACAGCACTAGGTATTATCAACACCAGACTCTCATGGTTCTAGAATTTTCACCCCCAAAAGGTTGAAACATGTATACACTATCTAGAGTACAGTACAGTAGTACAGTACAGTAGTACAGTAGTATCTACAGTATTTGTATTTTTTGAGGTTTGCCCCTGCTTCAGCCTTATTTTCAATTCTGGGAATATATATGACTATGACTGCGCTAGGATGTATATTTTTTAAATACCCATTAGTACTATAAAATAAATATACACATATTTCTTTACAAACAAATAGTAAACGGACACAAATTATGTTGAAACCTAAAACAAAAATTTGTAAATAGTACAAATATTTTTATTGTGAGATTTTTTTTTTGAATTCAACATTCAACATTCTAACAATCAACATTCTACGCTAAAAAAATAATTCTTGTATTACAGGCTCTTTCATCATCATCATTATCACAGCCCATAAATGTCTTACTGTTGGGCTCGGGCTTCCTCCGCAACGGGAGGGAAATTAACCTTCTATACCTCGCTGATCAGACGTGTTGGTATAAGGTTTTGTTTCGAGTTTTCCTTCTCTCGTATAGAGGTTATATGCGTTTTATATCCCTTAGACGTCTCGTAAGATCACTCGCGGGTAAAATATGGGGTGGTGAATAGTATTCTTACTTCGTCACCACACGGAAATACAGGGGACTTTACAAACATATAATTGACGCGGACAAATTACATCGAGTCTCAGAACAAACACTTTGTGGATCGCACTAAGTATTATCTTGCGTTGGAATTGAACCCACGTCACTGGCACGTAAGGTCAATATCTTAACCATTACGCCATCTATGCAATCATATTTAGTAATAGCAATTTAGATTATTAAGCATGAAAAGATGCTACTTATAATTATTTGTGGAGTAAATATGTACTAAATATTATGCGCGTGATGATAGGAGTAATACAGTTGAACCTCGATAAGATAAAGACCAAGGTAGATGTTAAATAATTTGAGTTATTGAGGTTTTTATTTACTAAGCATTTAAGTTAAGGATTTTTTATTGGTTTATATTTTTATTTACAGAGGTCTGTTTATGAGCCAAATAAATTATAGAGATAGACGAGCTAGGTTAAATGCAAATTAATTTTATTTTGATCTACATAAGAATGTCGGTATTTTTTTTGTTTCAAACAATTCACACTTTCTACATCAATTTTATTTTCAATATTAAATAAAGAAGAGAAAATATCATCCGCTGTGTTACTGGATTGCTCTATAAAAGATCTTTAGTGTTTACAGCTTTCTTTGGTTAGCTAATTGGTAAACACGTATAAGCAATAACAATGGTCTACAGGGAACCTTTTTTGTTTGCAAATTAATTGCAAATGACTCATTGATAGATGATTGAAGTTACAAAGGTGGTCGTCGTTACAACTTTGAGTTACTGAGGTGCGATGCCCAAATTGTTCGTTTAAATTATAGAGGGGTCGTATTTTAAAAAAAAGTTTTGGAAGCCGAGGAAAAGGGAACACAAAATTTTATGAATTTATAGAGGTTATTACCTTATCAAGGTTTAAGTTATCAAGGTTTAACTGTAATAAAATAAAAAAAAAATATATATATATATACATATATATAATTCATCTTGCCCGTGGAGGTCGTAAAAGACTAAGGGATTTGATATATCTGGACTTAAAACCCTATAGTGGTGGGATCATACTGTTGACGTTTTTAATCTACAGCCGTGGGCTAGTACGTTGTATCGGGTAGTATCATACTCTCGCAGAAATAGCGACGTCTGAATTGTGGTAATATGCTATTGTGCTTCGTTCGGTGAGCAAGAGAGCCGGTAGCTGGAACCCGATCTTAAGTTTGAGTTGGTAGGCAACGGCCTAGCTTTCCACCGAAGACAAAGATCGGGTACCGGTGGCCCGCTCGCACGGCGAAGAGAGGTGTTTGCTGGGTGGGTCCATGGGTTTGCGCGCCGCCTCTTCTGTCGCCCCGGGCCGATTTGCCGGGGCGCGACCACATCCATGGTCCCACCTTGCGAAGGAAAAAAAGGAAAATAAAAAGGCAACGGCCTAGCTGTACTGTTAGTATTCCAAAGGTCCATGAGCGGCAGTTACCATCAGCTGCGTTGCTTGCTCGTTTGCCACCATAAGCAATGAAAAAAAAAACATGATCATAGTGGGTAATTAATTTCTCTCCCAAGGTAGAACAGACCCGAACCCAACAGTGGGATTTATGATTCCATACATGGACTGAGATGATGATATTTAAAAAAAATATCCTTTAACCAAAGTAAAACATTAATGAGCAAAGCTTTTTTGCAGATTCATTTGAAAAGACACATTGGTTTATAATAAGTCGGGCCTTAGTGAATATTGTGCCTGCCTGGGGACGTTTCTTTCAATGTCTCCGTCGTTATAGGGACAGTAAAGAAGCGTTCCCTCATCTAGTGAACGCGGGGAAGTATTCCACCACGTTTTTTGTGGTACTGTTCGCTACTCTACGAACTATATACACTTTAAATGGTGAGTTTTAGTTTATAATAAATTGTTATAATTATGACGTACTTGCGTAGGGTGATGTGACTAAATATTATCTCGTGATAACGGGAGTAATAATACAATTCAACAGCCCCTGTCTTTCTTGTGAGTATCTTAAAAGATGACTTGTGAGTATCTTAAAAGATGACTTAAATGATGATATGCATAAGGATATATATATAACGTCTATGCAAGAATAGGAAAACTCAAAATTTAAGTCTGTAATTAACCCGTTTGTCCAGCAGCGTGATTATTTTCTCTCCTATGAGATGTGGTGGCATATATATAATAAGTTGTCAACCCTAAATTGCCCGTAGGAATTGCAAAACTAACTAAAAGAGAGTAGTGGGCAGCAATACTCTTTGTAGGGAGACCTGTTCTACAGCAGACGTCAATAGGTCACCCTATTACCTATACTACGTAAAAATGTTCAAAAAACCATCCTCATTCTGAAAATTTTAAGTCAAGATCGACAATGATTTCCATTTAGAGTTTTGACTTTAGGATGTTCCAGATGTATATAGCAGAAATTTTAGGATATTAATATATTGGAATATGAAAAGAAAGTAAACGATCTATGCACCGGTGGATTTGGACTTAAGTAAGTTCCAGGGACAGTATTTGACGGAAGTTTTAGTCTATGACTATATCTATTGGAATATGAAAAGAGAAAATATTATCTACATGAGGCCATCACTTATGTCCATCTTTAACCCACCATAACTCAAGAGACCGGTCTATTCCGCTATTAATTCAATTTATACATCATCATCACAGCCCATAAACGTCCCGCTGTTGGGCTCGGGCCTCCTCCGTAATAGGAGGGAAATTAACCTACTATACCGCGCTGGTCAGACGTGTTGGTACAGGGTTTTATTTCGAGTTTTCCTTCTCTCGCATAGATGATATATGCGTTTTATATCCCTTAGTCGTCTCGTACGATCACCCACGGGTAAGATATGGGGTGGTGAATAGTATTCTTACTCCGTCACCACACGGATAATACATCATTACGGATTTATACATCATTGCAGGTAAATACACGGAGCCTTACGATAATCCATTCCTGTATGCGTGGTTCGCTTGTCAATTGGTATCATCCCTATACACTTACACGTGGGACGTGAAGATGGATTGGGGCCTTTTTAGTTGTGGACCAAACGCTGAGAACAAGTTCCTTCGAGAGGAGATTGTTTATAGTCCAGGGGTGAGTTTGTTTATCGTGAAGTAGGTATATTGTTTGGTGATGGACTAGGAATACAAGACCACGATGTGTAAAATATCGAGCCGAAGCTAACTAAAACTCACTTTTTTTTTGGCAAATATCACGAATATTTAGCAGAAAATGGTGTAAAACTGTGTGACAGTTGAGTAAATTAAAGTATAAAACTTTTATACCCAAGTATAGTTTGTAAAATCTCACCCGAGATTGGGGAAGGGTGGCAGGGATCGAGAATTTTTTTTACATCTCTCCAAGAAAAGATCTGAACAAGAAAGGGGGGTCAAGAAATCCTCAAAAATAGCCCACGTAATTAATGGACGCCCCCTTACATACTCCTAGTGTGATGTTCCCTATATGCTATTCCACTTTGATCTTATTTCGTATTCCTTCCTCTCTTCAGGTTGGCAGTATATTGATTAGCCGTGGGGAAGTGGTGGGTCTCCATTTCAAAACATAGTTTGAATTTAGTTAAATAGATAATTTTTATATTCCAGTTTTACTACTTCGCAATAGTTGAAGACTTCGTGCTTCGCTTCATATGGACTGTTTCCTTCGTTCTGACTGAGAATGACTTGGCCAGCGGAGAAACTATGACATCCATCCTCGCACCTTTGGAAGTCTTTAGGTAACCTTACCTCAACTAGAAAACTAAACTAAATATAAACTCGTGATCTAGTGCTGTTTGTAGGGTCTGTCCCCTTACGGTGTTCGCTAAAGGGCTTCGCAATGATATTTGATTTAATCTGTCAAATGGCGCCATTATTTAAACAAATATGTCTCTAAATGTGTATAATATTACATTCGTATACATATTTTTTCACATTGAATGGTTTCTACCATTTTGTTTAATTAATTAAAGCAGATATCAGGGTATCTTGAGACTTCGATTTGAAATTCACTGCTTACATGCTAAGTCCTTTCGTCCAGCGATATTTTTTTTTAAAACACCACCCTACCTTAAGGAAATAATCCTTGTATTGCGGGGGACTTTACAAACATGCAATTAACGCAGACAAATTACACCCAGACTCAGAACAACACTTTGTGGATAGCACAAAGTATTGTCCCACGTCGGAATCGAACCCACGGCACTGGCACGGAAGGTCGGTATCTCAACCATTGCGCAATCTGTGCAGTCATTTCGTTACCATACTTTTCCTTCACATCGGAGTCTAATAACCTTTAATAATCATTGGTATAACAGCACTCATTTGAAAGACTTATAATACCATATGCGATCGCGAATTCGCCTACCAAGCTTGGTGATAATGGCATATTATGAAGAAATCTATGTCTAGGCTACGACATCGACATAATAATAGAATGAAATACCTAAATTATTTTTTATAAAAGAAATTAGGCATAATAGACCGTCGTGCCATTTGCTGTCACGGCTTAAAACTTTCTCTCATCCCTTCATTCTTACCGTCAAGTGACACTTGACGGCTATGCTGTCGTCGCACCCCGCCCAAATCGGCTGAGGTGACGGAAAGAACGACGTGTATCCCATAATCTGTTGAATTCTACCTTTTTGTCGCCATTCGGGTTGACCACGAATACAGATTCTTTGTCTTTCTTGGCTTCCTTTGAGGAGCAAAGGTAACCCACCTTGCCGGTGCCGTTCCTCGTCTATACTACGACAACATTGTGTATTATTACTGGAGCGTCGCACTAGTGCAGTCAACTTTTATACAGGTGACGAACTAGTCCCCGGTTCACCAATCTGATCACGTTTCATTAACGGTACCTACATATTTGATATAATATTCCAGACGTTTCATATGGAACTTCTTCCGTCTGGAGAACGAACATCTGAACAACTGTGGCAAGTTCAGAGCGGTGAGAGACATCTCAGTGGCGCCTCTCGACTCGTCCGACCAGGCCGATATTATACGCATGATGGACCAGGACGACGGTGTTTGTAATAGGTAAGCATCTACGTATTGTATTGTATTCTAATGTATTGTATTGTATTCTTTAACAAAGATACTTAGATACTAATTTATGTTGATTTCATTTTATAATAATTTAATTTGCAATTAAAGAAAATTACTTTTAGGGAATATATCTCAACTCATAACCAATGAACCATTTTTTTAATTTTCCTTAGGGGTCATTCGTAAATTATGTAAGGAATTTAGTTGTTGACTGAATATTATAACTTCTTAGTATAGGGGGTGTAGTGAACCTGACATTACGTAAGATATTGAATTGAAAATTACAATTTTGGTCAAAACTGTAATGGATTAATAAAATTGATGCTTTTGCAGTGAGTTAATGATGCCTCACTAGTAATAAGAAGTTTGTAATAAAAGATATTTTCAGAATAAACGGAGTTATATTTGATCAATAGGACCTTTTCTTACAAAAATCTTATTAATTACGATGTCTTACGGTAAGGGAGGAGGGGGCCAAATCATTCTTCAAAATTCCTTAAGTACGTAATTTATGAACGGCCCCTTACTTCAGACGTGACTTCTGTCTTCCCTCTGTTTCTCTCCTATCTTTATCTTATTCATGGATGTTGTAATACAGAACTAAGAAACATAATACGCATATAATACATATGCAAGAGAAGGATAGTTTGTAATAAAAACTTATGCCAACACGGACCAGCGTGATAGTAGGTCAATTTCTTTCCTATTATGAAGGCACACCGAAAATATAAGTTAGCAAGTAAATAAAAATAATAACTAAAACTAATGCTCTTTCTTTTAGGTTAACGAAAAAGAAAAACGCAAAAAAGACAAAGGAGGTGGACAGACTGCCGCTGCTAAAGAAGAAATCTCTTCAAGACCTCCAGCTGGACCTAGAGCTGTCCTCCAAAATGCTGTGACATTCTGTGATATATACACTTGTACTTAGATATAATATATTTATTTACTATTATTATACATGGAGTTTATTTTATGTCCTTACACGCTCCTATTAGTAACAGAAAGAAACAAGTAGAAGAAGGAAAAAGAAGAGTATAAGCAGACCCACGTGATAATTATTATCCATAGGCCCACGTAATAATTATAATCTATAGGCCCACGTGATAATTATAATCCGATAAAATGATCATTATTTTTCAATGATTCGCAAATATATTTCTATGACAATAAATTTCAATAATCGACTATAATGGAATTCGTAAACTCTAGCTGATGGACGATTAAGAGAATGGGTAACAGCACCTTTCTAGGAATCTTATAACAAATGCGATGAGCAATCCACCTGTTAAGCATGGCGATTAAAACATTACCTTCCTTAAGGTTCATTTCCGTGCATCGCGTTTAAACGCGGCCGCGCGCGTTGAAACGCTTACGACTGTCACGCGCGGCTCATGCGACAATAGCCAATGTATGAAAATGTATGGCGTAGCTTACGTCATTCGTCGCTTACGACTGTCGCGACCCTCGGAAATGGTTCCATATATTTTCATACTTTGACTATTGTCGCATCGGCCGCGCGCAACAGTCGTAAGCGTTTAAACGCTATGTCTATGGTCAACATTCACTTGGCAGCATGTTACAGCAATGGGTTTTTGTAAGCGTTGAAATCCAGTATTTCGCGTGATGGTGCAGGTGGCCGCGCCAGGTTTTGCCACTCCTTGGCACGTACATACAGACATGAGCGAATGTAGCACAGATGCATGATGATTGGATAAAAATATTGTCGTTAATAGGGCATAATAAAACCTGGTACTTGTCATTGAGAATTTCGCGGTGGACATACATACCACCACGCCATATCCATTGCAGGGTAGGCAGAGAGAACAGAGTGCCAGAGAACTCTATCCTTGCATACTTCACTCGCTTCCTCAACATTCATAATTCTCTTCATACACGCTCGCCGGTTTTGGAGACTCTTGACTCCACCTTCCTTCAGTACGTGATCAATCTGGTCTAGGTAGGTTAGTCTCGGTCTCCCCTGGTACCTACATCCTTCCACTTTCGATTGTATATCTTCTTAACCAGAATATAATACAATACTGGCCAAACCAGGAATATAAATTAGATTAGTAAAAGAAAACCTTAATAGTAGTGCATTTTATTAACAGCAATAGACATAAAAGCTTCGTTAAAAGCCCACAGCTTTACAACTTTAGTATGTAAAAAGCTATAAAATAACATTATCACAATACTGAACTTACAACATTAGTAAAACACATATACATACAAGAAGATTTACAACTAGGTATATATACGAAGTCATCGCCTAGTTGTCGAAATTCGACCGTAATTCATTACAATTACAAGTTTTAATGCAGTTATTTGACCAAAGTCCTCATACTTTAATGTATTTGTAACACTTCCTATATATAAATTTTCGATTGCAACATTTGGTCTTCTTAAAATAGTATTTGCTCCTTTTTAACCGACTTCCAAAAAGGAGGAGCTAAGCAACTTAACCTTCTAGGTTATTAATTATCTTAGAATATACTTGCATATATACTCCAAAATATGACAATTCGACTGTTGCTAAAACGTATTTTTAGTCGATTAAATTAAGACCAATTATATTTAAAAAAAACAATGACTAGGTTGCATAGTCTGTTCAGACTATTGCCTACCAAAAAAAAAAGGCTGAATAAAGTTAAATTTTACCTGAAGTATATAACGAGATAAAAACTGAATAATGTTATTTTACCGTAAAAATACTTAATTAAGTTTTAATAATGAGTTTCATATATAGATATTTTGAAGCCCAAATTATTTTACCTAATGACATAATTTTTGTATATAATATTCTTTTACTAAATAAATTTTAAAAGAACATATACAAGATTCCTAATAATAATACAGATATAGTATCCATATTATTATGTAGGAAAGTTAATAGGTTCTTTTTTTATTATTTCTCTTGGTGGCAAATGAGCAAGCAGCACATCTGATGGGCAAGTGTTACTATCGCCCATGGACCTTTGCAATACCAAATTTTAACCAAAACAATATGTTGTAATTAATAGCTTATAATACACATTCGATTAAGTGCCATCAAAACTCTTTAAAATAATACACGATTCACAAAAACTGGAAAATCTTTAAGTGTTTTTCAAAGGACATAATTGTTAGTTGAATTAAGAAAGTATAGTAGTAGTTTTGAAAAAATTAATATAAATGACGGCATTATTTGAATAGTGTATTTACGAAATCATTTCGCGTTTGCGCCTTTTAGAATAAAACTACATTTAAATATGCAATTATAAATGGAAACTAAGTAGCGAATTTCTAAAAAAAAAAGCAAAAATGCGTTTATTTTCAATCTAGTTTTAGTTAAAAAGAATAAAATACCTATTAGGTCCCGTATATTACTTGGGCAGCTCCTGAATGAGAGATACAAATGAACTAGCTCTTTGATTTCAATCTAGCTCACATTAGCTGAGTAGCTCAGTAAGCTCAGTTAATAGTTGCAACGGCTCAATCGGCTCTTTTACTCGCGTCGTCATGTCGTGCGTGCAGTCGACGACCGACTTGTTTTGTTTACTATTGTTTGAATCGACTGATTTTACTATTCAAAAGAGTTAGAGCAGTGAATGAGTTGAAATGACATGAGCTAACTCAATAAGAGCTAGCTCTCTTAAAGAGCTAAATGAACTAAAGAGCTATATCTCTTTTTTCTCTTCAGTGAGCCGTTTTTCGCATCTCTATCGTATATGGTATTTAAATAATTATTTTCATTTATTCCTTTATATAAATGTCCCCAAGTCTCTTGGCGTTTTCGACTCATCTAGATTTTAATAGATTTAATAACTCCTCTATGTGATTACATAGATAATTCTCATCAGTATGGTTCTAAATTTATATATCTATATTACTATTATAATTTATAAAATATTCAACTTAAAAAAAAACTATTTTTACGAATTTTGTAATTTGTTTTTAAAATTCCCTCAGCACTTTTCAGCTCTCACGGAAGAACTAGGGTGTCTAACGGCCAACAAGTCATCGTTATTACAGACATTTTATATAACCTCTAACAGTATTAATTATTAAGTTATGATCCACATTTTTGGAATAAATCCATTGCCACTATAAAAAGAGAAAGTTTCTATTTAAAAAAAAACGATCGAAGTGATAACTTAAACTAACCTAAGTTGGACAATTATACATAATATTGAAATTGTTTAGCTTGAGAAAAGCTTAGGTTATTACTTAATCATTTTGTATAATAATATGACAATGTAAGGAAAGGTGATTTATTAATAAAATATGATAACATTACATCTTAATACGGCTAGCGCTGTGGATTAGAGTGAGAATGGAGGAGCCTGCTTACCGTTGCCGTATGCGTGAGAGAAAGGGAAGCCAGACAGGCTGGCGTCGTTACGCGATACGTAACGAAGCGGTTTACCCTCCCAAAAGAAGTTATCACTTCAATAAATATATAAATACTACTAGGAAATATATATAATACGTAAAAATAGTTTTATTTGTAATGTGAAATACTCGCATATACATCAGTAAAAATTAAATTTAACTTTCAATATAATTCACATATACAGTGGAACCTTAATATAACGAACGATTGCCTCGATTTAACAAATTTTTCGTAATCCCCTTGAATTGTCCATAAGAGTAAATGTAAATAATGCCTTTACATTACGATTTTTTTTCCCGAACAACCTCTTTATAGCGAATTTTCAACTATAAAAAAGTGTACATACCTCTATTTAACGAATTTAGTCAACTCAAAACCTCTATTTAACGTTCCCACCAATATGGCCCTTAATCGCATAGTAATGTGATTCAGTCACGACAGGTTGCGAGTTGCGACACGTTTTTTTCGTAAAACAATTGAAGTCGTTTGATGGAACGTAATAAACAGTGCTGCTCGTCACTATTGTTAGAGATTCTAGTTGCAATGGCTCAGAAACGTAAAAGGTGTTCCTTATCAGTTGCAGAAAAACAAAACATTATTAATTGTGTTAACAAAAATCCTACGATGAAAAAATTATACATAACTAATAAGTTCCGGATTCCAGCAAGTACATTGACTACAATTTTAAAATTTAAAGTTTTCGGAAGAAAGTGGTTTGCCTGTAAACAGTAGAAGATTAAAATCATGCGAGTACAAAGACGTAGAAGAATGTGTGTTGAAGTGGTTAAAACAATGCCGAGACAAAAAGGTTGCTATTGGAGACCCTATTCTTCAGGAAAAGGCTCAGCAGTTTGCAGTAAATCTGGACATGGAGAGTTCCGTGCTCGCTACGGGTGGGGCTTCAAAATTTCAAAAAAGAAATGAGATTGTTTTTCGAAAAATCTGTGGTGAAAGTGGTAGTGTTGATGAAAAACTTATACCACATTGTTGATTTTTTACTTTTAATTCGTGAGTTTTGTTGTGCGAATCTTTGAAATTAAAGTTTAATTACCTGCATAATGTATAAACCCACCTTAATACTTACTTTTACGGATATTACTCCATTTAATTTTTATTATTAATCTAAGGGTAAAATATGTTACCTACCTAATTGTTTTTAAATAGAAAATACATTAAGTAATTTGGTAAACACATAGAGTTATATGTAGTACATATATATCGATGGGTAAAAATGAGTTATCATTTATAAGTAGAAGATGTTTACCTCGTTATAACAAATTTTAGAACCTCAGTTTAACGAATTACTTGATATAACGAATATTTACGAGTTACCGTCGAATTTGTTATATCAAGGTTGCACTGTATATATATTTCTGTTCTTCATAATAATTGTTATACCAACTTATCATGAAAACCAACAATTATTCAAGGCAGACATAAATTATTTAGTTACAATAGTAATAACATATATTTATTATTTACATTATTATTAAGGCATTTATCAAACTCCATGCCGACTTTGTATCATTCACCAATCATTCTCCAGCATATTAATGCTGTTTTCTGTAACAAACAATTATTTTTATTGAACATCATCCTACCAGTGTGACGGGTTAATAATAAATGCTAAGCCAACAACAGACACTATTCTGTACAAATCAAAGCAAAGCCAAACTGGGTGGGTTTGGGGTTTGTATTGGTAGGCAGCGGTCTAGCTATACCCTTGGTACTGCAAAGGTCCATGGGCGGCAGTGACACTTACCATCAGGTGTGCTGTTTGCTCGTTTGCCACCATAAGCAATAAAAAAAATCTAATAAATAAAATAAACATAGAATTCTACCAAAATCAATCGCAGCGCCACCTGTGGGGTGCAATGATAAATCTAAATCATTCTTAAATACACCTGAATACACATAAATGATTTCATCAAAATCAGCTTAGTCGTTTAGGAGAAATTTGCGTCAATTTTCCATGGGAATCTTAATAATAGCTGCTGTCTAGGAGAACGGGCAGAAGTACTCTTCGGAGAAAAACTAAGTAAGAACTGTGATCCCTAAACCGTGCAGTTACAGAGTAAGAACCCTTTCGCAACCCCCTTTCTTATTAATGTGTGTTGTAAAACACTACTAAGGAATATAAATTGCATAAAACATCTATGCAAGAGAAGGAAAACTTGAAATAGCTATATACTAAAACATCTGACGTTGTGGAGGAGGTATGAGTCCAGCAGTAGCATTTATATGAGCTGAGATGGGATGGATGAGAGCAGGGTGAATGGAAATATTAATTTTGTATACATTAAATACCCCTTTCTTGCCCGTGGATGTCTGAAAAGACAACTAAAGTATATGATATGCAGATAACATCTACGCAGAAGGAAAATTGGTTATAAAACTATATATCGACTTACTTGACCGGCGAGGTATAGTAGGTCAATTTGTTTCCCATTGTCAAGATGACGATCATAAAATAAATATGTGGGACTAAGAAATAAACTTACCTAGAGTACACCAGCTCAATTAATTTTAAGATCTAAGTGCTTCCAGCCTGGATTGCATTTCGTCCAGTTCATTCTCGTCCGGTTCTGCAACGGGCTCCTCCTCTTTACTCGTAGAGGGTGCTCCGACAGCGGTGGGCGGTGCGGGTGCTTCGCCAAGTTTGCCTTGTGTTAACTCCCATAATACCTGTTGGATTGTAAACAGTTAAATGTAATTTTTAATATATTAGGATAAACATTTTATTTTGAAGTAAACTTATTTGAAATTCTGATCCGCAATCTATTTTGTGACGAAAAGAGAGCTTAAGCGACGGCTATATCGCACTTAGGGGCTGTTCATAAATTACGTAAGGGATTTTGAAAAAGGATTTGCCCCCCCCCCCCCCCCTACCGTATGACATCATAAGATTGTAACTACTCCACCCTGCCCCTTAATAAGTTTTGACCAAAATTAGTCATTTTCAATTTAATATCTTACGTAATGTCAGGTTCACCCTCTCCCTGCCTATAGTAATAATATTCAGTCAACAGACAAACCCAAACGCGTTACATAATTTATGAATGGTCCCTTAAGCCTATTTTACACTTTGTTAATTGCAAACGCAAGTAATAAGTGATTAGTTAACAGACTTTTTTGATGTCATGTGTTGTGTTTGCGCACACGGTGTTTAGACAATTTTAAAGTAGCCAACGAAATATATTCTGGAAGACAATTCGCGGG
This sequence comes from Lymantria monacha, assembly GCA_905163515.2. Taxonomy (NCBI): domain Eukaryota; kingdom Metazoa; phylum Arthropoda; class Insecta; order Lepidoptera; family Erebidae; genus Lymantria; species Lymantria monacha. The sequence goes on along the minus strand of LR991081.1, from coordinate 6,826,066 downwards.
CAAGAATAAGAAAGATTTTAGTGTAGACAGTGGCAGGTTATCGTCTCAGAAAAGGAACATAACTAATTGGAAGCAATGGAAAGACCTTAAAGATTTATGGGATATATGATTTATTTTATATATTCTTTCACATAATGAATCGTTTGCTCCTCGTTCCAATTAATCATTTGTCCGTACACGTTCACTTAATATCACTAAACTATCAAAAAACAGTTTAGTTTACAGTGTTAATTTTAGGATACGCTACGAGTGTGGCAACAACGCGAGGCGGGGACCTACTTGACAGTAAAAATAAAGACAGTTTCTAATTACTTGACGTTGCACCTACACTTTTAATATGAGTTTATCACTTAACATCGTATCAGTTTACACGTTGATTTAATTAATCACATCACACACTTGTACTCTACGCTTAACAAGGTGTAAATCAGGCCTTACTTGTATTTGTCAAACACTGAAGTGAAAAGTTAGTAGTAATTCGTGTGGTGATGGAGTAAGAATACTATTCACCACCCCATATGTTACCCGTGGGTGATCGTACGAGACGACTAAGGGATATAAAACGCATATAACATCTATGAGAGAGAAGGAAAGCTCGAAACAAAACCCTATACCAACACGTCTGACCAGCGCGGTATAGTAGGTTAATTTCCCTCTCATTACGGAGGAGGCCGGAGCCCAACAGTGGGACATATATGAGCTGAGATGATGATGATAATGCAGTCGCTAACCTTTTATTCTCACGTTTCAGAAATGTTACGCCTTTTTCTCTTTCATAATATGTAAATAAATTGATTATGAACAGAATCAATGTTTTCTTTGCCTGTAGGTACTGAAAAATTAATTAAAGTAAGGTATGCTGTCAGATAACAACAATGTAAGAGAAGGAAAAGTTCAAAATAACGCACTATGTCGACCTATCAGATCAAAGCAGAGTAGTAGGCTAATGATCCGTTGACTGGACGTGGCCAGAGGGCCTAGCGTTGGGGTGGCGGGGATAAAATGTCAATAGACGATCTCTCTGGCACCCGGTAAAAGCGCGGAAGGGACCGCTGTGGTATTAGTGTATATTTCGGTCGATTTAGGTGGCCGGCGAATCCCACACACCCTCTCGTCTGTCATCGGCGGGTACTAGTGCGTAAATGCATTTCCACAGCGTGAACAAAAAAGAAAGGCTAATGATCCGTATTTGAAGAAAGCCCATGCCCAACAGTGAGATGCATATAGACCGAAAAGAACAAAAAGGCAACATTGAGATGCTTATGTCAAAATAATGATACTGGGACCGTACATCAATTTCAGCCACAACACAATAAAGAATGTGCATACCTTATCAACTTCTGTCTGTGCTGCTTCTTCCATTTCTTCTTCATCCTCCATGCCAGACATGGTGTCATCTAACATCTCTTCAATAATACCAGCTTTCATCATTTCTTTGCTCATATCTTGCATTATTTGAGCTACTTCTGGCAATCGTATTAATGCCTGCATAGCCTGCATTACCTGTACATAAAAATTAATATAAAACAATCTATAAACTCTAAAGTCTATTAAAAATCATTTTATAATCTAGTCTTTGCCAAAAAGAGGTAAGTTACACTTCAACAAGTCATTTAAAATCTCATCGAAGCCAAGTCATTGGCATTCATAAGTAAGTAAATTTAGAGTATGGGGATAAGCCACCACAGTGAAGGAATTGATTCCAGTAGCATGCTCAATGGATAGAGAACGCAAAGTTATGGGCTCCACGCCGCACTTTCAAAGACTGGGACATTTTGGATAGCTCATTACTGGTGGCCTGCCCACATGGCTATATCGAGATTGTACATAACGGATTATGGTGTTTACACCACCCTGGGCAGATTGAGTAGGTTGTGATGAGCCTAGTCTGTCCAGAAAATAAAGAAAATAATAAAACTTATGCTAACATATATTATAAATTATATTAAAATATTTTATTAAATACCTCTGTAGATTTTTGTAAGGATCCAGCAACTCTCAGAGTAGCTGCAAGTAGAAACAAAGCAGATTAACTTTTTAAATAAGCAAATCATTCAGCAGGTAATTAGTTACATTTCTTAAGTTTTATTGTGTGTTGATGCACTAAGGTGCAATGTAAGTTAAAAATCAATATTCGTCAACATTATATATTGATTTGCCACTATTTACCACAATGTTCGTTAAATTACTATGTGACCTGCCTTACCAAAACAGATCACACGCTATCAAAATGATAGATAGGCTATATAATATAGCTTTACATGTGGTGATAAAATAATACAATGAGTCACAACCTCTTAATTTCCTGTGAGTGATTGTAACAGATGTCTAAAGAATGCAATCAGATAACATCATTAATTTAACCCCTCACGTGTCCGCGCTTTGTTTTATTAAAAAAAGTTCAGTGAATTTTATGGTTTTATGTAAACTGTTATTGTTGCTATATTACAAGGAAATGTGAAATAAAGTGCTAAATACAAAAAATTGTAGAATGTTTAATTGGGTCAAACTTGTGTTCTAAAAGCGATTTGAGCAAATTTTTTTTGGGTCAAACGGTGTCCCAAAAGCTCATGAGGGGTTAAGAGAAGCAAAACTCAGAATAAGACCTCAGATCAACCCATTTAATTAGAATGGTATAGCAGGTTATCTTATCATCAAATTTAGAAACAACCTCTTAGTGGGCCTAAAAGCACAAAATTTTCTCAAATCTGATCAGGTGCAAAAATATTGTTAAACACAAATACACAATAATTAAGGTAAAAAGAATAATATAGAACAAACCTAATTGGTTTTTCATCTGCAATTGCACAGAGTTAATGTGTGCTTTACTGGTGTATATTTTGCTGATTGCCTTCCTTGATCTGATAATTTCCTTAGCCAGTATTGTGCATACCTGCTTGTCATTCTTAGTAGCGGCTTCCTTCAGAGACCTTTTAATTTTCTCTTCTTCTCTTTGAATACCTAAACAATGTCTTACATTATTATACCATTATATAAATAATCATGAATTTCTTTGAAAAAATCGTTGATCTCATGATGTGGACACAAACAGGGACACTACTACAACTGTTAAAGATTGGCCTTGATATTCTGATCCAGTTATATGCAAGAAGGTTAAGGTAAGCAATGTTTACTAAAGTAGCAAATTGAAAACTTGAAAAGTTCTATATATTTACTTCTTATTTGTCGGTCCAAATTATATCCTTCTTTTCGTAGTTTGTGAGACCACTCGTTTACCTGCAATAACAATGAAAAATGATCATATCATAATCGAAAACAGTGTTTTGAATGTCTGCAGAAATTACACAAACCATATCTTTCGGATTCCTCTCTTGTGATTTACCAAATAAGCCCATTTTTAAAGATTTATCACAATATATTAAGTAAAATTTAGCTTTAAAGGTGTTTAATGAATTTGTTTTGACATCCAACTTGACAATTATGAAGACGGCGATGACTTCATCACAGTTTTTAATGCGATTTGTCTCTAGCAATTATAGGCGGTAAGTGGTTGGCTGTATGGGCTTTGATCCCTTTGCCTGTCCGAATGGACGAACAGAACCAAAAAAAAAGGCGGTAAGTGGAAATGTCTTTTAAGTAATTAGTCTATGTTTAATGTTTTATTTTTTTCAAATGATAATCTGATTAATCATCATCTTTTTGTTAACAAGTATATGTTATTTGAATACTTTATGAAATGCAGGAAATTTGGAAAAGCGCATTATTTTTATTGTTTATGGTGACAAACGATCGAGCAACCCACCTGATAGAATGTGATATTGCCGCTCATGGACCTTTGAATTATCAAAAGCACAGCCAGACCGTTCAGTATCCTCAAGAAAGAGCTCTTAATTTTTGTGTGATGAAGAACATGTCATAACGCTATGACACTTGGTAAACACCGCTGCAGGTAGTTCATTCTCTAGAATGCAGGTTTTAACCTGTAGATATATGGAAGAAATGATTGCTGAAAACATACATTTGAGGACCAATCTCGGCTTCCTTTATTCTTCCGAGAAGACAACCTACATGAAAAAAATTTTGTGATAAAGATTTTTGAAGCTAGGATATCAGATTTTTATGTCACATTTTGAATTATATTCATTTCTTTAGTGTCTTATAGCGTTATATTAATAGTATTTTATTTACACCCAAAGTGCTAAAATGTAGTAACCCTGATATAACTGATTTTTCAGTATTTTACTTTACCTTATGGGTTTAAGTTTATTTTCATATTTTTCCAAAATTCCCAAACAGCTCAATGTTGGTTTTCAGCGTTCAATTAATGTTATGACTTGGCTCATAGATAGATACTGGCTTATAATCACTATCTATTCAATATAAACTCTGAACAGCTTAAAGAACTGCTATAAATAGCTGTAAAATAGTTTATAAAGATAATTGTATAAGTCTTGGCTGTATGGTCATCTTTCACTTTGTCTTTCCAAAAGGAGAAACGAATAGAACAAAGAAAAATGTCTATGGTTAAAAAAATTAAACAAAAATAAAAAAGCTATCGGCATTTCAGCGAATTGTTTGTATTGTTATGAAAATATATATTTAGATATTTCTGTAAGTATAAGTGATGTGAATGAATAAATTATTTCTGAAAATACTTAAACAGTAGCCGCAATTTTATAAACATTTTTGTGAGTGCAATTGCTTGAAAATATTACAGTAAGTTTTTATTTGCGATTATATTATTTAGTTTTTTTCGTTTTAATTTTTTTATACTGTTTAGGTGTGTCAAAATTCTAATTAAATTTGTAAAATTGTACTATTTTAGTATTCCATACAGTATTCTAATAAATTTTAGGTTATTCGCGACGATTTTTGCGGTGGTAGTTATGCAAACATAATATTAAATTGGTATGCGTAGTATAACATGCAAATATTATTTCGTGCTACCATTAGCATACTTTATATATATAACTTTTCGTTTATTTTCCATCACCCTATCAAATTTTACCCATGCAGTGACAGTATATACATTTATCACCATTTACTTGCCCATACTATAAATACTTTGACTTGTAAAAGCCTCTTAGAAAGGCTCACCAGGAGAGTAAATGCAGTATCACTCTCTATCGCCACCCCACCTGCTAAGTATTGCGACTACATCTCATTTGTGGTGAAGGACTATGTCTCATAGTGTAGGTCTAACAGCTGAAATGAGGATGTTTCCCAATTATATAGCATAGTATGTCTTCTTGCTCTTGAAAATAAGTATAACATTCTACATAGGATTTGTATAATTTTTATGCTGGTTCAATTGTCTTATCTCACCCCTCCTTGGGAATATGATCATTGATTACATGGCACTAGGTGGACTTGGCCTAAATCTGTTATATACGAGGTCACAGATTAAATTTTATGATCCTCAAACTGTAAACCATTCATTTGTCAATACTTCTTAATATGGCTTTCATGACTAATAAGCTCAGGATTTTGTTAAAAAAAACTGTTGTTTAGGGATTTATCTATATTATGCATGTTAATCATTATAAATTTGGATGGTTTTATTTCATTTTGTTTGGAATAAAAAACAGTTATACACTGCAGAAAATTCAAACAAAAAATAATCACTCAAATAATATCATTGCATAATCCATATGCACCCTTATATAATTAATAAAAAAAAATATCTATTATGACAACAGCTATTCAGTTGCTATGTGTGATATTTGCTACTGAATTAAATATTAATTATAGCATGATTACGTAGTTAATTATAGTAGCATTGGCTATGCTTGATGCTAAAATACCCCTTTTAATCAATTATTATCTTCATGCATAAAAATGAGTCTTTTATCTCAGGTCAAACGTGTTTATACACCGTATGTAATGTAAATTGCTTTAATCTGTTTAATTATGCATGCAGGACATTTATGATGCAAATCGTGTGCATTATTAAATATATAAAATGTGACTTAGTATTCAATAGTTCTGGTTTTATAAGAGTATAGTATAAATTGACCTTTAAACCAGTATTTATTTCTTTTTATAGCCTTTATAATTGATGTGCTAAGCAAAGATGTAAATAAAACATATATTCCAACCTTCCCAACTTCCATAAAGGGTCCTGACAGCAACAGGTCATATGCAACTCGTGTTGAGAGATCGTCTCTTTAAAGGATATTTTGGACGCCGTGAATCTGGTACCATCATGAATATTAGCTTTCTCAGTTTTTGCTCTCAGTACATCTTAACATTTATCCATTCACTTAGCAGCTAAGTCTAAAGCTATACAATCCCCATTACATTTTCTATTTATGTTGCCTCAGCAGATACACAATTGTGCAGAATTTTTGATGGGCTATTTCATTGTTCCAAACTTTTACCTGAATTGTTAATATTTAAGGATATGTATTGCTCTTGTTTATTGAAGTGTTTTATATATATTATATCATAAACTTTCTCTATAAACAGGCTATCTAACGCAATAAGATTTTTTGGAATCTAATATTGTAATTCCTTAGAATAGTGTTTTCAAACAAACATACAAATAATCGAAACTCTTCAGCTTTATAATAGTTTCATATGTAGAATGTGAATGTTCATTTTACAGTTAAGCAATAAACACGCAGGTCATTTCCTACTGATGTCCACATACATTTTACTATAGACGTTCGTCTTTGGGCTGTCCCCATGGCGTACGGCAGGTTATGGTATTGCACGCCGGCCCTTCGGGCACCCCGGACGGATCGGTCGCGTTGTGACCATAGCCTGTCTCCAAAAAAAAAATCACTATCTTGCAGCCCCTTAAGATCTATGATTTTACAAATTAAAATGTATTTGTTTACTAGGCATATATTTGGAAATTATTGTTATGTACGCCTAAGGACAAGGTACTTCCGTTACGCAAAATTTTGAATTGCTTGAGATCATTTCGAGGACAAAAGTATAGAAGTGAAAATAAGGATGTTGCGTTCGGATCTGGATTGTAGAATAACACTATACCAGTTTCTGATACAGTTATATGGAATTATTTATGATTATTCGCCAGTTTCGGATAGTTTCAGTTACAAAATTTTGAGGGAATTGAGAAAGTGAAATGCTAAGTGTGCTGTGATTATTGTATTGTGCGCTACGCTATCCGAAATTTTTATATTAAATTCACGTACGGTTTCGGATAGATTTTGATCGCAGTTATCCGATAATTTCGCTAACGGATAAGGTAATATCTCCATAACATCCCTAGTGTAAAATATAGATTAACATAGTTTGCTAAGTCTTGAAAATACCGCGCAAACATATATTTATGACTATTTAAGGGTCTAAATATTTTACCGGTAATTTAACAAGTATCTCTATCACATGTTAATGATGGCATATAAATCGCAACACGCTATCTATAGACTCATGTATGTCGCAATGAACATACTTGTGTGTGCTAACCGACGGATTGTGGCCGTGTAACGCGGTGATAATTTACGAAATAGCCTCTAATGTATGCCATAATTTCTTGCATTGACTGACTCATTCTATTGTATAATTATTTTTATAATAATACTACTATATACAAATCAAACTAAACGCTGCTCGTGGGCGTCGTATAGGCTTACTGAAACTTTGACGCTGATCTAGATCAATTGCACTTGATACCAATATGCTCATGTATGCGAGATATAATGTATATTTTGTGAAGTTTTCGGACTGGTACTATTTACACTAATACAACCGCGCTACATGTAAGACGGAGGCAGGATGATCAATAACTTTCTAAAAATATTATGTTTTTTCATTTTCTTTTCTATAATATTACTATATAAAAAAAATAAAAAGTTTATTTGATACAGAGTAATGTTACACACTATAATTTAAAACTAATGAACTTAAGGTTGTTGCAAAAGATACTGAAACTCCTTAATATTAATATTATAGAGAACTCATCATTCTCCTGCAGTTAACCTAATTTCTTGGGTTCGACGCAATACGTACTCCTCTCCCTACATATTGCAAAAGTTATTGGCAATAATTTTATGACCGGCCGCCTGCCTGACGTCAACCCTACTTGGGAATGTAATTATTGACCAAACGGTATCAAGTGGTGTTGGTTCAGGTCGTTGATAAGGCTCTTAGTCGTAGTATTCGTAGCCGCTACCACACAGCTTAATTTATAATATAATATTATAGAGAACTATTTTATTGATTATGATAATAACCGCTGCATCACATCTGCAAGACTAGCACATAGGACAAAATAATAAGTAAATTGAGCGCAACGTTCGAGCAAAAGAAATGACAAGTCTGTGATATGACATCGCGAGTGTCTGTCCGTTTTAGTAGTTTAATTGATAGCCGCTTGGTAATTTACATGCTAGTTTAGTATCCGTTGTGCGATGCGTGTTTTGGCATTTTAGTTAGACGAAAGGGCGGCGTACAGCCCCGTAACCCTATTCCCTATTTCCATCGCCATTAGGTCGACTTATGGTACCGTTTCCTTGACATTCCTTGTTATTCTTTCGGTTATCATCACCATCGACGCCCCGGCCATAAACATCAGTGTAGCAAGGGCGTCGCCCTCAAGCAGTCAGTTTCTCTGCGGATGGCGAACTAATCGCTGATCCATACACCCGCAATATAAAAAGTGCTGACGTTATCTTTCCCTATGGGCATGGAGTAAGAATAAGACGGTCTTGTTATGAGTATCGTAACAGTACATCGTATAAGATTAAGGAATATAAGTAGATAAAAATAGGTACTGCAAGACTCGAAGTACGAAAAACATACAGTGCTTGGATTCTGCGGGCAATTAGGGCCCTTGCATCTAATAAAGCTATACCGCCAAATAACCACTTACCACTCGGGTAGAAATGCTTTCAAATATATAAAGTAAAAAATATAAACTGTGACACTAATTACTTTTTAATCTAAAGTATGGCGTATGTTATTACGTCTTGTTGTGAAACATGTATTCATTACAGTTATTTTTTCCGGTGAATTACACGTGATAATGATTTAGTCGTAATAAATAAAAACAATAAGGTTTGATTAAACGTTGTACGTACAATTATTTGCATAATAAAGCTTTCGTTTGACTGCTTAGGCCCATTAGGTAGTTCTGCATACGAATAAGTATGGAGAGTAGAGAGAGTAATACAATTGTGATCCTAAGATCCTGGATTAGAGTCCTTGTTCGTCCAAAAATAAATTGTTGGAGCAGTTCTGATGGTAACGGTGGCCCGCTCACACGGCGAAGAGAGAGGAGTTGCACGGTGGGTCTATGGGGTCACGCGCCGCCTCTTCCGTCACCCCGAACTGATTTAGCGGGGCGAGACGCGTCCATAGTCCACCGTATAAAAAAAAAGAAAAAGGCAATTATCAGCAATACGTTTGAAGCATATTGCCCTGTCCGGTTTACAATCATAGACTCGCCCTCTTTTACAGTGGAGTTAAAATTGTGCGGAGAATTTCCCAGATTTCAGTGTTGACACTTCTACTTATCTATACTCCATTGAAGGCGTGAACTCCTGGATTCCTATGTTGAAGTTTGCCATTTAGCAGCACTATACGTTTATAATATTATGCAAATATATATAATATTTTTCTTGCATATCAAAAACAGCAATGATATCAATAACATCGCAATTATGATGTCATTTTGATTACCAACCTTGGCCCTTGGTCGCGTGTACATTATGAAAACTTAATGCGTTTTTGTTGCTTCATTTCTAAGATGTTATTATTCTAATTGTTGATTGGTAATCTATTCTTCACCTTTGACATTAATAAACATCGGCAATATACTAAACAATGAATGGAAATAAACTTTGGTTAGACATTAATAGTACCTATTTTAGGACAATAACATAACATTTTCTTTATTGTCAGGTGTTTTGTTATTGAGGTCGTCTTATCATCGGTAGTTACATTAATACTACCGATGATAAGACGTGTAAGTGTGGGTAATTTTTATTTTTATACGATCAAGGATTATGATAGATTAAAATGTTTTTATAAATAATGTGATAGTCAATGCCACTTTTATGGCAGAGATTGTTTGAACATTTGACTAAATATTTGTTTCTTAGTACGGGAGGTGAATAGGGTTGAATCGTGGTAGAGAATATAACTAAGTACAGAATCATCATCATCATTATCTCAACTCATATATGTGCCACTGTTGAACTCAAGCCTCCATAACGGAAGGGAAATTGATCTACTATGCCACATGTCAGACGTGTTGGTATATATGTATATGGTTTTATTTCGTGAGATTTCCTTCTCTCGTATCGATTATGATTTGATATTATGATCACCCACGGGTAAGATAGGTGTTGGTGAATTGTATTCTTACTCCGTCGCCACACTGAAAAGTACAGAATACCAACAAAACAATAACGATATTTTTTTTTCCGGATTGCAAGGTTTTCGAATCAAAAATTGGTGAAATTATTTTTTATAAGTATTTTTTTTTTATTATTCAAACAAAGCAACGAATGATAAAGGCAAAGAAAATACACGTATTCAAGTGCATTCGGTGCAATAACACTCAATATAAACAAAAACATGGAAGCGTATATTTATATGACAATGTGTAAACATCACTGTATGATGATTATATACAAAGAATACAAGTAGTTACGTGATTGGGTGCTGTGTTTTTGAGACCTGGTTCAGTCATAATCTTTTGCGTTATATTTGAGACTTATATCCTAAGAATGAAAGGCATTATCCGTGTGGTGACGGAGTAAGAATACAATTCACCACCCCTTATCTTACCCGTGGGTGATCATAAGAGACGACTAAGGGATATAATACGCATATAACATCTATGCAAGAGAAGGAAAACTCGAAACAAAACCATATACTAACACGTCTGACCAGCGCGGTATAGTAGGTCAATTTCTCTCCCATGACGGAGGAAGCCCGACCCCAACAGTTGGACATATATGGGCTGTGATGATGATGATGATTTTTTTAGTATTTAACAATACAAAGCTGTAAAAAATATAATAAAAAAATAAACAATATCGTCGAGTTTTTTTGCCAGATCTTTGGTGTAGCGGTCGCTTTCAGAACCGGTGTTATATTATTAGATTACATACATACATACATATCACGCCATACCCCTTGCAGGGTAGGCAGAGAGAACAGAGTGCCAGAGAACTCTATCCGTGCATACTTCACTCGCTTCCTCAAATTAAATTGACAGTATGTAAAAGGGTTTATGCATAATAAGTGATTTTGAATCTGTCATTATTCTTTACATTCTCGTCTTAAAACGTAATTAAAGGTTGTGTAAAGCAGATAACATAGTTACAAAAGAAGTAAAATTCATAATGAAAACTAGTTGTGTCATTGCGTTCAAATTTTCCTCAAATTAGTGAGGGCTAAAGACCATTCGTGGGACGTATGTGGATTTTAAAGGATGAAAGGAAATAACATATTTCTATGCTGACAATTCATTACATCTCGCTCATATATGTCCCACTGTTGGACTCGAGCCTCCTCTATGGAAAGAAAATTGACCTACTTTACCACGCTGGTCAGACGTGTTGGTATAGGGTTTTGGTTCGAGTTTTCCTTTTCTTGCATAGATGTTATATGAGTTTTATATCCCTTAATCATCTCCTGCGATCATATATGGGTGAGATAGGTGAATTTGTATTCTTATTCCCGTCACAACACGGACAATTCTTTATGTGCGTCGAAAATTGTTTGTTTTGTTGATGCGTTTCAACATGTTTTTAGTCTTTGATAAATGTTATTATTAGCTATCTACTCGTATATTTATCTATCTACGCTTTTATGATTGATTGATTTTTATTATCTACTGCCTATGCCTTGTTTAAACAAAAGACCACTGATTTCAAAATGTATATACATTTAAATGAATTTTGCAAGCGATTTGAATTCCGGATATGCTCTGATTTAATATATTCGACTGTACGATGGTTTAGTGATTAAGATGCGGATCTACCGTGCCGAATGTTGTTCGATTCTCACGTAGGACATTACTTTGTGCGATTTGTAAATTGTTTTCCTGGTGTAATTTGTGTCCGTTAATTACAAGTTTGTAAAGACCACTCGCAATACAAGAATTAAGCTCCACAGTGCAGGTGCAGGTATTTAAACAAATATCACCGTCCAGACCTGCCATTTTTGGAGTTTACTCCTTAAGAATCGATTTTCATATAAGGCGCCCGGTATGAGAAAAAATTGAGGCGTAAAATCTAGTGATCGAATGATCTCGTTACGTTTTTGGTGCGCAACCTATTCTGAGCACCTTTCACTTTCTGATGTGAGATAATACTTCACTGAACAGTTTTAATAAATGTAAATAAATATATATATATTATTTTTAGTCAAATGAGCTCTTTTTGCGCCTGTTTTGATAATCGTACTTAAGGAGTAAACTCCAGTCGTGCGTCGGTGCTGACACACACACTTTTTTATTTTACTTTCGATGTTTTTGATAGCTAACGTAAAGGGTACGGTTACAGAGGTTTTTATGTGCCATTACATTTTTAAATATTAATTTTAAGTTTTGTAGAATACAATAGATTATCCATAAACAAAAGGTTCGATATTTAACTTGTAGTAACTTGAGACTAAATAAAAGTTTTACATAAGCAAAACGCGTTAAACTTTTCCATGAATAGCTATGGTCCGGCCACACCAGGCCGACATCTCAAGGCCATGGAAGGGCGGTGTGAGTTAACTCATAATGAGCGTCACCGCTACTATTGGAAGCTATGATGGGCTATTTAAGCTATAAATAGATTTGTATCTAATACGTTGTAATGATAAAGTATTATCCAGTTGGATGGTGAATTACTGTAAACGGAAGCAACAAGTTCGTTCCCCTATATTTGTGGGGTCTACGAATAGTTGTACCGAGTAAAGGCAAACCGCTTAATATAAGTACTCATCACATATTTCTGAAGTCTCCTCCCCGGGTTGAGAGCCCTCAGCGCTCACCCATAGTCCGGTTAAGCTGTCAAAGCCCTCTCGGCTAACAGCAATCGCAGTGGATACGTTTTAGTGGGTAACCTAGCCCTAGGCTAGGAATCCCACACTTCTCGCTGCGCAAAGTGCGTAACGCATTTCGGACCACTGCGTTATCGAAAAAAAAAAAATTGAAGTCTCCAGAAAACTTTGTGCTGATATTTTGCTGTACCTACTATTATTTTTATAATATATCTGATATTCAGATTAGTAATTTCTCATGCAGTGATGGTTTTAGGATAAAGTGGTATCATTACTTTTTGCATTGGGAGTCCTAAAGCTGCCTGAGTTATATCACTAGAAGAATGGACAATAGCATTATTCTGGAACATTTACAAAACCAAATACAATCGCCGATCCGCTTATGAAGTGTGGTATTATATTCTTTGTCAAGACGTAATAAACTACTCATCATCATCATCATCATCATTTCAGCCTATTGCCGTCCACTGCTGAACGTAGGCCTCCCTCATTTTACGCCACAGAGTGCGGTCCTGTGCCGCCTGTATCCAACGACGCCCAGCAACCTTCACTAGGTCGTCTGTCCACCTAGTGGGGGGGCGTCCCACACTGCGTCGTCCGGTACGTGGTCGCCACTCTAGAACCTTTCTTCCCCAGCGGTTGTCGGTTCTTCGAGCGATGTGGCCTGCCCATTGCCACTTCAGCGTGCTAATTCTTCGTGCTATGTCGGTTACACCCGTTCGTCTGCGGATTTCCGTATTTCGGATTCTATCTCGCAGAGAAATCCCGAGCATAGCCCGCTCCATAGCACGCTGAGCGACTTTGAGCCTGGTTATGAGGCCTACATTTAGGGACCACGTTTCCGTGCCGTAAGTCATCACTGGTAACACACACTGGTCATAGACCTGTGTTTTCAAACACTGAGGTATGTTGGATGAGAAGATCTTCTTAAGTTTCCCGAACGCTGCCCAACCGAGTTGGATTCGTCGGCTGACCTCTTTCTCGAAATTGGATCTACCTAACTGGACTGTTTGTCCAAGGTAAACATAATGATCGACAATTTCGAGAATCGCATTGCCAACTAGGACCGGTACAGGAATGACATGGGCATTTGACATGACTTTCGTCTTGTCCATGTTCATTCGTAAACCCACTAGTTGGGATACCCTGCTGAGATCGTTGAGCATGGTGCCCAGGTCCTCCATGGATTCTGCCATGACGACAATATCGTCTGCGAATCGAAGGTGAGTGATGTATTCGCCATTGATGTTGATGCCGAGTCCGGTCCAGTCTAAAAGCTTGAAGACATCTTCCAGTGCAGTGGTGAACAGTTTCGGAGAGATGACGTCTCCCTGTCTCACGCCTTTCTGCAACTGGATCGGTTTCGTACTCTTATCCCGAATACGGACTGACATTGTGGCGTTCCTATACAAACACTTCAGCACTTCGATATAACGATGGTCGATTTGGCACCGCTGAAGGGACCGCAGCACCGCCCAAGTTTCGACTGAATCAAAGGCTTTCTCATAGTCCACAAACGCTATACACAGAGGCCGATTGTACTCCTCGGTCTTCTGGATAATCTGCCGAAGCGTGAGGATATGGTCTATGGTGCTATAGCCTTTTCGGAAGCCAGCTTGTTCGGGCGGCTGGAAGTCATCAAGCTTGCACGTGAGTCGATCGGTAATGACTCTCGAAAACAACTTGTAGACGTGGTTCAAGAGTGAGATGGGTCTGTAGTTCTTTAGAAGAGCTTTGTCGCCCTTCTTGAAGAACAGCACCACCACACTCCTGGTCCACGACTCTGGAACGTCGCCCCCGAGGATAACGGAATTAAATAGCTTCTGAAGGGCTTTTAAGACCGGCTTGCCGCCTGCCTTCAGGAGCTCTGCCGTAATTCCGTCATCTCCCGGTGCCTTACCGTTTCTTAGTTGTTCGAGAGCCATTCTGATCTCGCACAAGCTAATGTCCGGGATTTCTTCGGTATAGTGCCGAGTTCGCTTGGATCTGGGATCTTGGACCAAGCCGACAACAGGATTTCGGGATGTTTTATATAACTGTCCATAGAACCTTTCGACCTCTCCCAAGATCTCACTTTGGGATGAAATGACAGTGCCGTCATCGGTCTTCAGCTTAGTCATTTGGCTTTGCCCGATAGACAGATCTTGTGCGAACACTTTTGAGCCACGATTCCGCTCTATCGCTGTCTCCTCAATAAACTACTAAACTATCATTATTTTTTTTCAATACGGCATTCGTTGCTAACGATGACTGTGATATCTGATGATATGTGACTTTTGGCGGGAACATGAAAACGTCATTGGTGGTCTTGTACTATATTCAATATGTTAGTGTTTTGACGTGTTATATTTAATAATTTGATGGCATTTTATGTAATGTGATGCGTAGGAACTGCTACGGTGTAATAAACAGAATATGAGAATGCTTTACAAATGTATTCGTTTTCCACAAAAGATCCCAGATGATACCATTAATTGTTTGGTCTGTTGAAGATGACGATTTGATTTATTGATAGATAGTGACTAATTTGAAGATACTAAACATATGATAAATCTGATAATTTTTGAAGAAAAAAATTATCTCTACACTGGCAACAAAAGCCTCATATTAGTAGCTGATTAACAAACAAAAGAATTAAGGAATTCTTGTGTCGTAGAGGATTTAATAAACATACAATTCTATCACAAAAAATTGCAATTAGATTCAGAAGAATATGTGGAAATTATATTTTTTTTCTGATTGGCAGCAAATCCAATATGCCATCTACGCAGTTAAATACTTTATAACGCAGTTGTTTTAATATATATGTTTATTTATTCACGCATAATAATATATTATAGCGTATATGTGAATAATATATTTTACCAACACTGGTTTCATATAACTGTCCATAGAACCTTTCGACCTCTCCCAAGATCTCACTTTGGGATGAAATGACAGTGCCGTCATCGGTCTTCAGCTTAGTCATTTGGCTTTGCCCGATAGACAGATCTTGTGCGAACACTTTTGAGCCACGATTCCGCTCTATCGCTGTCTCCTCAATAAACTACTAAACTATCATTATTTTTTTTCAATACGGCATTCGTTGCTAACGATGACTGTGATATCTGATGATATGTGACTTTTGGCGGGAACATGAAAACGTCATTGGTGGTCTTGTACTATATTCAATATGTTAGTGTTTTGACGTGTTATATTTAATAATTTGATGGCATTTTATGTAATGTGATGCGTAGGAACTGCTACGGTGTAATAAACAGAATATGAGAATGCTTTACAAATGTATTCGTTTTCCACAAAAGATCCCAGATGATACCATTAATTGTTTGGTCTGTTGAAGATGACGATTTGATTTATTGATAGATAGTGACTAATTTGAAGATACTAAACATATGATAAATCTGATAATTTTTGAAGAAAAAAATTATCTCTACACTGGCAACAAAAGCCTCATATTAGTAGCTGATTAACAAACAAAAGAATTAAGGAATTCTTGTGTCGTAGAGGATTTAATAAACATACAATTCTATCACAAAAAATTGCAATTAGATTCAGAAGAATATGTGGAAATTATATTTTTTTTCTGATTGGCAGCAAATCCAATATGCCATCTACGCAGTTAAATACTTTATAACGCAGTTGTTTTAATATATATGTTTATTTATTCACGCATAATAATATATTATAGCGTATATGTGAATAATATATTTTACCAACACTGGTTTCATACTGAATTAAAAGTAATTGATGGTCAATAAAAATAACACGTAATTATTTATACGTAACAGAATAAAAATAAATACTGTAATTTTATTGTCGAATATGTTCAAAGTACATATTTTTTTTTTCTAATGGTGGCAAACGAGCAAGCAGCACACCTGACGGTAAGTGTCACTACCGCCCATGGATCCCTGCAATACCAAGGGTATAACTAAACCGCTGCCACCAATATAAACCCCAAACCCACCCAATTGGGCTTCCGGCTCTCTCGCTCACCGAACGAAGCGTAATAGCACACCGCCACTACTCATACGTCGATCCTCTGCGAGAGTGTGGTACTACCTCGGTCGGACCGGCCCGCGGCTGCAAACAGAACTGTCAACAGCATGGTCCTACCACTATAAAAACTGAAAACAAGCATTAGAGTAATGAAAACAAGCAGTATTGTAGTTTTTCTGCAGCTATGACCAACAAAAGGAACTGCTATACAGAGATTTTAGCTCTTAATTCTTTCACCAGTTACGACACTACTTAGAACGTCTTTAATACATAACTTGATCACCACCACTACTCATACGTCGATCCTTTGCGAGAGTGTGGTACCATCCCGGCCGGACCGGCCCTTGGCTGCAGACAGAGAACTGTCAACAGCGTGGTCCTACCACTATTAAACATGTACCTACCAGCCTAAGTAGTTATTCTAATAAAATGTAAATCTGTAGTGGTAGGACCACACTGTTGTCAGTTTTCTGTCGACAGCCGCGGGCCGCTCCGTCCGGGGTAGTAGTACCACACTCGCAGAAAAACGACGTATGAACTGTGGCAATATGCTGTTGAGCTTCGTTCGTTGAGTGAGTGAGTCCAACTTTCTGGGTGGGTTTGGAGTTTTCATTAGTAGGCAGCGGTCTAGCTGTATTCCAATTGTATATATATTTTTCTTTCATCGACCATCCACACATACAGAGGCGGCTCTAGCACATGTAGCGCCCGGGTGCAATTAATAATCTGGCGGCCTCTTGTATCAAAATGCGTGAACAAAATGGAATAGTTTGATAGTTACAACACGTTCAACTAAACTCCGAACCTCTCTCGAATGCTTTGTCGCATGCCTAGTCTCGTTATTTTGACACGAAACCAGGTAAACGCGATCGGATTATGAAGTAACAGTGAGCATGGCGACAAAGCCTATCAAATAACGCACCCACTACGTTTATAGAGGGTTAGGCACTCGCTGCGTTTGGTGTGCCCACTCCGTGCGGAGCATTATAGTGGAGGCTCCATGTTTCCCAAGCGGCTCTCGGAGCCCCTTAACACTCTCTGCACTATAGGTAAAGCCGCAGGGGCGGCGACACATAGAATCTTTCTCATCATTCGAATTCATCTTTTCAGTCCATATACGTACGTCTTTCCGTGACCATGAACGCTGTAAAATGTCCGAAACGTCGTGCAATATAAAATATCAAATACAAACGCGATAGAATCCTTAACACTAATTTTATTTTAAACACGTCCTACTGTTGGGCAATGATCTCCAGGTTTTTAGGGGGGAAAATAGACTTGAATAACGCTGGTCAGACAAATTGGCATAGATTTTTAAGTGAAGCTATCCTTGTGTAGCATCGTTGTCTCCTGTAAATGATAGTCTAGTAGTCTTTTACGATACTCACGGCATTACTCCATCAATATACAGCAATTGCCCAATTGCCGATATAAGCTATCAGATCCTAAGACTAATCCATATAAATGTCATCGACCCCACACACATCACAGTTGGTAAATAATCATTGATTACATTCATTTGAAGATTAAGAGGATTACACGATGGATTTGGAGGGTTTAAGGATTTAAGATAGTCCTCATACATCCGTCACGATTAAATAATGATATAGATATAAAGATTTAAAGCATTATCTTTGAAAGCAATATTTGTTTTGAACGATATTCGTGTGAGAATAAACAAAATATCGCTGGAACGTGAAACATTTTTGACATCATTGTATTAACAATCATAGGGTAAATGTGGGATAGATGCCACACTTTTTGAAATGGGCGATTAAAATACAGAATATAAACATTTGACAATCTTATATTTGAGTGTTACTTTGTATACTTATCGGTGAACAATATAATTAGAATAATTTAATATTCTATATATAATATATATATATATCTGCAATATACATAGTGCATTTGCCCTAATCTTGGCGATATATGTCTCACAGTTGCTCTCGAGCCTAGGAGGGAGCTACAATGGAAATTAACCCACAGTATAGGTATTAAAACGGATCGGTAAAGAATTTTATGTTGAATTTTGCCACTCTTGCATAGATGTTATCTGTATATTATATCCCTTAGTCGCTTTTAACAACCCATGAGCAAACTAGTGGGCAGTGACTTGCATTCATTAAATGAGATTTAAAAAAACAATTAACTTATTGAAAAAAAATGTAAACCGACTTCAAAATAAGATCAGCCAAAAACCATACTTACTTAAAACACTAAAAACCGAAAAATAAGATGAACTATTTAATTCTTGTCTAATTCTAATTATGTATTAATTTTTATAAAATATAATTACAATGTATGCTAGAAATCCACTAACACGATTTGAAGTCGGTGCCGCCGGATGGGTCACTGAAGAAAAGAACGCGTCCCAGGGACCCACCCGTACGGCGTCGAGAGGTATGTTGTAGGGCGGTTCTGCGGGGTATTGCGCCGCTTTTTCTTGTCGCCCCGGACGGATTAGCGGGGTTTGACGTACCGTAGCCCGCCGCCAAAAAAAAAGACTAAACATTTTTGAATTGTAGAAAAAAGAAATATCTTACGCAAGTATCGTACTGTTACGCTATTATTTTTATACAGTCAAATGATTTATAAATCGTTAATTTGTTTCCTAATATATATTATACTAATGGTATTAGAGTGAGAATTGTAGTTTGTATTTGATTTTTAATTTCCCGACGTTTTGAATACTTCTTAGTATGTGGTCTCGGGAGCGCTGCTTTATTTCAAACGTACAATACTTATATAATCATCAGAAATCATTGAATTGTAGCTTTTAAAAAATAATCTAATAAGTGGCTCATTTGATAACGCTCACATACTGTCATATACTAACGTGATGGAACGTTGCGAGCAATCAATTACACCAGTGTCAAGCAATTGCCGCTCCATTGGGTCTCGGGACCACAATTGGACTCCATTTATGTCCACTTACCATCCCTTGAAGCCGACCGATGTAATAAGTCGCTTGTGCAAAGTATTTGAACATTTTTGGGATCAGTTTTAGTTATACTAACTCACTGGGTTATTAGTTGAAGCAAGGTGATGTGCGTTACGAAAACTCTGAGGCGTAACTGAAATTGAAACTTGAATTGTCAGGGTCATAGTTACAATAGTTTTGACTTAGCGAAGTCACGTTTGAAAAGAAATTTGATATTTCTTTCGTTTACAACACTGTATAGTTTAAACACCACGAAGACTCACAAAAAGGCATTCCTTTTTATTATTGCTTATGGTCGAAAACGAGCACACCTGATTGTGTTACTGTCGCTCATGGAAATTTATGATACCAGGGGCATAGCTAGGCTGCTACCAATCGAAATCCACTCAGAAAGTTGGATTTCCGGTTTTCTCGCTCACCGGACGAAAAGCAATGTTGCGTTTCATTGTTCTTACATTTACTTGTTCAATACATTGCCACAAATCCGACGTCGATTTTTTTGCGAGACTGTAGTGCTACTCCGTACAGACCGGCCTGCAGCTATAGATCGAAAATTGTGGTTCTTCCTCTAGGCTACAAATGAAAAAAAAAACATATGAAAAGGTTGATTTTATATTTTGTTTCATTTTAATTTTTGAGGTTATATTTTGTGCTCTGTAGTGGTAGCTACTAATAATACCAACCCTTGCATTGCTCTTACGTTGTTGTAAAAGACGATTAGGAGCTTTACATCGTTCTGGGCAACTCCATCTGATGCCATATGGTCAAAAATTACTTACATTCCCAAGGAGTGTGGATAGTTTTGGATCTACGATTGTATATATGTTATTGGATGTTTACGTAAATTTTACCAATGTTGGTAGCTTAAGATTACAATAAGTCACCACTTTTTCCAATCCCGTAGCAAACCTTAAATCCAGCTAAAGTATAAATGAAGTATTTGAACTATTGGGTTCGAAGGGCATCAAACTGGATCTATTTCTTACTAAAAATGTACCATTATTTTTTTATATAAAAAAAATTGAAAAGATATAACAATAATAGATAAACCCGCTGAGTTTCTAACCGGATCTTCTCAGTAGTGGTCTAGTTCCGATCCGGTGGTAGTTTATTGTATTAATTTTATATGTTAAAATTAACATTTTAACATATATGCTGTGTGGTAGCAGCTACGAATACTTTTTTTTTGTTCACGCTGTGGAAATGCATTTACGCACTAGCCCTCGCCGGTGACAGACGAGAGGGTGTGTAGGAGTCGCCGGTCAGCTGGTTCGACCGAAATACCCACTAAAACCGCAGCGGTCCCTTCCGCGCTTTTACAGGATGCCGGAGAGATCGTCTATTGACATTCTATCCCCGACAGTGGCTACGAATACTACCAACCCTTACTTTGCTCGTGGGTGTCGTAAAAGACGACTAAGAGTTTCATATCGACCTGAGTCAACATCACCTGATGCCGTTTGGTCAACAATTGCATTTCCAAGGAGGGTTGACGTCAGCCGGTTATAAAACTATTGCCAATAGCTTTGCAATATGTAGGAAGAGAAGTACATATTGTGTCGACCCCATGTAATTGGGATAAGAGTAGGAGAATGATGATATTAAAACTGATATTATGTAAGTGCCCTCGCAGGGTCTATGCATAATAAATGAATTTAAAATTGCTAAGGAACATTTCCGTATGGTGACGGATTAGGAGTAAAGTTCACTTACCTTTCTTGCCAGTGGTTGTAGTGAAAGACGACTGAGAGATCATAAGCATATAACATATACAAAAGAAAAAGATAGCTCTAAATAAAATCCTATACTAATTTGTATGACCAGCGAGATAATGGAACGATTTTGGAGGCCCGGGTCCATTGGTCATTACGTGAACTCCATCAGACTCTCACCTGTCAATTGAGACGTTTATTTCATTATGTCTAATAAGGTGGACTAATTCTAACAGTGGACGTTATATTCTGATGGTTTCAAGTAACGCAAGAGTGTTATTAACTTTTTGCAAAAATGTTTTAATAAGTAAATAATTATTAAGGCGTCAATTTTTTATTGTTTAAATACTGAAGTTCCATCCATCTATTAGGCTTCCACTTCTGCTTATAAGCCTATTTACGAAAGAGGCAATGTCATAATTGCCGCGAATGGCAGGCGGTTTGGCGATCGTTAGTGTTATAAATTTGACAGGAGTCACACTGCCATTTATCCTGATCATAAATAACCCTTAGATGGTTTTTACGACTGCTATATATTTTATTTCTAACTCAATTTCGCACGGTGAATCGATCAATATCTTTTTTGTTTTTTTTTATTTAGTTAAAGTAATTGTCTAAAGTATTAAGAGTTTCTAAAATTTAATTTTTCACTTGAACTTTACATTGTATCGGGTTTCTTTGTACCGGAGCTCGTCGATTACGATCTATTTACTATCCCACTTTTGGTCTTGCTATCCAAAATTAGTCGGCCTTAAATCTTTACGATCGTTGGAAACAAGTTAAGACGTCGATTATTATGAAATATGTACCTACTTACATGTCACGCAATGTTTTGTCAATTTATCTTCATTTTCGTTTATCGTCCGTTTTTTGTTCCGCTAGAGTTTGCGTGATGTCTATCCTTCGTGTGAATCTTAATTTCGAACAGACTATTGTCATTCGACACATGAACGTACGAAGCTGTGTAGTGACTAGTGCCATTATTATTGAATATTTGTAATGATTTCTGATGTTTACACGATTATTGCACATATGCAATATTTTTCTGTTTACATTGATTACGTCACTGCTCCCGTTACTGTGAGTTCTGAAAAGTGTTCGAAACATTGAGAAAGTAAAAATTAAATATGCAATAAAATCAATAATTGAATATTAAATTGTAAATAATTGCATACATATCATCACGTCATATCCCTTGCAGGGTAGGTAGAGAGAACAGAGTGCCAGAGAACTCTATCCTTGCATACTTCACTCGCTTCCTAAACATTCATAATTCTCTTCATACACGCTCGCCGGTTTCGGAGACTCTTGACTCCACCTTCCTTCAGTACATGACCAATCTGGTCTAGGTAGGTTAGTCTCGGTCTCCCCCGGTACCTACATCCTTCCACTTTCGCATTGTAGGTATATCTTCTTAACCAGACGTTCGTTCGGCATTCTTTCCACATATCCGAACCATCGGAGCATTCCCTTTCGCATCTTTACACCAATACTCTCTTTCATACCTACTCGTTCTCATACATCGTCGTTACGAATGCGATCGGTCAGCCAAAATAATTAGATTATTTTTTAAGTGTTGTGTAAAATACCGAAGAGAATTAAGATTGTCATAATGCAAGTAAACCTTTTGGTATGCGTAAATATCACCTACAAGTTTACATTTCACTTATCTTCTGTTATATAATCATATGTCTAAGATTTTTTATCATTTAAAATAATAAGATGACTTATGAAGGTAATTCTTCTAAGTAAGATAAGATTACAAAGATGCGATTTAGTTTCCTTATACATAGTTGTAAATTGGCCGAATGATCAGCGACCTGCCATTTGACTATCTCAACTGTTCAGAAACTTGGGCCTCAATTGAATACGAGTATTGAGATGGCTCATATGGGTATATGAAAACCTTGCATTGTAGTTTTAGTAATAATATAATAATAATAATAGCCTTTATTCAGATCTCTTAAATAATTACAATGTATTTAAAATAACAAAAACAAAAAGAAAACTAACACTAGATACTTAAACTAAATAAACTATTTAAACTAAAATCTGTTCCTTGGTTATCTTTCCTAGATCTGTTTGCCAGTCGGCAAAGGCCTTCTCCAACCTTTTCCATTCATTCCTTTCTTGAGCCACTCTATTCCACATGACTCCTGCTACTTGTCTAATGTCATCATCCCATCTTTTCTGCGGTCTACCTCTTTTCTTTTTCCCTTCTCTGGGGTACCACCAGGTCACTCTTTTGTTCCATTTGTCGTTTCCTCTCATCATGTGACCAGCACATCTCCATTTAAGTCTTTTGATTTTGATTATTACATCTGTAGTTTTTGTTTTATTTCTAATGATATGATGTAGTTATTCAATCTGTCCGACTTTTTGATGCTTAGCATACTTCTCTCCATTGCATATTGACAAGTTGCTAGTTTATTCAGTAAAGTCTGATTTAGTGTCCAAGATTGACAGCCATACGTAAGAATAGGTAGTACGCAAGTGTTGAACAGTTTGCTTTTTATGTTTACATGCATTTTTTTATCTTTCATAGCCTCTTTCAAGCTCCAGTATCTCTTCCAGCCATTTGCAATTCTTCTATCTACTTCCTTTCGCATGGATTCTTTTGGATTTATAATCTGTCCCAGATAGATATACTCGTCCGTATAGTGAATCTCAGTGTTCCTTAATTCTATGGTATATTTGTTTCCATTTGTCATCAATCTAGTTTTTCCCGGGTTCAGTGTCAACCCTACTTTATCACTTTCCGTCGCGAGTTCTGTTAGCATTTTGTTTGTTTTCTGATGTTTTTGCCAGCAGCACTATATCATCAGCGAATCTCAAATGCGATAGCAGAACTTCATCTACATTAATCCCGAAGTGTTCCCAATTAAGTCTTCTGAAGATTGGTTCTAATACGGCTGAGAATAGTTTCGGAGATCTCCCTGTCTAACGCCTTTTTCTACTTTAAAAGGAGCACTTTTTCTCTCTAATTGAATTCTCGCTGTACTGCGACTGTATATGTTTTTATTAAACGAATATATTTGTGTTCGATCCCTTGTTCTATTAGTGCCTTCCAAATTTTGTCATGTTGTAGAGAATCGAAAGCTTTACTGTAATCGATAAATGCGATGTAGTATGTTAGCTGGTATTCGTTGTACTTTTCTAAAACTTGTCGCACTACATGAATGTGGTCGATTACCGAATAGTCCTTGCGAAATCCTGCCTGCTCGATCGGTTGATGCTCATCTACGGTTTTTTCGATCCGTGTTAAGACGATCTTAGCGAATATCTTGTATAAGTTGGACATAAGGCTGATAGGGCGATAATTTCCAATATTATATTTATCCCCTTTCTTATGCAATAAGATGACGTTCGATTCTGTCCATTGCTGGGGAATGGTTTCAGTGTTAATAATATCGTTGAACATATTCGTTAAGACAGTTACCAGTATCTTATTGTTTGGTCTTAAAATTTCATTATTTATACCATCAGGTCCGGGTGCTTTCTCTTCCTTTTGGGTGTCAATAGCTTTTCGGACTTCAGTATCGAGAATGGTAGGAATATTAGATAGCATCCTTAGATCGATTTGGCGTTGTGTACTATTGCTTTGGTAAAGTTGCCTGTAGTATGATGTAGCTATTTCCAGTATATGTATTCTGTGGTGTTTCCATTTTCCTCGATCATCCTTCATTTTAACAATCCAGTTCTTTGTGTTTGTCAATTCTTTGAGTGCTTGTTTAGTTCCCCCCGTCCTGAGTATATAGTTTTCTATCATTGCCATCCTCCATTGCTTTCTATCCTTTCTCATGCTTTCTTTTATTTCTTTGCTTATTTTCGTCAGTTTCTGTCTTTTGTTTTGAGTATTTTTTGCCTTGAGAAGATGATTTCTTTCTTCCAGTAGACTTATTGTGGTTGATGATAGCCTTTCCTTTGTATCACTTTTGGTATTTCATATGTTTGCTATCTGCTTTTTGATGATATTCTCTAAGTAATTGTATTTAACTTGAATACCTAGATTTTAGTGTTGTCTTGAAGTCTAAAAATTCGTTACTCATTGTGCTTGTTATTTGTTCTAATTGCTGTTTGTTGAGTTTTATGTTTTCTTGAGTCTTGTCTTGGTCTAATTTTCTTAGGTTCCTTCGTTTTTAGTTCAGCGTAGTTTTAGTACAGAATTAATAATCGAACATTTTTAATATTTGATATAAATCTATTTTATAATTCTATGGAGTTTAAATTTGATTTTTAAATTCCCAACGTTTCAAACACTTTACAGCGTTCATGGTGGTGGAATGGTTATGGGAGGACTGAACGCTGTAAAGTGTTCGAAACATTGGAAAATTAAAAATCAAATACAAACGCGATAGAATCTATAAAAATAGTTTTATTTCAAATGTGTAATATACGTGTCAACATCAGAAATTTTAATATTATTAATTTAGAGATGTATATACTCGTAAATATAATGGTCTCTGTATTGGTAGATATAACTTTATCGATATAGATGACGTATTTTTATTTAAACATTTTTAACATTTTGTTTAATCCCATTTCAGCAAATTATGTAAGTGTGAAAACCCTGCAAACCTACTGCGGCAAATGCACTACTCAAAATTGATTCAATAAAAGAAAATACATATCGTCGGTTGAATAGAAAAGTGACATTGATCAAATAGATTTCCTTTTACAGTACACGCATTTAATTTTTTTAACAATCAAAATGGCGTATTACTTAGAATATTTAATAGTGGTAGGACCACACTGTTGACAGTTCTCTGTCTACAGCCGCGGACCGGTCCGTCCGGGGTAGTACCACACTCTCGCAGAAGATCGACGCGTAAGCTATGGCAATATGCTGCTGTGCTTCGTTCGGTGAGTGAGAGAGCCGGAAGTCCAACTTTCTGGGTGCGTTTGGGATTATTGATAGGAAGTGGTCTAGCTATACTTCTGGTATTGCAAAGGTCCTTGGGCGGCAGTAACACTTAGCATCAGGTGTGTTGCTTGCTCGTTTGCCATCAAGAGCAATAAAAAAAAATCAAAATGACGCTTGTGACAGACAGCACAGAGTTTTTAACGTTTAATTTGATGATGTGTCATTCTTCATTTGCCGCGTTGTAACGAAGTAAGAATACAATTCGCTACCCCCTATCTTGCCCGTGGGTATCGTAAAAGACGATTAAAGGATTTAATATGCATATGGCATCTGTGCAAGAGAAGGAAATCTCGAAATAAAACCCTATACCTATTGATATCCGTTTGCCCAGTGCGTTATTGTAGATCAATTTCTCTTTCATCGTGGAGGAGGCCCGAGCCCAACAATGGGACATTTGTGAGCTGAGATGATGATGATTAAGTGTCATTTTTCTATTAAAATAAAAAGGAAACAAAACGTTGTAACGATTAATATCAAATTTCATATTTTTTTTTTTGAAAAATGTCATTCTTCCTTTTAGCCGACGATATTTATTTACACTATTATAATAGAGATAGCTTTTTTCCAATATTTAGAAATATACCTAATTTTTTTGTGCATAATGTTTACAACGTATATAGATTTAAGCTCAAAATAGACTCGTAATATTTTTAATTTTATTTTGAGACTTGAAACGTTGTTTTTCTTAGAACGTGTGATCTCAGCCGAAAATAGAATACTCTGCTACGTTCAATTTTGTCTGCTACGTTCTTTATTGGAGCTTGCAAGAGATGAATGTGTACTAATAACTTTTATAACTATTTAGTATAATCCATGTCAGATGCGATTAGTTGTTTTTCTAACTTTGATCAAGAGCGGGTTGTTCATATTTATTAATTAAACTCAAGAAAAGAGAGGAAGGAGACGTAATTTATTTACCAAAATTATAATTCACTGTCGGTAAAATGTGAATTAGAACTTCTTGAAAACCCAATAATCTTTTTTAATTTAATATTTGCTCTCGGGGCTCAAGATCGGTATAGACTACAGGCCCGTGTTGAAAAAATTATGGGTCATTTGAACCACCAGATGACCTATCTAGAACGATATAAGAGTATAAAATAATAAGATTCAGCACTGTGCCGTCACTTGTAAGCTGTCCAACTGAGTGCAGGTGAGAATTCAAAAGTACAGGTAGAGTGAGTACATTTTGGTCATATATTTTTGTACGGCATTCTTACCATCGATAGATCCATGAAAAATAATAAGAAAACGCGTAGTGCCGTAAAAAAATGGTGCGCCACAAAGTCGGATTTTTTTTTTATTTTCCGACAATTTCCAGGGTGAATTTGGTCATTAGATTTTGTACGGCATCAGTTTCATTATGAAACTGATGCCGTGGATGCCGATGCCGATGGATTAGAAGCAGTATTGAAATAGTATGAAACTTTCATACTATTTCAATACTGCTTCTAATCCATTATTCCGCAACGCCGTACAAAAATCATGCGACAAGGGGAAATAATCGAGGGTTGCAACCCTCTCTCTTTCCGTGGTCCAGGGGGTGATTTGAAAAAGTACGGCTTCGGTTCCAAAACATTATCTAGCACTCAAAAGTACTATTAAAAATAATGCCGTCAAAAAATGATTGTTCATTTGAATGTATATCAATAATTATCTTAATTTCATCGTATCCTTGATTTATAAAGGTGTAAAGTCATTTGATACTGTACGGGAACTTTTTTTTTAACATGATATTGTAAAATACAATTGTTATATAGTATTGCCGTTCAAAAGAAACTGTTCTAAAAAAAATTATAGAGAAATACAAAAACTGAAATTTTGCAAATTTTTGCAAAAGTTTAAATATCATAGATTAATGAATTATAGCAGTTTTCTACATTTTATCCCTTGTTTTAAATAGTATTAACATAAATAAATTAAGAAAAAATTATGCCGTACATTTTAATGCAAACCATATCTTTTAGGCTGATGAAAATGACGCTACCATTTTAAGGGTACTTTATGGCCATCTGATACAGTACGGCATTAACATATTTTTGAAGAGAACAATTGATAATATGATAAAATCACTATGACGTCTAACTGAACTGAAACGGTGTGTATATTATATCCAAAAATTGAAACTGTCAATCCCAGTATCAACAGTTTTGTATACTTTTTGGTTTAATATATACTTCAAACATTATTGATACATATATATAATTGATTTGTTTCATTGTAATGATGTGAATAAATAAAACAATCATTTTTTAGAAAAATTCGATATATTTAATGATGATAATAAAAAATATGGTTTTTCTTTAAATTATTCAGTATCGGAATCAGCCGCTGAGTTGTTATCGGAATCAACGTCTTCATCGACGTCCGAATTATCTTCTCTATCATTTTCTGAAACATAAATATGTTTTTGTCAAAATCAAAGTCTTACGTACAGATTAAAGATGTAAAGATTTATTTATTTACCTATGACGTCATCATCTTCGCCTGATTCCTCATCCGGTTCCGTTATGTCACAGACTTTTTGGGGGCATTCCTCGTCGTGGAAGCAGTCGAAATCGTACCGACCGTCATTGAGAATCCATCCATAGCTTATTGGTAACAAGGTCGACAGTATTTGTTTGTAGGCATTACACCAAATCTGTGCTATATAGGTACTTCTCTTAAAAAGACTACGAAAATTAGTACAAATAAACTATCTAAATGCCGTATAAAAAAATATCGTGATGAATTTCACCTTACATTTCGTTATATGGATTTTTTCTTTTTGATTTTTTCTTTTTCAGTTTTTTTTCCCCTTTGGACCAATGAAAATGTACGGCATATGAAAAAATATTATCTATGTATATAATACTTTCAAAATAAATTAATTTTATGTTGTGTCAAATCATCCCCTGGACCACGGAAAGAGAGGGGGTTGCACCCTCGATTTTTCCCCCTTGTCGCATGATTGTTATACGGCGTTGCGGAATAATGGATTAGAAGCAGTATTTAAATAGTATGAAACTGATGCCGTACAAAATCAAATGACCAAATTTACCCTGGAAATAGTCGCAAAATAAAAAAAAAACCGACTTTGTGGCGCACCATTTTTTTACGGCACTACGCGTTTTCTTATTATTTTTCATGATCTATCGATGGTAAGAATGCCGTACAAAAATATATGACCAAAATGTACTCACTCTACCTGTACTTTTGAATTCTCACCTGCACTCAGTTGGACAGCTTACAAGTGACGGTATAGTGCTGAATCTTATTATTTTATGCTCTTATATCGTTCTAGATAGGTCACCTGGTGGTTTAAATGACCCATAATTTTTTCAACACGGGCCTGTAGTCTAGTAGTCGTATTTTTAAGGCATTGAACAATCAATACCATTGAAATAGATATTCCTTAATTGTAAATAACATGAAGATATCATCACACATACTCCACTTCGACTGTACAGATGGCGTAATGGTCCAAGTACTATCTCCTCTCATCCGGTGTCGCGGGTTCGATCCCTTTGGATGAGAATTCTTTGGGCAAATTATGATGATATGATGTATAGTTTCTAGATGTTAACGGTTGTTTTTATACAAGGGTCTACTCAAATTTAGCATTTATCATACTTGATTATTTATAAAAACTTGATTACGAGCGAAAAAATGATTGTCACATATGGGATTCGAACCCACGCCTATTGGAAATCCGTTCCAATCGTGCTACCACTTACACCAGCGCACGGTGGTTCCATAGTAGGACATTTGACTTCAAACACGATGTTTAAATTATGCCGTGATAACTCTCCCAGTTACTTACTGTAAGTGATACTACTTAGGGGTATAAAAGGAATTGAAATTAATTATCAATTACATTTATTTTTGTGCATCGGATGTGAACGCATCCCACGCGTTCTCTGATAGCGTTACTACGAAGTGCTAATTAGTCATTACGCAACTCGTGATTTCTAAGAATTTGTTGTTTGTGAGTTACTTTTTTGTGATGGATATTCAAGTTGAAGGTGTGTATGATTTAAAAACACTTTTTTTTTCCGTTTTCATAATTGTGTATATCTAAAAATATAGTGCTACGAGAATGCATTTAAACTGATGTTTTATTTTTTGTATGTTCCTTTATTGCAGATTTTAAAATTTTTGCATAAAGTTTCATGCATAATTTTTTTCAGGAATGTGATTTAATGTCTCTTTAGTCAAATGAAAGAGGATTTAGCTGCGTTGAGCTGCAGCTGTGAGTACTGGCACACTCGTAGCAAGAGATAAAAGTACTTAATGACTTACATTTAACTATGGTTGATGGTAAAGTCTGCAGCGCTCTTAGTGACACATCCTGTAGTAGGTGCTATATTTGTGGTGCAACATCAAATGATATTGACAAGTCATTAAGTAAACCAGCAGATAGTAGTAAATATCAGTTTGGCTTATCCCCGCTTCATTCATGGATTCGTTTCTTCGAATATTTTATTCATATTTCTTATAGATTAGATTTTAATAAATGGCAGGCGCGTTCAGTAGAAGACAAAGCACACCTTCCTTCCTGACCTTCTTGCACAGAAAAAATCATTTGTCCAACAGACATTTAGAGAACGATTAGGTCTTATTATTGATAAACCCCGAAGTGGAGGAAGTGGCACATCCAACGACGGAAACACTGCAAGAACTTTTTTCTCTAATTCAGCTATTTCAGCGGAAATAACCGGATTGGACAAAACACTTCTTGACCGATGTCATCACCTGCTGCTGTGTCTTTCGTCGGGTTATAAAATTAACAGACTAGAGTTTAAAAACTATTCTTTAGAAACCGCGCGTAAGCTTATGGAGGCATATCCGTGGTACAACTTACCTTCTTCTGTCCATAAAGTGTTGATTCATGGATCGGAAGTGATTGATCATGCTTTAGTGTCTATCGGTGAACTCTCAGAAGAGGCCGCCGAATCTTGTAATAAATTAGTTAGGCAATTTAGACGTGACAACACGAGAAAAATGTCTCGAGTTGTCACAAACACTGATCTTATGAACAGAGACTCCTTCTTAATTCTGATCCATACATTTCTAGTTTAAGAAAATTACCACAGAAGAAGAAGTCCGTTATACCAATCGAGGTTCTAAATTTATTAATGATTTAATTATAGGAATGTTTTGTGATAAGTGATAAGTTTTGAGATAAATAAGAGTAGCGTAATTTAGATTATATTTGTATTTAGTTATAATAATAGAAAGTAATGTATTTAAATGTAAAAGAAATAAGTTTTCGTTGTATTTTTGTGTTTGTTATTAAATATTTTAGTTTATGTGTTTTATCCCAACAGTTGTTTATGCTAATTAAATAAAATGATAATCCAATTGGTTTGTTAATCGCTATCATTACCTGTAATTACCAAACACGTATTTTATCTTAATAAATTATTAATATTTTAATGGAATTGAGTTATTATGTTATTGTTTACCTTAATTAAGCATAAAATAGTTTAATTATATGCATTAGCATACAATGAAATGGTTATTAACCGCGCGCATTCCCTAAGACCGCCCTTCCTTGAAACCTGAACCACCGTGCAGCGTGAGCTGT
The DNA here is from genome assembly GCA_905163515.2 of Lymantria monacha. Taxonomy (NCBI): domain Eukaryota; kingdom Metazoa; phylum Arthropoda; class Insecta; order Lepidoptera; family Erebidae; genus Lymantria; species Lymantria monacha. The sequence continues at coordinate 6,793,982 of LR991081.1, read as the reverse complement.
CGTATGATATTCAATTTTCGGCTCGTATTATATTGTCGTTTTTAAAGGAGACTTATGCCATATACCTGATATTTTTTTTTATATATACAAAGGTCTATTCCTTAGTGCAGGGTATTGTCATTCAAAAAATAAACAAATATAATTTGGAAAATCCAAAAGCGCACGCCTCATAATTTTTATATTATTTATCATTTACTATTATGAGTCAATGCCATAAATGAAGGAAACAAATCCCATACAGCCATGTGTTTACAATGCTGCAAGCATTGTAAATGAACAGCTATGTTTACAACTACGTTGAGAATGGCACGAAATTTTAAAAGATTTTTTTTTCAATTTCATTTCATCATCATTCTCCTGCGTTAATCTGAAGATTGTTTATTTAAATTATTTAATTAAAATTTATTGATGTTTATTTAAAATATTATCGTTTCATTTTACATTTTTTTATTGATACGCTTTTATGATCTCTCTCCCCCCCCTCTCTCTCTCCCTTCCCCACTCTCTCTCTCTCTCTCCCTTCCCCCTTTCTCTTCCTCCCACTTCTTCACTCTCCCTCTCTCCCTGCCTCACTCCCTCCCTCTCTACCTGCCTCTCTAATCCCTCTCTCCCTCTCTAATCCCTCTCTCTTTTCCTCTCTCGTGTCGCGTTCCCTCTGTAAAATTTTTACCTTCGTGCGCTTATAATCTCAGCTCATATATGTCCCAGTATTGGGCTCGCGCCTCCACCATAGTGGGAGGGAAATTGATCTACTATACCACGCTGGTCTGGCTGGGCACGTGTTGGTATAGGGTTTTGTTCAAAGTTCTCCTTCTCTTACAAAGATGTTATATGCATTTTATATCCCTTAGTCGTCTCTTACGATCACCCATGGGTAAGATGGGGGGGTGGCGAATTGTATTCTTACTCCGCAACCACACGGATAACCCTCATGGACTTTACACTTCAAAATAAATATGGCGCGTAACAGAAAAACGTTACAATATAAAATTTCGCCCATTCGTTGATAAAAAAGTTTCACTTCAAAAAGTTAGAGAATAAAAATATTTTTTTTTTATACTGAGGTTAACAGACATGTGACAATTTATTATTATTTTATTTATCATTTACTATTAGTCAATACTATAAATGAAAATGAAAGAAAAATTCGTGCCATTCTCGACGTAGTACTAAACATAGCTGGTCGTTTACGATAGGCTGTATGGGATTCCTTTGCCTGTCCGAATGGAAGAACAAAAAAACGAACCCAATTTTCATAATGTATACATACACTAATGACTAAGCAGTTCAGTTTTTTATTAATTGCAATTAAACGACAAAGAATTACCAAGCCATTTTCGAAAGGAAACAGCGCGTTGCAATTATGAAGCTTTTAAATAAATAAATATTTTGATACATTAAGTTTTACGGTCGTGATCCTGCCAGATACAAAAAAAAATTATCTGACGTCCTCGAATATATTTTTTAATCAACTATTTTCTTACTTTAAACAAAATAATTGCTTTTTAAAAATATCAAATACGTTTAAAGGAATGTTTTTTCTTGACATATGTATTATAATATTATCCTATAAGTGCAATATGAGAAAAATACAATAATTTTTAGGTTTGAAAAGTGCTTGATTTTCAAATATCGAGAGTAGAGCAAGACCTCAACGCTTCGCTTATGAGGCGTGCAATAAATAAAAAAAAAATAGAAATGTTTTCTGTACTTTGTCTTAGGTTATTGCCTTGTTTATCATGTTAATGGCCCCAGAATAGACATTGTACATATATATATATATATTTATATTTATATATATATATATATATATATATATATATGTAAGACGGCATTGTATTGTTATTTTGCTGTTATGTATGAAGAAGCCCTGCGAACAAAGACATAATGCCTTGAAAAGTACTTGTTAATTTTATTCACACTCAGTGAGTGATTCACGATTACGAAAACAAATGAACGAAATCAAACGGATTAAAAAAAACAGTTTATAAAATTTCTTTTGTTAATGATTATCCTCCTAATATACTTTGATTTCTGGTGATAATATTTGGGAATATATTATTTATGACCCTCTGCCATATAATCTGCGTCAACTGAAGAAGTAATGAAATTGGGTATTAACAAAACCAATTTCGTTCAGATAGAGGAAAAAAAGTGACACACATTTATGGTTACCTCACGAGGTACTTGCGTTGTTCCGAACAATTGTCGGATTGTGGTCAGATCAAAATCTTTATCACATCATCCTGCACTGAGAAATTAATCCTTGTATTGCGAAGGACTTTACAAATATATAATTAATAGATACAAATTACGCTAATGCCGCGGCCACACATTGAATTTAACTTTGCGTCCATGCTTGGCCCTAATTAGGAGTGGCCAATATTGAACCAAACTATTGCACCACATATTGGTTTTAATATCAACTTTGCACCAAACACTGGTAATAGACAAGCGCGGAGCCAAGTTTTGTTGTTCAGTTGACGCTGAGCCGTGCGCACTCCCCTTTCATTCCTCTCACCTTTGAACTTTTTTCAAAAACCGACTCGTCGCGGGTCGGTGTTGGACACAGGAAGATGATTGCACGCAATGTTCAGATTGTGTCAAAGACTGATCCACACACTGGGGTATTGGCCGCATTAAGCTACGTTGGTGCAAATATAACCAATGTGCGGCCGCGGCATTAGAAGAACAGTTTGTGGATCACACAAAGTATTGTCTGCATGAGAATCGAACCCGATATTCTTGATATTGTAGATATGTTATCCGCCACGCTGTCTGTGAAGTCAAATATCTTTAATGTTCGAGTTGAGACGGCGACTTCGGGCGTTCATTTCTTTTACGCATTAACTCAATACAGTTACTACTACTGTAATAGAATGTTAGTGTGTTTGTGAATTGTCGCTCGGTCCCACAGAGTTACCGACTTAGTTGCGTTTCGTTCGCGTACGAGTATAGTACACGCTATTGCGCTCGCGCTCTTCGTTCGCGATTGTGTTACATAAAATAACATTCTTTCAAGTTTAATCGAAGTGATCCACAAGTGAATAAAAATAATACATATACTAGCCATTCCAAAGCGTTTTAAACTTAATTAACGAGTGTAACATTTTGGTAAAGTATATAAATGGATATAAAAAAAGTTGTGTGCATTTTTTGTATCGTATTTTAGTGAGCGATTGATCGTCGCATGTCGATTTCACTTTCTTTGCCAACGTCAGAGTTGTAATTTCAAATTGATATATGATACTACATTGACCGCTATTGTCGAAGAGAATGCTTAATAGGGCAATTCCAGTGCTGTTTGTTATCACCGTAATACATAATTATATTAGTTTCGAATAGATTAATTAATTTTTACCTCCATTATAACATTGGTATGAAGTTAGCATTTTGCCTGAATAAACTGTCTGTTAGTTGAAGCGTGAAATTCTTTATTAAATCGCCCAACGGATGCTTCTTTCTTTTATAAAAAAAAAATTAACCTTGAGCTTATCATTGACGTGTTATGTTATATAACAAAATTTTAGTTTATAAGGCTCTTTTATGATGAGCGGAAAGAGCCTTCAGTGAACTATTTGCAATCTAACATTCGGGTAATATTTGTATTTCGTAATCCCGAAATAGAACGTAACTGGAACTAACGTGAGGCAAATTAATAAAAGATTTGACTTTCATAATGAATAATCTGATGCTACATTAAAATTTTCCATGTGGTGACGGAGTAAGAATACAATTCATCACCCTCTATCTTACCCGTGGGTGATCGTAAAAGACGACTATAGAATACAAAAAGCATATAACAACTATGCAAGAGAAGCAAAATTCAAAACAAAACCCTAAACAAACACGTCTGACCAGCGTGGTATAGGTAGGTCAATTTACCTCCCATTATAGAGGAGGCTCGAGCCCAACAGTGGGACATATATGGGCTGTCTTGAGATAATGATGCTATTAAAATTGTCTTATTTAAATATTGCGAAATGAATCCTTGACCATATAAAAAATAAATTTTCCTATAAGTTCAAGAGCGAAATATTTTCAAGGACTGCATTTGTATATTAGGCAATTTACGTATATCTATATTGCTTATTACATTTTTCAAATGAAGACTGGCAATGTTGAGTAGAATTTTGCTTTCTTGACTAACGTTTATAATATATTCGTTCCATACGTGACCGCGGTATTGTAGATGTGTGTAAAATTTTAATGAGTTTAACCAATTCAAATTGAAAGTACCTGTCCAATTATTTTCGTTAAACGTTTTTATTTTTTCAAGACTATGATATTACTGTCAGTTTTTTAATTAGGTATATCAAGTTTCTAAATTAACAATTTTTACTGGATCATTCCTTGTGTAGCGATGGGATAAGAATACAATTGTTTCATACCTTTTGCTTGCCCGTGGGAGTCGTAAAAATCAGCTAAGGGAGAGTGGGCAGCAGCTCTCTCCTGGGAAATGTACAACATCTATCTCACTGCGATCGCCAATCCGCCTGCCAAGCGTAGCGATTACGGCATTATCCCCTCATGATAAGCAAAACAGAAATGAACCCTAGTCACGGCAGCTCCGGTACTGTTGCTGGGCGTCGTTGGATGTAGGCAGCACAGGACCACACTTGGTGGCGTAATATGAGGGAGGCCTACGTCCAGCAGTTGACAGCGATAGGCTGAAATGATGATAATCTGTAAGCTGTGTTCTATAGTCAGGATAAGTACCTTAATCGCGTTTAAACTGTAGTCAATCATGTTTTTTTTTTACTTTGAAGTCATTTGAGTTGGGCGTCTCCACTTATTGGAGGGCATATAAATTCTTGTTCCGATGACTTACCTTTCTTTGGTTGTGTTGGATTGCTGACCTATTTGAGTTAGTAGATAGATAGAGAAATAATATGGACATCTAATTCGGCTCACATGTCACTATTAAGCTGCGCCAAAATGGGTAAAAATATCTTCTGTATCTCTCTGTTCAGACGCATTAGCACCTCTAAGATATTATTTTAGTTTTAGAAAACATATGTTCTATATCGTGAATGTGAACAACACCAAAATAATGCTCTTTGAAAGAGATGAAGCCAAAACAGATGTAAGAGTAACAATAGGTAATGATGTACTAGAGCAAGTGGATGAATTTGTATATCTTGGATGTGGATTTAGCCGAGATGGAAGGTACACCACTGATATAGAGCGAAGAGTGAATGCGGGAAATAGAGTGAATGGAGCGCTGGGGCAACTTCTCGGTAGCCACCACCTCAGCCAGAAGGCACGTGTAGCAATACATAACGCAGTGCTTGTCCCAACATTACTGTATGGAAGCAAGAGTTGGGTATGCAGAAAAGAGTATGAAAGTAAAATTAATGCGGTCGAAATGCGATCTCTACGGAAAATCTGTGGAGTTAGGCTGATCGATCGCATTCGTAACGACGACGTAAGAGAGCGAGTAGGTATGAAAGAGAGTATTGGTGTAAAGATGCGAAAGGGAATGCTCCGATGGTTCGGACATGTGGAAAGAATGCCGAACGAACGATTGGTTAAGATATACAATGCGAAATTGGAAGGATGTAGGTAACCTACCTAGACCAGATCGGTCATGTACTGAAGGAAGGTGGAGTCAAGAGTCTCCGAAACTGGCGAGCGTGTATGAAGAGAATTATGAATGTTGAGGAAGCGAGTGAAGTATGCAAGGATAGAGTTCTCTGGCACTCTGTTCTCTCTGCCTACCCTGCAAGGGATATGGCGTGATGATATGTATGTATGTATGTATATGTTCTAACACCGAATTTGTCTTCATTAGAATTTGGTTGCATACCCATGATCCCGAGTCATGGATAGTGTAAATAGTCTTAGGCATTGGATAAAACAAAGAAAACTCGAAATAAAACCCCCATACTAACCCGTCAGACCAGTGTTTTATAGTAGGTCAATTTTTCTCCTATTTTGAAGGAGGCTCGAGCACAGCAGTGGGACGTATATGACATGAGATGATGATAAGGCGTTGGAGATGGTCGCCAGGATCACGAAAATATATTTTCTCAGCGCAAAGCTCCAAGCTTAAAGTTGCGTCTTGTTAACGGCAATCAGTTCTTTCCTTATTACCAAGGAGGAGAGGAGGAGGATAAGGAAATAGTAACTGATGATATTCATAGACATTATTAATAGCATTTACATTATAAATAAGTATAATCTGATATGAATATATTTTAATATTTGCGTCAACTCGTAAGTAATTGGCATAATAGAGGGATCTCAGCTCCTATATGTCCTACTGTTGGGCTCAAGTCTACTTCATAATGAGAGGGAAATTTACCTACTATACGCTGGAGAGACGTGTTGGTATAGGGTTTTGTTTCGAGATTTTAATCTCTTGCATAGATGTTATATGCGTTTTATATCTCTTAGTCGTCTCTTATGATCACCTACGCGGAAGATAGGCGGTGGTGAATTGTATTCTTATTCCGTCGCCATACGGAATAAGAATACATTTAAAACTTTAAATATTTTTGAAGGAATGATAGGTTTATTAAGGCTTTGGCACTAGTAACGCTTGTTTTCAAGTAACAGCTAAAGCCAAATCATATCATACACACACACACAACATTAATTATTAATTTATGTTGTGTCATTATTGATGTAAACATTGATCTTTAAATTGCCTTAGTTGCTACTAAATATTTAGGTATTATTCCTAGATCATGCGTATGGGTTATTTTGTCTTAATGGCGTTCTATAGAACTTCTAGTTGTCTGCCAATGGTGTCCAATACTTAGTTTATTATATCGAGTCTTAGACATAGAAACTGAAACAAATCTTATAGATTTCATTGCATTTACTTAGTTTGTTTTATACTACTGTAAAGTTTCAAAAAATTTTAACATCCATAGTCAATGGAGGATTGCGGTTTTTAAAGTCCAACTTGCCATCGTTATTGCAGAGTTTTTTTTTAATATATTTTGGTTAATAATATTTTTCATATTTTGCTACAATTTCAATAGCCGACAAAGAAGGAAGAAGAATCTATAAGATCAAATGCGAACAAAAGCAATTAGTACATTATATTTTCTTCTCAGTTCCTATATATCCCACTATGGGATTCGGGCCTCATCTAAAAGAAAACCTCTAGAATTAAAATGATGTGTTATACTAACGCTGATCAGATGGGTTGGTATAGAATTTCGTGTCGAGTTTTCCTTCTCTTGCTTGTTATCTGCATGCCGTGGGTTCCTTAGTCACCTTTGTGACACTCACGGGCAAGTAACGAGGTGGTGAACGGTATTCTTACTCCGTCCTCGCACAGACTTGATACATTAGTCAATTAAAATCATTTGAGAATATCAAATCTATTTGTAATCACAGATATTAGTTAGTTGGAGAGGAACTATCTAATAAATAATTCACACGACAAAAGCTATATCGGTGCATGTTCTTTTTTTTATTTCTAATGGTGGCAAACGAGCAAGCAGCACATCTGATGGTAAGTGTTACTGCCGCCCATGGACCTTTGCAAATCAAATCTACTATCCACCTAGTTGGGCTTCCGGCTGTCTCGCTCACCGAACGAAGCGCAATAGCCTATTGCTATTACTCAGACGTTAATCTTCTGCGAGAGTGTGGTACTACCTCGGACGGATCGGCCCGCGGCTGTAGACAGAGAACTGTCAACGACGTGGTCCTACCACTACTGATAACATACCGCGCAATGCAAATCATAATGATTTCTGATAATATTTGTGTGACTTAGTTGTTAGCCTCAGATGGCTATGACAACTTTACTCGGACTGCGGGTGAGCGCTGAGGGCTCTCGCATATTTCTAATGTTTACGCAGGTGTTATTATATACACGAATTAAAAATGATTTTAATTATTTTATTACGTACTTGTTTTTAGTTCTGTTTCATATAATACGTATGAACTAAACTAGATGGCATTAGTGAGTATTATTCTACTATATTTGTGTGTACATATATTACCTAAAAGCTCATTAGTAGAAGAAAATCTTACGATTTATTTTACTATTTCGCTTTTAATCAAAAAAGGAATGATAATTGAAATGTATTTTCATGATGGTTAATTATTTGTTTTATTTATTGCACGTGGTAGTGCTGCTAAAAGTAACACTCTTCTTTACAACAGAGCGTCTTACCGGAATCAAGTAATCAAGTGGCGTGAACTAAACATAGTTTCTTTTACTTTCTATACTATTCCTATTGCACTTATTTTTAATATACCCAAATTAAAAAACAAACACTCGTGTTAATACTTTTAGTATTTTTAACGCATATTTACATTACGCGAAGCCGCGGGCGGAAGCTGTTTGAATAATAGAACTCAATTGACGCCTGTTTTTCTATATGTATGCGTAATCCTTATATTATTAGTTAAAAACTCGCATGTCTAGGAGTTCTTAAAAAAAGTATTCTGTCGTGCAATGCTGTTGTGTTTTTAGTACCGATTGTTTAGAATGGTATTCTGAGTCAATATAGTTAGATGATGAATACCAAGGATCTACACTAATAATTCACTGTCAATATCACTAATATCTGGTCTAATTTCAAGATTTCATTATTCATTTCGTTCATTGAAATGTTATTTTTTTTAGCCTAACATTAGGTTTTTCAAAGTGTAAATGCCCATTTTTTTGTTAATAACTTTTTTATTTGTAATTTTATGGCAAAAAAAGTTATATAAACAAAATTGTAGCCAAATCAATTTGCTATAAATTATGTCTACAATTTTTTTTTATCATATTTCAAAGATATGGCGAAAAAGGTGTTTGCACCCTTTCTTCCAATACTGCGGCCGCGGGACAAGGGTTGCAGCCCCACAAACTTGGGGTTAAGCTCTTATTGAAACGCACACACATCCCAACAAAAAAATTGCGTATTTTGAAAAACTCAAAGTCCAATGTAACTTTTCAATAGACTAATTTGGATAGCAAAAAACAGTAGTCCGCTCTAAGATAAAATTATATTCTCCTGGATTAGAATGCACTAAATGGTCCACTCAATACCGAATTGGGAATAATACAAACTATATACATACATATCATCACGCCATATCCCTTGCAGGGTAGGCAGAGAGAACAGAGTGCCAGAGAACTCTATCCTTGCATACTTCACTCGCTTCCTCAGTTCCCGGTTTCGGACACTCTTGACTCCACCTTCCTGCAGTACGTGACCAATCTAGTCTAGGTAGGTTAGTCTCGGTCTCCCCCGGTACCTACATCCTTCCAATTTCGCATTGTATATCTTCTTAACAAGACTACTTCTACAAGACACTTCTTCTACTTTTACAAACTACTTCTGGTCTTATAATTTTAGAATAATTATTGTAGCTTAATGTAGCGTGATATTGATTGTGATAAGCGTAGTTTCTAGTATAATCTTAAGAACCGACAGAGACACCATTTAGTGCGTGGTCTTCGTTTTCTTGTGAAATGGTCAAAAATGGTCTTCGAATTCTTTTAGATGACCTTGTGACAATCATTATTATTCAAAACTAGTAATCCCAAGCTGCTTTTTGTTTCTCGATAACATTTTAACCTTCACTTATCCATCGTGGTCAAGATTCTTGATCATCAGTATGGGTATTGGTGACTAAAATAAATAAATTACCTACCATGTACTATGAATTTGTAATTGAATGTTATTGTGAAACTTTGTTTAAATTGAAAACAATATACGTCATTTTAATCTAAGGTATCTTATCATTTACATACAACATATATTGTATATGTACATAAGAATTAATCTTTCTTCATATTTGGCTGCACATATTCACAACCTTCCGTGCCAGTGCCGTGGGTTCGATTCCTATGCATGACAATACTTCATGCGATCCACAAAGTGTTTTTCTGAGTGTGGGTGTAATTCGTCTGAGTTATATATATGTTAGTAACGGTTCCCGCAATATAAGGCTAGAGGCTAGGGGCATTTCTAGAGGTCATTTCTTTAGTGTGGTTGGTGTTTAAAAAAAAACTGTTTACATTTATCTAGTTTTTTCTTTGTTTGAAGGCTCGTGTAGAATGTTCTCATGACAAATATTGTAAAAGTCGCATGGAACTTTTCGATGGTGGTGGCACAGGGCCCGTTTGGCCGGAATCCTCATGGGGAACTTTATTTCTAACAGTGGATATCTACCGAAGTTAACCCTTATTTAGGAAACGTTATGATGAAGATTTTTGCAGTTATTACTTACTCTTATAAATATGTAAATTTAAAGTGTAGAAAATGGAGACTCCATTGTCTTACCTTTTTTTAATGCCGTAACCGGTTGGCTTGGTAATAAATAAATTTAAAATGCTGTTCGAAAATATATTTCTATTGTAGAATTGTGGAAAGATAAGACGGATATTTTTATTCTTTGATTCACTTAAGAGTTAGTTTATTTAATATCTTTTTCTTAGTAGTAGGACCACGTTGTTGGCAGTTTTCTGTTTACAGCCGCGGGTCGGTCCGTCCGGGGTAGAACCACACTCTCGCAGAAGATCGACTTCTGAGTAATGGCGATTTGCTATTGCGCTTCGTTCGGTGAGCGAGAGAGCCAGAAGCTCAACTGGATGGGTTCGGGGTTTGTATTGGTAGGAAGCTGCCTATACTTTTGGTATTGCGGCAGTCCATGGGCCGCAGTAACACTTACCATCAGGTGTGCTGCTAGCTCGTTTAGAACCATAAGCTATAAAAAAGTGTAAATTATACAGATGGTACAATACATAGAAAAAAATACAACAGTCTCCAGACACGATCTTATAAAACATATTATTATTGTTAATTATGATTGCGTTACACCAGAAATAATTTTATTTAACACATATGTAATTTGCTTACAATGAAAGTGTACCGATTCATTCGATTGTCGAAACAGTGTTTAAAGTAGGCCGCTAATGTAACACTCTGCATATAATTTTATTACTCGTTTAAGAATCTTCTCTGCTAAACAAGACAAATTATATTTTTTAATTTTGCTGTTTCATCAGTAAATACAGTTGGTTTACAACCTAATTCTTAGGCAAGACGGATAACTTCACGCGCTGGTAGCCATGGCATTTTCATGTTTTTATTGCTTATGGCGTTACACGTTCTAATGGCACATCTGTATTGCTTTGTACAAGTTTTCTATTTGTTTCACTGAATCTCCTTTTGCAATCTCACATTTCCTATTGATGTTTATTTCAAATATATAAAATACAATTTTGCATTACGAAAATTTTGATATCATAATCCTTCTCTTATCTCAATTATTAAAGTTGATGCAATATGTACTTCTCTTTCATCATAAATATTGTTAAAGTTTAGCAATAGTGTCATTCATGACCGGCCGTTTGCCTGACGTCAATCTTCCTTGGGAATGCAATTATTGACTAGACAACATCAAATAGAGTTGGCCCAGGTCCATATAATGCTCTTTGTCGTCTCTTACAACATCCATGAACAGACGGTTGGTAGTATTCGTAGCCGCTACCACACAGCGATTTAGATATCATACATGACTTATATGTATTAAAATATAATTAAGGTCTATTATTTTTTTATAAGTATATCTATAGCCTACATATATAAAGTATATACGTTATTATATATATAATATATAGACTGTGAAGAATTCATTTCGTAAGCATTTGGACATATACAAAACAAATTGTAAGCATACTATTGTAGATGGAAAGTTCTCGAATTTGTTAAAATGCCGCCTTTTCCCGCTCTTTAATTTTGCATTATTTATGTTGAAATATTTTAAAGAGGAGCACTCGAATAACATATTACGTAATATCTTATGATCATCATACATATTTCATTGCCATATTTACAAGAATATATACTGTTACGTTTTCTTTTGGCGACCGTTTAAGAATACAGTCCACCACACTATTTTGCCCGTGTGTGTGTTTTAAAAAACAATAAAAGGATAACATCTATGCAAGAGAGGGTAACTCGCAATAAAATGCTATAGCTACCTGTCTCACCAGCGTGTTATAATAGGGCCATTTTTCTACTATTGTGGAGGCTCAAGCGGTGCAGTGAAAAATGAGTTGAGATGATGATGATAATAGAGATGTTACGTTGTCAAATAAGATTTACGTCACCTTGCTGCTGTTACCGCACAGAATTTGTGTAGAGTTCTAGAAGTTACGAAGACATGATACTGTTTGTTAATAGAACACAATAATTTTTGGATATCTTGGCCCTTTGAAGATGAAATGTGAAATCAAAATTTGTATGGATAATTCATTTCTTTGCTTTTTTTATTTCTTTTTCCAACCTATTGGCTTTGAGTCTTCTTCAAAATGAGAGGTAATTTAAGCTTAGTAGCTTAAATACCACGGTTTCCATATTGGTTTAGGGTTTTTTAAGTTTGTATTATTTGTTAGCGATACTATAATAAATGTATGTTTTACGAAATCATCGGGAACTGAAGAGAAGACACATTGTATTTTTCATTCTTCACATATATTTTACCTTTGGTGTGGTTCAAAATATCGAAAAATAAATCTCAAGAGCAGATCTTCAAAGAGTCCTGAGAATCATATATTTTATATGAATGCGTCTGATAATAATGACGCGGACCAAATTGAAAGTCGGTATTTAGAAAAAAAAATAACAATGAGATTCTTTTTATAGCCTCATATCCTCATTAACTTTTTCCCACATAACTTTGTTTGGCGCCTATTACGGTTTCAACTTACAAAGTCAGTGCCGCTACAAGTTTCTTAAGAGAATAACTTTAATATTTGACGGAAGTTTATTAAAAGTTTCGTGTTGTGACGAGTAAGAATACAATTCACCATATTTTCTTTTCGCGAATGTGAATTATAGGATGAACTTTTTTTCTTTTATATGGTGGCAAAAGATACAGTGCGGTAAAAGGGATGGCATACAACTCATATCCGTACGCTTACTTCGCTATTGCCACGTAGGCGGGTCATTGGTACCTATCGATACTCTCGAAAGATGACTAAGGGATACAAGCAGATTACCTCACTTCCAATAAAAGAAATTGAAATAAAACCCATCTGTTAGACAACCGTATCGAAGGAGAATTTTTATGTTTCATTTCCATCTACATAGGTGGCAATTCTCATCATTCGATTTTTATCTCGATTTCGTAATGAGTAAAAACGGACCAATTCCCGCTCGTGAAAAGTTCGATGTCGTGATCTATTTGTATAACGAGAATTGCCCCCCTGAATCATTTATCAAACTCGTGAGCGTCACGTTTAATTTGCCCTCACAGTTGATGATGAACCAATTATATCATCTTTAATTAACGTTTATTGACAACGTGTGTTCGAATGATCGATTATCTACGTTACATTAAATGTTATCTATCACGTTAGGATAGTATGTTCAACGTAGGTCATGTTAGTTATTATGATATCTGAGTGTATTATATTCGCCATTCACTACTGTCATTTCAATATCAAACCGTCTTTCACGGAGCTAACACGCGTCAGCTCTGACTGCAAAGAATTTTAAATCGATTATAAATAATTTATTATAGAACTCGCAACATTAAATTTAGTTACGCAAAAGTGTTAATTAATTAATTAATAGTTAATCAAATTCGTAAAAATTTATTCGAAAATTATCGAAACGAGTGGTCTGTGGAATTGGACAGGTGATGTAGTGTTGATCGGCAATAAAACAATGGATACTATGATAAATGTATGGACGATGGTGGAACAGGTGAGGGTGGCTAGTGGTGCTGCAGAGCTGGCCATCTTCACAGCTATACTGTACTGGTTCTTCACATCAAGGTTAGTTTTTTTTTTTATTGATAATCGTAAGTTTTTATTATCCGCTGTTCAACCGGTCTGGTGTTTTATTATCTAGAATAGTAAGGCTAATTGTTTTTGTTAAACTTATTCTCGTTCTTAAATATAGTCATATTATAACTGATCAAGAATACATTTTAGTAATAAAAATAATATAGTAAAAAAAAGTTTCCTTACATAGTGCTATTGCCTATTGTAACATTACCATTTTTTTTTATAATCTAATTGGTTAGCGTAATAATTAATTAGAGAACTATTCCGTTGTTTCTCTTTAAAAACAGTTATTAAAATAACGATGGAATGTGGGATATATATATATATATATTTTAATTTTAAAACATTTAAAATATATTTTTAAATAATAGATATGTTATGTGATTCTTATCTCATATTTTGACATCATGATTATAATTACATATATAAGTCCTAATCAAATTATAAACAATAATTAAAAACTCATATATCTTTTTAATTAATTGCACACAAATGTTATGTATTGCTACATAGCCCACTTAAAGTAAACTAAACTAGATGTTTAGTGAACTACACTAGATATTTACTTCAAAATCCCTCATGTCGCAAGTTAAAAAAGCATAATATGTTTGTGCGAATTTGTCTAAGCATTTCTGCGTCCTGATTAAACACTGCGGAGCTGGTAACAGTAGCATTATAAATGAAACGGTTATCTTATTTTGAATTTCTAACTGTTCGACTTGGTACCACCGTCGCCGTTTTATCACCGTACCGCTCGACACTGTAGCAGGGTTCATCCATTTCACCTGGAAACAATATGGTCCTTGACTGTAGGTACGTTTTCAGCGATCATTTCTCCCACGCACGTGCAAGATCTAGAATGAACTACCTGCTGCTGTGTTCCTCGAGCCCTATGACATGTCCTTATTCAAGCGAGGTTTAAGAAGAGCACTGTCTTCAAGGTAAGCAACGGCCTGGCTGTGCCCCTGTTGTTGCTAAGATCCATGTGCAGCAGTATCACTTACCATCAGGTGTGCTGTTTGCTCGTTTGCCACCATAGGCAATAAAAAAAGATAAAAAAAAAATAATTTCATTTTTTTTATACTCGTTATAAAAATTCCGTTCTAGAATCATCTCTCATTCAATTCAAAATTCGTATGTGCTGTTAAGAATCCGATATCAAAGCAAAGAAACAAATTACTTTGTATATTAATTGATGGATGTTGAAATGCCTGTAGTTATGATTAGGAAAACTGCTATTTAACTTTCCACTCGTAAGGCTTCACTTATTTTATACGTAACCAAGGTCTTGATTGACCGTCGTAACTGTTTTTCAAATTTACGTTTCATTATCATCATTCTGCTCTTAAGGGATTGGAGTGGACGCAATATGTACTCTTCTTTTATTGTAAATATAGCTAATATTTTTGGTTATATGACTGTTTGTATAATAGTGTTATGACTGGCCTCCTGTCCGACTCCTTGAAAATGTTTTTGTTGACCAAACAGCATTGTAACTGCTGTGTGGTAGCGGCTACGAATACTACCAACCCTTAGTTTGATCGTGGATGTCGTAAAAGACGACTAAGAGAGCCTTATAACGACCTGGGCCAATTCCATCTGATGCCATTTTGTCAAAAATTACATTCCCAAGGAGGGTTGACGTCTGGCAGGCGGCCGGTCATGAAACTATTGCCAATAACTTTTACAATATGTACCATGAAAAAAGAGTACATATTGTATCGACCCCAAGTAATTGGTATAAGAGTAGGAGAATGATGATGATCAGACAGCATTGTATTTTATTCTACATTGAACATATTCATTCACATTATAATATGTTTTTAAAATTGAAAATAATTTTCTATTTTTTACACGCTTTTAATCTCCTAGTTTCTTCTGATATTTGAAAACATGATTGTAGGAAGTGCAGATTGGTTTTTATTACTTTTTTTATGAATAAACTAAATAAATTTGAATGTTTTTTTACAATAAAGTAGTTTATATTTTAATTGCAGTGGGGCCAAAATTTGCAAGGATATCTTGCATTTTACAAATTTAAAATAAATGATAACTGTGGAGCGGAGCGAGTCATGAGGATTTCTATAATTATAGAATATTATTGTAGCGTTGTCCTACTCCTCTGATGTCATATGAAATTTTGATTGAAATTCTATGTGCCTGCGTAAACAATAATTTTATAATTTTAATACATAAATGACAAATTATATGCATAATATTTAATATAATCAAAGAAATGATGATGATGAAAAATCTTCATTGACACATTTTTTTTTTGTCTGTCTTAGTTGTTAGCCTCAGATGGCTATGACAACTTTACCCGGACTGTGGGTGAGCGCTGAGGGCTCTCAACCCGTTTCATTGACACAGAAACAAATAACGTTTTTATTTGTTTCTGTGTCAATGAAGAGGAAAACAAAAGTCAGCGTAACACGGCTTAAATTAAAACGTTAAGTTTCTAAATAAAAACCTTTACGGGAAGAAATGTGATCAGAAAAAGTCATGTAACTTTTTTATACTTGAAGATCATGCAAATATAGAGCTGTGCATCTGAATGAAATAACAAAAGAATTAAACCGCCGAAAAAACTAAAAAGCAAAAATAATAAACTTTGTTTTTATTGACCTTAATAACTAAGTTCTTAAACTAATTTAAGTACACCTAAGTAATTTTAAGTCGGCGCCAAACAATCTATGAACAACGATCACTAAATAACCTCCGACTTTATTATTTTTAGTTTCTGTGGTTTAATTTTTTTGTTAAAAAGATTTATTTTATATTTTTTTTGTGGCTACAATAACATGTGCAAATGAACTATAAATCATCTCCTGTTGCCCTACCCTTAGGGTTGGAATTTTTTTTTCCAAATTTATATGGAACCATCTTCGGTCTTCCCTTTCCAATATAAAAATAATTATCAAAATGGGACTACTCTATAAAAAATTGTGCGTAGTCATACGTAAAAGAAAATATACGCGTCGCCTTGAGAACCTCCTCCGTTTTTTTTCGTCGGTTAAAAAATTAGTAACTCTTAGTACCTAGACTTAAAATTGACTTGTCGACATATTTGAACCAGTGACAACGTAGATATTTAAGTTGGCAGTACATTGGTTGCAACACGCAAACGGATGTAATTTAATACTCCTCATGACGGCCAAGTGACAGCGTGCAAAAAAATGGCCTCTCATTAATAGGTTTTTGCAATAGCATTTGTTACCTTTGAACTCTAACACATAATATATATTTATAAATAATCATCATCATCTCAGCTCATATGTCCCACTAGTGGGCTCGAGCCATCCATAACGGGAGGAAAATTGACCTATTGTACCACGCTGGTCAGACGTGTTGGTATAGGGTTATATTTCGAGTTAACAAAACTTTGTGCGACCCATAAAGTATTGTTCTGAGTCTGGGTGTAATTTATATCCGTAAATTATACGTTTAAAAAGTCCCCGCAGTATAAGGATTATTTCCTTAGTGCAGAGTGGGGCCTCTTTTACACCGACTCGTCAATCTTACAACGCCCCTCTTTTTGCGTATTTGATTGAAAAAAACGTTAAAAACTGTAGTAAAAAAATCTGTACATTCAAAATAATTGAGAATAATAAAATCTTTGGGTGATCTAAAATTAAATTTATCTTTACGGCTTTTACCGCGTTTGTATTAAGTATTTACACATATTTAGCGTATGCGTTTTATTTCAAGGTGTAATGCTAGGGCTGCACCTGCGTGTATCGTCACGATGATATACGCAGATGTGACCGGTCATTATTGGCTATCGTCGCGAACGTTCGGGCTTCTAGTGCGTTATCGCTTGGGTGGCGATAAGTCAAAGGGTTTTAGCGCGCTAATATATCACGCTCTGTGGTCAGACAAGCGTTTTTCATTTCGGCGGAAATTTTCGATGTGTTTAGACGCGTTCGAGTATCTCCAGTTAATCAATAAATATGGAGTGGAGTGATGAAATGGTGTTAGAATTTTTACACCATTATGAAGCGGAACCCATGAAGGGATTCAAAAAAACCATTATGTAATTATTAGTAAAATATAGCTGTAATAGAAAAGCAATTCGTCATCCATAGTTAAACGCATGAACTTGATTTCGGCCATCTTTAATTATTGCACGAAGTACGTGTAAAATACCGAAGTCGCTAACGTGACTACAGTTTTATCGCGATAACTTTCTAGTGTACAAAACGTACGAAGCTTCGCCACACATTACTTCGGGACGATAGACGCAGGTGCGGCCCTAGCATAAGGAATACGCGATATAGCAATCGCTTAAGCTCTTTTTCTCGCAAACTTTCAAGCGCAGGCTAAAAAGCGCTTTCGATAAGTTTCATTTGAAATCTACATATCATCTACTGTATGATAATTTTGCTAAGTGATCATGCTTGTTTTTTCTGTGTGACTGTAGTTGTTAGCCGCAGATGACAACATTGTTATGATAACAATCTCATCTGTTGGGTGAGCTCTGAAGGCTCTCAACCCAAAGTAATAACTCCCGCGCTAAGGATTAATATGTTTTTCACGTTGACTCCTTATTCAGTTATAAATATTTTGTATGGGTTATATATTTACATAGGTATTCGTACATCTTTATATAGAGATCATTGACTTTCAAACCACGTTTTTGACCGTATTTGAATTATCCGTTATTTTTATGGCATAGTTATTAATTATGGGCTATTTCTTCAATCAATGGGTTCAAGAAGAAGTAAGATTGTAAGTGAGCTCAGGGTATGAATACTGGCAATATGGGGCTCCCATACAAAACAAACGTGATTTTTTTGCCGTTTTTATAGATTGTACGGAAGCCTTTGTGCGCGAGTCTGATTCGAACTTGGCTGATTTTTTTTTAATATCATTTAACTAAATTATAATAATAAAGAATCTAAAATAAAAAAAAAACTGTAGACCTGTGTAATAGGCAGTAATTGTATAAACATCCTTCCTATATAATTTAATACATACAACCTATTTTTTTGTAGTTTTTTTTTTCTATCTTATAGTCTATCTAATCTGAGAAGTACACTTTGACAACTGTCGGAGTAAGTTGTCTAGGTATATGAACCAAATAATCGCTATCGAAATTATCCGATTTTAGTGAGAAATCGATATTGATTCTTTTTAATTAATAATCGGTTTATTTATTTTTTTCTGAAAGGAGATGAATAATTTAAGTATTTACTAGGATTAGGTTAAGTAAAAACTAAAACTGGATTTGAATAGCTAATATTTATTCAGAATCATTACTATTACTTGAATTATCATCGTCGCGAACATTAATAATTATTTCCTTATCAATAAATTGTCGAAATGTACATCGCTGTCAAAATCTCTATTCGATTAATTATATTATTCTAATTTTTTTACCGATTATTTGGATATTCGTGAATTGGAAGTTGTCAAGCACTGTACTGTACTGTATAGAAAGAACGTGATGACGTGACAATGTAAGACCGTCAATTACAATTATTATTTACCATGTTATTTTTATTTGAAATTAGTTTTACGAGTTTTAACATTAGATTATTGTACAAGAAAGTCTCCCGCAACGTTATTTATGTAAAAAACTTAAAAGTTCTTAAAATTTCAGATTTATTGTTTGCAATCATGTGTATACGTTTGATCAAGGTTATTGTGTATTAAAAAATGCGAAACGTCAAAATACACTTCTTAGATTAGACGAACTATAGTACATTAGACTCTTCTTACTGTTTAAGCTTTGGTATAATTTGTTGATTTGTCAAATAAGGGTTAAGATATCGTCTTCCTGTGCCAGTGTCGCGTGTTCGATGTCCCACGCAGGATAATACTTTGTGCGAGCTACAAAGTGTTGTTCTGAGTCTGGGTGTAATTTGTCTGCTTTAATTGCATGTTTGTAAAGTCCCCCGCGATACAAAGATTATTTTCTTAGTGCAGGGTGGTGTTTCTGACTGTTTTAAGCTGTCAAAGGGTAAAATTATTTAAAAAAAAATATGTGCCTAAATATCTTTAATATTACCGTTGCATTTATCTTTTTCATATAGAATGTTTATAATTCAACTGATTAAAGAAGATTTCAGTGTCAGCTTCACAGTTGATTTTGAAGTTTATTGCTTACAAGTTAAGACCTCTGATCGACAGGTCAACTTGGCGCACCACAATATGTCGTTAGATCCTTTGCCTTTTGAGCAGATCATTAGCAACTTGCGTAATTAATTAAAGTGAGCTCTATCTATTGCTGTCAGCTGGGCAGATGAGAATTTCATGAGAATATTTTTTTTTTTGGCATTATTCATGATTCATGATGACGATCATACTATCGCAGTCGCATTGTTATACCACTAGATCAATGCAACAGTCACCTAGTTAATCATAAAAATAAATTGTTATTTTTGTAAATGCCGTTTCGCGCTATTTTTATTTTACTGACGTAGGTTCACTGTCATTTGGTAAAAAAAAATAGGTTTGTTGTGCGTAATGGGTTGGTATTTTTACGTGTTGGTTTTTTTTTTAATAATGATAATGTTCAGTTTATGAACTGAATATTTATTTTTACTTTCTTTGGATTACCAATTCAATATTTATGATCAAAAAACAATTTATTGTACTTATTATAAAATAATACCTACCATGTCCCTTTGAATCCTATTTTGTTTTTAATAAAACTTTTCGTTGACCTTGTCGTTGCCCTAAAAAGAAGACATTATATTTTTGTCTTGTTTTTTTTTAATATTTTTCATCATGTTGTAGGTACCTACCATATTATTGAATTATTTTTTTTCTTTTATGAAGTATTTTCTGATATAAGTATATACATATAGTTGTATAAAAATAAAATCCCATATACAATATTTATATTAAAAATTGGAGCAATCATACTATCAAATGTTAATCGAAGGATACAATGGATAGGCGTTTTTAGTATTCACAACCACTATCAAATAATACATAAATATCTGGAGGACCGAGCCTTGCTCGGTATTTTTTTAATGTGTTTTGAAAGATATACCTATTTAAATATAATAAAATAATGAAAAAACAAATCAAAAGGCAAAAAATAAAAATAGAAGCTAAAAAAATATCGAGCAAAAAGGAGCAAAAATCACGTTTGTTGTATGGGAGCCCCCTTAAGTATTTTTTTGTTTTTGTTTTTTAGGACTTGTCGTTATAGCGGCAACAGAAATACATCATTTGGGCAAATTGCAACTGTCTAATTACCATGGTTCATGAGATACAGACTGGTGACAGAGAGACGGACGGACGGATAGTGAAGTTTTAGTTATAGGGTTTTGTTTTAAGCTTTGGTTACGGAACCCTGAAAAGGTTGAACTCCCATAAAAGCTTGGTACAATGGAAATACTCTTTAAAATTGGAATGTCTCGAAAGTTACAATACTGTATTAATACGGCATTTGAAGGTTTCTAAGCTTTTAAGAGGTCATACACTTTTAGGACAAGGTGTCATAGGAACGTGGAGTTTGAAATTTAGAATTATTGGACAGCAATTTTCTAAGCCGAATATTGTAATTGAGAGCCATGATAACACATTGCATCAAATAACTGAAATCCATCGATCATAAGATGCATTGACCGTTTTTATTTGACTCTGGCGAAGGTATTTTTACCGTACAATGATTAGGAAAGGAGGATATAGTCATTTGCTATATTTTTTTCGCTGTTTAGTCAGCTCTTAATCAACATATTTGCAAAAATCGAGACGGAAAGGTTGAGTTATATTAGGAACAATCACTAAGATACGATATAAAGACAGCATATTGATGATGATCAGATGGGTCGCAAGACGCCATGATGTACTTATGTGCGCTACTACGGTCGTTTCAATTTCTTTAAACCATTTACTTGCAAATATTTGAAAACATACGAAGGGGTCAAATATCAAAATAAATCCTTTGAATAAGTGATAAACCCCGCTTCAAACAACCGGTCGAGTTCCTGAATACACCGAAGCCTCCCGATATCTCAGCTCACATCTTAAAATTCAGAGTTAGCGCGCCAAAATTATACAATGTTTGCAAGAAAAAACATTCTAAAATTCTTCAAATGTCATCAAATTACCTCTTCAAATTTCAGAGAGTGCAGTTTGCCATCAAAGTCTACTTCGCAATGACCATAAACAAAGCTCGAGGTCAAATTCTTAAGGTAGCGGTAGTAGACTTGAGAGAAAGCTGCGTCTCCCATGGGCAGTTGTATGTGAAATGCTTCAGAGTAAGCTCACAGAGTAGCCTGGTAATTCTCATTTCAATCCGAAAGAAAAACAAAAGATATTGTTTACAAAGAAATACTGTAGTTGGTGTAGTATTACGGGTGCATGGACCGGGTCCTTCACCCGCAGAAAGGTCATCCTCATGAGGGCGACGACTCGGCATCACAGTTGTTTGTTGCCGGGGCGTCTATAGTGATGACCCGAAAGGATAACCCGCCGGGGCGGCCACGGATGTCAAGGAAGCGGTAGCAGAGGTCGGCCTAATTTAGATGCAAAGCATGGTGGGCCGCACACTGCCCTTCCGTCGCCTCGGTCAATGGGCGCAGCTGTTCAAAACGTAGCCTCCTAAGAAAAAAGCCTGGTGTCCATAATATATAACAAAATTTCATTTTATTGTCATATTTATTAGACCTTTAAATACCCTACACTATAATAAAGATTATTATATTTTATAAGTATACAAACATGTAAACATAATAATTTATAAAAAATAATAAAATTAATAACGTAAAAAACAAAAAATAATCTATTAGAACCTTTTTCGCCTTTTACGCGGACGAAGACGCGGGCAAATGTTAGTAATTAATAAAATAATAAAATAAAATAAAAAAGGCAAAAAATTAAAAAAGGGAAACTAAGGATCCGAACCGTGCTCTGTTTTGTTGGGATTAGACTACTCAATGTTCCAACTGAGCTATGTCTGTTCTTAATGACAGCGTCAAAATTTGCCTTCATATGTTAATAGTTTTCTGCCAATGAAAAATTATATTTTTTATTGCCTGAAAATACAGACAAAACAATATTTTCTAGAAATGAAACCTAGCTAGATCGATTAATCGCCCCCGAAACCCTCTATATGCCAAATTTCATGAAAATTGTTGGTGCCGTTTCCGAGATCCAGATTATATATATACAAGAATTGCTCGTTGAAAGATATAAGATTAAAACCCATTTTTCCGTATGGTGACGGAGTAAGAATACAATTTACCACCCCCTATCTAAGCGGTATAAAACGCATATAACATCTATATAAGAGAAGGAAAACTCGGCACAAAACCCTATACCAACACGCCTGACCAGCGTGGTATTGTAGATCAATTTCCCTCCCATTATGGAGGAGGTTCGAGTTGGGCTCGCTCTCAGTGGGACATATATGAGAGAGATGATGAAAACCTATTAAATAATAATATAGTTATATATGTATGTCTCTTTCTTGTTCACAGTCGCGTAGCCGACATGTTGGAGGTGGTCGGCGAACATGTTGGAGGATGGTGCGGACGTGATACAAGCAGCTCGCTGCGACAGGCAATGCGCGCCCGTAAACGTACACAACATGACGTCTATTCGAAGCTGGATGCTGACGCTGCTGTAAGTACTTTATATATGTATATTTT
Source organism: Lymantria monacha (assembly GCA_905163515.2). Lineage (NCBI taxonomy): Eukaryota > Metazoa > Arthropoda > Insecta > Lepidoptera > Erebidae > Lymantria > Lymantria monacha. The sequence continues at coordinate 6,770,612 of LR991081.1, read as the reverse complement.
TGGTATAATATTAATAAACATCAGCTAGCTGTATGGTAGCGGCTACGAAAACTACCAACCCTTACTTTGCTCGTGGATGTCGTAAAAGACGACTAAGAGCCTTATAACGACCTGGGCCAACTCCATCAGATGCCGTTTGGTCAACAATAACATTCTCAAGTAGGGTTGACGTCTGGCAGGCGGCTGGTTATAAAACTATTGCCAATAACTTTTACAATATGTACTATGAAAGAAGAGTACATATTGTATCGATCCCAAGTAATTGGGATAAGAGTAGGAGAATGAAGATTAATAAACATCAGGGTTTGTGAGGCTGAAATCTTTCTAAGGCATTAATATTACTGGCTAATATCTATCAAATTCGCGGATCATTAAAGAAGATAAAACTTCACAAGCCCGTTCAAAAAGAGAGAGTTTTTGGGCAACATAGCGCTTATAATTTCGATCGCAATGTCAGCAATAGGAGGTGAGCTGTGAGCCTATTACTAGCTATTGAGCACAGACCCAAAGTTTTTTATTGTTATAAATTCTTTATAAAATCCTCAAAAATCGAAAAAATCTGCGCACAACTAACACAGTTTCTGTCCAAACCAAAATTCGAACCGTTTCTGGGCTCATCATAGTTGTGTTGTATCATGTCACTAAACCTTATCTGTGTGGTGACGGAGTTAGAATACAATTCACCACTCCCCTATCTTACCCGTACGTATCGTAAAAGACGTATAAGGGATATAATATGCATATAACATCTATGCAAGAGATGGAAACTCGAAACAAAACCCTATACCAGGGGTCGGCAACCTTTTGAGTCAAAAGAGCCAAAATTAGAATTTATAATAGTTTTTTTAAAGAGCACCAATTTTGTTGTTTTTTTTAAAGAGCCACAATTTTTTTTTTGCCAACAATAATTTTTGCCTAATTCTCATTAATCATTTTTAAATGTTTTCTTTATAAAATATTTTTTTTTGCGTATAGAACTAAAGAGCCGCAACTTCGGGGTCCGGCTGTTTGACTAAAAGTCATTTGGCAAAATTATACTTGACAAACAATGTTTGGCAAAACAATGGATTCGCCTATTGATCATTTTACTACTGATCATTTTACAAATGTTTCACTTTGCCAAATGATCAACACTTATATTTAAATTTGATAAATGATTACTTTACAAAACGAACATTTAGCAACTGAGTTATCATATAAAATTAATAAAAAAAATTATATTATACATTATTTGGAAAATAATTACTTATTAACCCATTCATCTTTGGAGATATATTTATTTTATTAGGTTGGGTTAGGTTAGAACTTTAACCTCAAACGCCAGAAGCGACTTTAGGGCATTTCTCCCTCTTAGATTTAAACACTACGCACACAACCTTATCACCCATTTTGCAATAAAAATAACTAATAACTGACTGTCACAGCGATATGCGGGTAGAAATAACTTTTTGTTAAATGACATTTTAATACTTAACACAATTAACAAGTGTAGTGTTTGCTAATGGATCATTTGCTAAGTAAGTTTTTGTAAGATGATACTTTTGTCAAATGCATCGTTTGCCAAATGATCATTTGGTGAAACGTTGTTTGTCGAATGACCATTTGTCAATAGTTTTTTGGTGAATCATTAGGGAACCCGCAACTTCACATCCAAAGAGCCGCATGTGGCTCGCGAGCCGCAGGTTGCCGACCTCTGCCCTATACCAACACCTCTGACCAGTATGGTATAATAGGTAGATTTCCCTCTCGTTATGGAGGAGGCTCGAACGCAACAGTGGGGATATATGAGCTGAGATGGTGATAAGTGTAGTTACTTTTTTTGTGAATAAATCCGCAAATTTATAAAAGTAATTTAAAATACTCTATTGGACATATTTTTCTTGTAACAGTTATCGTTGAAGCGTAGAATCACCATCATTATCATCATCACAGCCCACATATGTCCCACTGCTGGGCTCGGGCCTCCTCCGTTAAGGAAGGGAAATGAACCTACTATACCGCGCCGGTCAAACGTGTTGGTATAAGGTTTTGTTTCGAGTTTTCCTTCTCATGCATAGATGCTATATGCGTTTTATATCCCTTAGTCGTCTCTTACGATAACCCACGGGTAAGATAGGGGTGGTGAATTGTATTCTTACTCCATCACCACACGGATAGTGTAGAATAACTCGTGAAGCGTAGAATAACTCGTACTTATTGTTATTAAAACAAACTGCATTAGTGTTATTATATAATTTTGTAAGTTATATCATTATTGCGCTTGTAGTGCGGCAAATGTACTGACAACCATAATGTCATAGTATTGCAAATATATTTTTACGCAGCGTCATTTGCCGCTAATGTGTTTTTGATTGAAAACCATTCATCAAAAGTTTTTAGTTTTTGGAGTTTACTCCTTAAGAATCGATTTTCATATAAGGCGCCCGGTATGAGAAAAATTTGAGGAGTAAAATCTAGTGATCGAATGACCTCGTTACGTTTTTGGTGCGCTACCTATTCTGCGCACCTTTCACTTTCTGACGTGAGATAACTTCACTGAACAGTTTTAATAAATGTAAATAAAAATGTATATATTATTTTTAGTCAAATGAGCTTTTTTTTTGCGCCTGTTTTGATAATCGTACTTAAGGAGTAAACTGCAGTCGTGCGTCGGAGCTGACACACACACTTTTTTTTTGCATATTCTGTCTTATTTTTCTTAACCTATATATGTCTATCTACCTCTAATAGACTCACATCATAATAGAAGAGGAGGATTTGTTGTTTTGTGTTTAATAAAATATTACAGAGTATAACTTAACAAAGAAATAACAAAAACTTCCTAAAGCTATTAACATATATATATTATTAATAATTATTAATAAAACGATTATTATCAGATCAGGACATTTTAATTTTAAATATGATTAACTTAATTAAAACGTAGTAATTCATTATGTATTTTTTACATTTTATACATATATACATTTTATAGCAAATAAACAACAACTTAGCCAGTTTTGAATGAATTAGGATATTATTGTATTTAAACGTATGGATTAAAATTAGAATAGTATTATTTATATACATGTAATTCTTCTGTACGTGTGTATGTGATCAAATTTCTCCTAAACGACTCGACCGATTTTAAAGAAATATTTTTTTTGTGTATTCAAATGGATTCAAAAATGGTTTAGATAGGACCCAATAAGTGACGCTGTGAGCGATTTCAATGAATTTCTTTTTTTTTATATTTATATAAAACAGTCTTGTGATTCCGCTTCAAAATACTCTTTTACTATACAATAAAATTGAAAGGATTTATACGACATAGAGAATTAAGTTATATCCGTTCAAGTGTTAATATATTTTTAATATTTCGTCATATGTAATTACTTTAACACTATTTCGTTTTTTTTCTATTGCTCTTGGTGGCAAGCGAGCAAGCAGCGCACCTGATTGTAAGTGTTACTGCCGCCCATGGACATTCGCAATACCAAGGATATAGCTAAGCCGCTGCCTACCAATACAAACCCCAAAACCACCCAGTTGGGCTTCCGGCTCTCTCGCTAACCAATCGAAGCGCAATAGCACATTGCCATTACACAGACGTCGATCGTCTGCGAGAGTGTGGTACTACCCCGGACGGACCGGCCCGCGGCTGTAGATAGAGAACTGTCAACAGCGTTGTCCTACCACTTTTCAAAGTTACGTGTATAATATATAGAAGTTCGTGTGTAATAACTATAATTACGACATCTCAAGCCCTAATTGTGACCACAGTATTGTCGCAATAGTAATCAGAGCCTCGGTCTTTGAATGTATCTGTTACCATAACCACTTGTTTGAATTAAGTAACTTTGCGATTCTTGACCGGTAATTGCTCACGACACGTTCTAACATAATTTCTGGTATTTTGTTTTTGTAATTATCATTATTATTTTCCGTGTGGTGACGGAGTAAGAATACTATTCACCACCCCATATCTTGCCCGTGGGTGATCGTACGAGACGACTAAGGGATATAAAACGCATATAATATCTATGCTAGAGAAGGAAAACTCGAAACAAAACGCTATACCAATACGTCTGACCAGCGCGGTATAGTAGGCAGAGATGTACAAAATGGTTTTAAAAAAGCATTTAAGTACAAAATGCAAAATACTTTTCAGATTTATTATTTCAAATGCAAAATACCAAATAGTTTTGCGTTTTGTATTTCAAATGCTAAATGCAAAATAGGTATTTTCAAAATACTTTTTTAAAATAAAATACCTTTTGACCAAATCTCAGATATTTTATATTTATTTTAGGTATTTATCATTATGCTAGGGCAGCACCTGCGTGTATCGTCACGAAGCTTCGTGCAATGAGACGATACACGCAGATGTGACCGGTCATTATTGGCTATTGTCGCGAACATTCGGGCTTCGTGTGCAGTGTCGCTTGGGTGGCGATAATTCAAAGGGTGTTAGCGCGCTAATATATCGCGCTCTGTGGTCAGACTAGCGTTTTTCATTTCGGGTGAAATTTTCGTTGTGTTTAGACGCGTTCGAGGATCTCCAGTTAATCAATAAATATGGAGTGGGGTGATGAAATGGTGTTAGAATTTATACACCATTATAAAGCGGAACCCATGAAGGGATCCAAAAATATCATTATGGAATTATTAGCATAATATAGCTGTAATAGTAAAGCAATTCGTCATCCATAGTTAAACGCATGAAAATGATTTCGGCCATCTTTAAATATTGCACGATACTTCGTGTAAAATACCGAAGTCGCTAATGTGACCACAGTTTTATCGCGATAATTTTCTAGTGTACCAAACGTACGAAGCTTCGTTACAAATTACTTCGGGACGATACACGCAGGTGCGGCCCTAGCATTAGAAATAGAGACAATGCCGAGCCAAACAAAAACATCTAATAACATGGCACCTATGCATGAAATTTTGATCATATTTATCAGTACGCATATCAATAATTTCTGTTATGTTATTAATAATAATAATACTCACTTAAAATAATGTAAAAAACTAGACTAACGAAAAGAGAGCCATGGCTCCATTTTGTGAATTGTGTGGACATTTATTTCGGTTCACTTTTCTTTTCTCTTATCTTGTTGTAGTACAGTACATAGCCGTTTCAGTATTGTAGGGATAACAACAACACTTCAATATCATAAAAGTAGGTAATCAAATCAAATAAAAAAAGGGCGCGCATGGCTAGCAGGTGCCTCAATCGGTCAAATTCGGCAATACAAGCGTCATTCGTTCATTTCATTTTGTGTGACTGGTAATGTTGGCTAAACTTAATTACAAAGTATTTTGCATTTTGAAATGAATATTAAAAATGCTAAATACATCACGAAAGGTATTTCAAATAAAATACAAAATGTTTTTTACTAAAAGGCATTTAAATGCAAAATACAAAATAGGTATTTTGCATTTTGTATTTGCATTTTAAATAGAAGTATTTCAAATAAATCTCATCTCTGATAGTAGGTTAATTTCCCTCTTGTTACGGAGGAGCCCAACAGTGGGATATATATGGGCTGTGATGATGATGATCATCATCATTATTATTATTATCTAGTACTTAATGGCCCTGTTTTTTACTAAGTTTAGGTTATGTTACTGAGTTTGTTAGTAACTTCTCATAAGGCCTTCCTAATCGTTGGGTGTCTATAGAAATTGCCCTAAGTTTTTACTATAATATATTGCATGTTACATACAGTCAAATTTTAAATATTATTAATTCATTTACTAGTAGCTTCTGCCCGCGGCTTCGCCCGCGTAAAAGGTTACTATCCTAAACTTTTTCATTCCCTATTTTCATTTTACCCTTAATTTTTACGAAATTTTAATGTCATATTTATTTATATCTAATCAATAGCCTAAAAATAAGTTTCAAGCTTCTGGCTATAAAAATGGCGATAATTTCTTACAACGTTTCATCCCCCTTTACAACCTCTTTTTTGCATTAAAAAGTAGCCTATGTCCTTTGTCAGGTTTTAGACTATCTGTGTACCAAATTTCATTTAGATCGGTTCAGTAGTTTTGGCGTGAAAGAGCGACAGACAGACAGAGTTACTTTCGCATTTATAATATTAGTAAGGAAGTAAGGATCTATTTTAAGTTGTACAAAGGATAAATTGGCAATTTAAATTTATTTTAACACTCACCGAATTAATTACGATTAACAGGATATTTTTGCACAGATTCGAATGCACAGATGGCGTATTAGTTAAGATACTGACCGTCCGTGCCAGTGCTATGGTATCAATTCCTACGCAGGACAATATTTTGTGCGATATACAAGGGGTTGTACTGAGTCTGGGTGTAATTTGTCTGCGATAATTATATATTCGTCAAGTGCCCCTCAGTATGAGCATTATTTTATGAGTGCAGGTATTTAAAAAAAATATAGCATGTATGTTATTACTTACGAGTTGCCAATATTTCGGCACTATTGCAAGCGCCATGATCACAGAGGAACTGAAGTATATGCGAGTAGGTAGTTCATTTTTGCTCAAACATATCTGTCTACCCGCTTTCTCGATCGTTTCTTATGCGCTGTCGTATCACTGTAACCACTACTATTAGTCTCACTATCGTCTCGATCTCGATCGCGACACACAATACATAACATATACTTAACACAATACATCACAGTGGGCTGACCATTACTACACCGTCAACTTGAATATAATACACATCCTTGTAAAAAAAAAAGTTAACGGTGGTATAATAGGAGAAAAATGGCTACAAATGGTAACTTCATCCGCCACGACGTATTTACCATATATCAAAGGATTTTCAAACGAGGTTTCAAATATTCTACACAATATTATTTAATAAAATCAATGTTCACTCCTTTCAAAAAGATGTCCCAGCTATTATATACGCACACCGAAAGATAATTGCCCTTTGGAAAGATCAAGTGGATTGTAGCTGTGGGAGCTGATATATTGGTCAAACAAAACTCTATGCATGCTATATAAAAGTACATATTAGAACATGGAAACACAATGAACCGTAAAAATCAACCATAGCACAACATCTTTTAGAGGTAGGAACAGATCACTATATCGAAAATTTACACAATCCACAGATTCTTGCTACAGAACATCTTTACATACCAAGATTGGTACGGGAAACTAAACGTGAAATTACCAAATAAAAACTTTTTAACAGAGCGGATTAGTTTAATTATTTAGCATTATCGACTAGTGATTCGTCTTTGCACAAAGAAAAGCACCCAAAATCTAGGATCGACACCGTTAGTATTGTGTGCCGCGATAGAAATCGAGACGATAGTGGTAGACCAGTGGTAGTGGCTACAGTGATACGACCGTGGTTAACCCTTAATTTGGCAGAGAATGAGATTGTGTTATTTTATGAAATAATATATATATTTAAAGTTCTATGGTGATGATAGGTTAAGGAAAAATATAAAAAAAAATATATATTTATAGTTTTTCGCGAAATGAATGTTCATCACAGTGAATACCGCGAAATACATAGAGAAAACCTATTTTATTTTTATGTACACTGTGGTCAACACTGCCCAATTAGTGTTATTACTTAAGATGATATAAGAAAACAATTATTATCATTAATTTCAAGTATTTATTATGAAAACATAAAAAAAAAACAATTTCTAGGCATTTTTCTTTGACAAAACAGTCTCATATTACATTTAAAACAATATACAGTGCTATTTTTTGGCAAAACTTGCATTACCCCATGTTTTTTTTAACGCTAGGATAATGTCCTGTATTATCATAGTGTATGGGTGATGTAGACCTAACTGATCTTGGATTTGTAATATTACACACTCTTGCGTTTTCTCTTGAGATTTAGATCTATTTTTTTTTTGTTTTAGACTTACATACAATTCGTAATGAAAAACATTTAATGACTTTTCTTTCCTTGATCCTCAATACACTAACATTTATTCAACAGATAGGAGCTTTTTGTCCAAATATTAATAATTAATATTAAAAATAATAGACTGAAAATGCCTATGTATCACCTACTAGTTTTAAATGGTAGTTTATATAATGATATTAAGATATCAGCCAGCTCTACACCTCACATACGTTAATTTTATTCGCATACAATTCTGCGGGCTAATTGCCCACAGATTTTGCATCAACGTTTTGGTTCTTCTGTTTATAATACGTCTATAAAATGAATACCAACAAAATCTCCCATTTTTTCTGTTGAGACTTGTACCGATATTCCGGTTTGCTGAACAGAGTAGAGATTGGTCTGCTCTACTATATCAATGAAAATATCTGGCATTAAATGACTAAGACTCACGACTAAGATTCGTTCCATTCTTCAATAATGGCACAGAGACGATAAACAGATCTTTTCCATCTGTATGTAACAGAAAATGTAGGCACTTTCTTCTTTTTTTATGGCAGTAGGAAGATTCTGTAACTTGGCTCTTGTTTTTCTCATAATAAACGGACTTAAAGAAAATTGTTTTTCTCGAATAGGTGACGCTACTTCGGATGGTAACGATATGACGGAAGATAGTTAATGTATACTATCATAGTTCTGATATATATATATATATATATATATATATATATATATATATATATATATATATATACGATGGTTCCGACAGTTGTTCCCCGTCAATGTAAATTTGGTCAAGTTCGGAACTGCTACACATATTTAAGCGTTAATAAGCAAAGAAATATCACAAAAAAGCCCATAAAGCACACCAAAACCTATCATAAAAATATTTGATGACAATAATTTGACAATGTACATATATGTTGAACATACTTGATCGAATATTTGACAGTGTTCACTCTGATGAACAAACAAGTTTAGCGGGAAAAATAAAGTTACTTATAACTCATATATACTTATAACGCACAAAGCACATAGAAAATCAAGTAATAAATACTATTTAATAAATATAAAGCAAGAGATAGTTAGAATTATCTTGCAAAGGATAAAAAATATAAATATTTCACTTAGGAACAATAGGAAGCCCACGCCTAGCCGACATCTTCTCTTCTTTTTAACAAGTGAAAGGGTCTGCCACCAATGTTTTTTATATTTTATACTAATAAATATACTAGAAACTTGCCATACGTAATATAAAATTTGGAAGAATATTAGAAAACAGTGACTCAATATTTTTTTTTTGGTAACGTATATCATAGTGAACAAAATCAAATTAAGGGTAAACGATCAAGAAAGCGGGTAGACAGATATGTCTGAGCACAAAATATGAACACTCGCAGTTACTTCAGTTCTTTCGTGATCATGGCGCTTATAACTGAATATCGAAATATGTGCAACTTGTACGTAATAAAATACATAGTATAAATCCGGTTAATCATAATTTCGTGAGTACTACCTTACATTTACTTTAAAAGTTCTGACATTTTTGTAAGAATTTTAACGAAAGTGCCGACGTAAATACGCCATAAAAAGTTTGTTAAGTCCAAAATTAAACGTGCAAGTGTATTATTACTCAAGATTTAAGTAAAGTTAATATTTATTTCCTCGATATTTTGTTCATATCAGTCTTCTTTTTACATAGCTGAGTACCATACATACATACATATCATCACGCCATATCCCTTGCAGGGTAGGCAGAGAGAACAGGGTGCCAGAGAACACTATCTCTGCATACTTCACTCGCTTCCTCAACATTCATAATTCTCTTCATACACGCTCGCCGGTTTCGGAGACTCTTGACTCCACCTTCTAGGTAGGTTAGTCTCGGTCTCCCTCGGTACCTACATCCTTCCACTTTCGCACTTAGCTGAGTACCAAAACTATATTTAACTGTATTAAATTAGATTTTTTTACGTAAACTTACTACTAGTAAAGGGTAGTAAATACAAACTGTCTTCTTTTAAACGAATTATTTGTTCAGTATGAAGCTGTTGTCTTTTGGTTGTTTGTATTTCAATTACTTGGAGTTGACGTAATATGTACGGTAGAGGATACCATCGTACATATTGTAAAGCTATTGTTACTAATTTTATGACTGACCACCTGCCTGACAACAACTCTTCCTAAGAATGTAATAGTTGACCAAACGACATCAGGTGGAGTCAGCCCAGGTCGACTTTTAGTCGTGTTTTACGACATCCACGAACAAAGTAAGGGTTTATAGTATTCACAGTCGCTACCACGCAGTATTTATAGAATAATAAAACACTTGTTCAAATATTTTCCATAGCAGTGAGTCTATGTGGAGAAACTTCGGTAATTTGATTATCGATTACTCGTACAGTTTGTCGCTGTTACCATATTATTTGCTGAGAATGTAGGTTACCTGTTATAATAATGCTAATGCAGAGAAATGTGAATATTGTGAATTATCTGTTCTGTTACTATAACTAGCAATACGTACCAATTGGAAATATGCATATTTGGACGGATTGTTTTCGTTTTGATCGAAGAAGTTTGGACTATAGGTTTCTATATTCGCCTATGCAATTTGGCAATCTTTATTCTATGCTATTTCACACTGGAGTCAAGAGTCTCCGAAACCGGTGAGCGTGTATGAAGAGAATTATGAACGTTGAGGAAGCGACTGAAGTATGCAAGGATAGAGTACTCTGTTCTCTCCGCCTACCCTGCAAGTGATATGGCGTGATGATATGTATGTATGTATTTCACACTGAATACGGAGTATAAGGCCGGCATATCTGTGACTTTATCTAATTTAACTCGTTCGTTCTCTGAATTCATACGTTTAATTTTAGTCTCGTTCTATCTAATCAAGATCTACAGAACCTCTGTACCAATCCCGGTCCTATCCCTTCCACTTCTCCTTTCATTATCTTTAATTATTTCCTTACTATAGTAGATAGTGACTTGGTTATTGTTGAAGTCCTGGATAAACTGAATGAAGTAGTAGTCGCTACTTACTATCAGGTTGCCTGCTTACTCGTACCACATAATATAATAAGGGCAACGAATTCGGGCTGTTGCTACTTTTTCGACTATGCAGTTCGTGAGTTGTTGTTATTTATTGTATCTGATTCGAATTTATTTTGTTTGATGCAGAATCGTACAGCTTCGCTATACAGGGTGAAGGAAGGTCCCGTGGTGCCTCCCCCACAACCACAGACGAGGCCACCGGCTGGCTTAGCGTGTGCCAGATGTGCTCCATTATCCAGGGTGAGTGCATTATGTCTATTAGCTAACTTCTAACATGTTTAATATTGACTAGCTGTAAATAAATTACTTATCTATAAATATAACATAATTTTGCCATTATACTTTTACAGTTTTCAATTTCCAATATAAGAAACTTTATATACATATTGAGAATTCAGGAAAGTTAAGGCAATTTTTTTTTAAATATATAAAGAATCTTAATACATATATATTCACAGCTGTATTGTTTTATTCCTTCTCAGTTTATATGCGTCCCAATTTTGCTTTCGGGTCACGTTTACTGTTCGAGGAAAAATAACCCACTATATAACATTGATCAGACGGGTTGGCATAGCCCTTTATGTCGAGCTTTTCTTATCTTGCATTCATGTTATTTGCAGAGCGTAGCCCTGAGTCATCTTATATGGCATTCCCGAAACAGAAATGGCGTAGCGAATTGTGTTCTTATACCGTCACTACAGGTAGTGGCCCAGCCGTACTATGCTCTTCCGTGCTTTTAATCGATCATCAGATTGAATAACTCCTAGTTTCGTGCGTAGCGCACTTTACGATTGCGGTACAATAGATGCTGTAACTATGACAGCATGCGCCTTATACATTACTGGCCATACACGTTTATAAATATAATTTGTCCTTTGACTCACGCCCGAAAAATAATAACGATTAGAATAAGGCACAACACAAATGATGATGAGTGTTTTCTTGCCACCCTGTGTCTTTGCGTCTTTTCCTCGGTAATTTTTTCGCTACTCGACCTATATGTAGTTGGAGTGTAACATTGTTCTCTGCCGATAATTTTCTTCACTGCAGAACTTTGCTCTGGAACCACACAGTGTACTTGCAATATTATATAATCACGATAATATAATTAGTCTGTATTAAAAAATATATATTAGCTCTTGTAAGGCCACGTTCCCCCATCCATTTGGGTATTATTTTATTAAGATTTGTCTTTTTAGTTATTAAAATTATATTTTATTTTAAAGTTATGATGTAATTTTATTTTAATAATTTGTATCATATACTTGATTGTCAGTTTTTGAGCAATTTTATAAAAATTAAAACATTTTGAATCTTTTGTTTGCTTTATAAAGTACAAGGTTTTAATAAGTATCTATATACTAAATAGATATATAATTTTATTTGTATATTTTTTATTATAATATAAAAACCATAAGGTATATTACTTACTAGTAACTACACTTATTAGTATATATGTGTATTCATTAAAATCTATCATTGTCTTTTTTTTTCTTTATATACATACACACACATACAATACAATACACATTACATTATGATTGCTATTTTTGGTTTCCTCTTTGAACTTTTCTACCCAAACGGCGGTTCGTCGACGTCTTATGCCCATTACACATTTACATTTCAATGTGTTTATTCTTCTCAATATGTTGTTTACACACGTTCTTCAATGGATTTACATATTACGGATTTTTCTCAGAAAAAAACTGCCGATCGCTTCTTATCTATGGTATTTTGAATTTCTTTAAAAGTTAAAGGAGTAAGAATACAATTGTGTTTCTTTCTTTTGTGAAGTAGGCCTAATCCCAATATTGAGAGGTATATAGATTGAGGAAAAGAATAGACCAATAATATGAACTGTAAATCAATAAGTAGAAAATATATTACCAATATTTAAGTAAGTTAACGTGAAATCTTTGTAGTAATCTTTTTACTTTTCTACAAACTTGGAATTGAAATATCATTAATAACAATTGCGTTGGATCTGCGACCATTTCTGGTACGCTTGTTATTCGCACTGGCACGTGTTTCAAGCGTACGGATTTAGTTTTATTAAGTTATTTATAATTTGTGATTCATTATTGTATTAAGTGATCTTTATGATATATTTAAACACCTGCATTGTGGATTTAGTCAAAATTCATCTCAACCCAAGCATGCTGTATAAATCGATGATAATAAAATAAAGAGAAATTCGTAAAATAATATTTTATTTAATATGTGCTGTTTATTGTCATCTCAGCCCACTGTTGGGCTCGAGCCTCCTCTGTAATGGGACGGAAATTGACCTACCACACCACTCTGGTCAGGCGTGTTGGTATAGGGTTTGGTTTCGAGTTTTTCTTCTCTTGCATAGATGTTATATGCGTTTTATATCCCTTAGTCATCTCTTACGATCACCCACGTGTAAGACAGGGGGTGGTGGATTGTATTCTTACTCCGTCACCACAAGGAAAATAATATTTGTATCTTACTTGTAATATAAAGGCGAAAGTTTTAAATTATGAATTAATTAAAATAACGCCCTTCTGTGCCAAGTGTCACAGGTTCGATTTTCAAACAGGATAATACTTTGTACGACACAAATTATTGTTAGACTGAATGTAACTTGTGTTGATTATATATTTGTAAAAACCCTGCAATGCAAGGCTTAATTCCTTAAAGCAGGGTGTTGTTTCAATTAAAAAATTGCCAAAATATACATAATAATAAATTTTAGGAACGTCGCCAGAATTCATGGAATCGAAAGCTGTCTTGGCATGTACTGTGGAACTGGTTAGTTCTGCGTAAATTATTACTCACAATGTTGGGATTATATATTAAAGAATTCTAAATTCGTTCTAGCTCCATAACAACACAATTATTTTCCTCATCATCATCCTGGTGCATATACGCCTCATTACGAGGTTCACCTCCACAATAAGTGGGCAATACTAAGCTTCGTTTGCGTCCGAAGGAGGGTTGACGTCTGGCAGGCGGCCGGTCATAAAACTATTGCCTATAACTTTTACAATATGTACTATGAAAGAAGAGTACATATTGTATCGAGGCTTACTCCTTAGGGTAGAGTGTTCTTTAAAATAAACTGAGAGCCTCAGTATTTTGAAAAGTCTGTTCTAGATCATAAAAAATTCAATACTCTCTGTGTAAGGAACATTTCTTAGAATATATTTTAATGAAACATTATATAGAATTGAATAATTTAAACTAATGTAAGTTAATTATATAAGTGAGGATATTGGTCCCTAAAATACAGCATAATTATGCTAGTTTAGAGGCCAAAGATTTTGTCTATCTTATTAAATTATTGTTATTATTGAAGAAGAATAATTTTGACTGTAATTGGAACGACGCGAGCGAAAACACACGGCAGCTGTGTTATAAAAACAATGACTTGTGTGCTCTATAAATTAGAAGTAAATAATAAGAAATGGATGGTTATGACATCGTGACTCCAATGGTTCGGACATGTGGGAAGAATGCCGAACGAACGTCTTGTTAAGAAGATATACAATGCGAAAGTGGAAGGATGTAGGTACCGGGGGACACCGAGACTAACCTACCTAGACCAGATTGGTCACGTACTGACGGAAGGTGGAGTCAAGAGTCTCCGAAACTGGCGAGCGTGTATGAAGAGAATTATGAATGTTGAGGGAGCGAGTGAAGTATGCAAGGATAGAGTTCTCTGGCACTCTGTTCTCTCTGCCTACCCTGCAAGGGATATGGCGTGATGATATGTATGTGTGTGTGTGTATTATTATTATTGAAGAAGAATAATTTTCACTGTAATTGAATCGATACGAGCGAAAACAAATACGGAAGCTATTATAAAAATTTTGAGTTGAATGCTCTATAAATTAAAAGTAAATAATAAGATAATACAAATACTTCATCTACTTCCCCAATTATAATTATTCCAAATGTTTGTCTTCATTCAAACTACGCAATTTATACTAGATAATATTGTTATCAAATATTTTAAGTAGTTATGCATGTTTGTATTATCAGTTATTATTATTATTTTTTAATTTATATTATTTGTCCAGAAATAGTTGACATGTTTTTTTTTTATTCTTCCATGTTAGGACTTTGATCTGTGTCACGGACATAATTGACGTACTATTAGAACTAGATAAGTTGTGATGATCCAGTTTAGTTTTTATTAGTGTCACGTTTCCGAATGGATTGTTTCCCTTTGTGATGGTTGGGTTGAGAATATTATGAATCGTCACCTTCTTTCTCATGTCTGTCAACCAATCCTTACTTTGCTCGTGGATGTCGTAAAAGACGACTATGAGCCTTATAACGACCTGGGCCAACTCCATCTGATGCCGTTTGGTCAACTATTACATTCCCAAGAAGGGTTGACGTCTGGCAAGCGGCCGGTCATAAAACTATTGTCAATAACTTGTACAATATGTACTATGAAAGAAGAGTACATATTGTATCGACCCCAAGTAATTGGGATAAGAGTAGGAGAATGATGATGATGACCTTCTTTCTCATGGGTATATTTAAAAGCCGGCTAAGCGAGGACCATGGCAATGTTGTGAACTTGTACGACTGTGGAAGATGATTGATAGACGGATGGATGGCAAATAATCAACTTATAACTGCTTAACATTATCATTCTCCTGCTCTTATCCTAATTATTTGGGGTTGACGTAATATGTACTCCTTGTACATCGTAGATATTTCAAAAGTTTAATAATCGGCCGCCTGCCTGACGTCAGCACGCTTTTGGAATGTAAAGTAATTGGCCCAGTTCGATATAAAGGTCTTAGTCGTCTTTTACGACATCCACGAGCAAAGTAAGGGTTGATACTATTTATAGCCCCAGAGCAATAAGATCTTAACAAGCACCCGTTTGATAGACATGTTGCGAAAGACCATTAGATGAGATCATTTTACCTTATTTACTTATAAAAGCGTCGTGAACAATACGATTGTTATTAGGTAAACCTAATACTTATGAAGAGAGAATATTATATATATATATATATATATATATATATATATATATATATATATATATATATATATATATATATATATATATATATATATATATATATATATATATATAATATTATATAATACTTACGGAGACTGATACTAACCTTCCTAGACCAGATCGGTCATGTACTAAAGGAAAATGTTGAGGAAGCGAGTGAAATATGCAAGGATAGCGTTCTCTGGCACTCTGTTCTCTCTGCCTACCCTGCAAGGGATATGGCGTGATGATATGTATGTATGTAATACTTATGAATGAGTAGCCGTAGTCTACTCCTATCTCATTAGGAAGGTGTGAGTTTATTTTTGTATCTATTTGTATGTCGTCCGCGTTGTTGGTTCATTTAAATTCATTTCAATTGCCAATGCGTATTTGAATTCTAGGTCAGGAAGTCGGATGACCTTTAGCTAGAATAGACTTCAATAGCGTTACAACATACTTTCTTTTCAACTTTTATTTTAACTACACCATTTAAATACTTTGAGTTAGATCTCGATGTTTCTGATCGTCCTACTGCCTTTGTTCCTACTCATATCATCGTCTCAGCTCATATATGTGTGTCCCATTGTTAGGTTCGAGCGAACTCCATAATGGGAGAGAAATTTTACAAGTTTTGAAAATAGTAAATTTTATGCTCTTTTCGAATTTCAATTTATCACCTAGTTAGCTATGCCGCTGGCGCTTCCTTATTGAAAAATTGGCGTCTTTCCAACTCGTTCTACCACATAAACATTAATATACAAAATTAAATTTAAAAAAAATCCTACAATTTATGCCTGTACCAATTTAGCGTAAAATTAATAGTTTCGGCGTACGAGCGCTACAAAATGCAATTCAACACGCGTTTTCGCTGAATTACTCGTTTGCGCACACTACTTTCAGGTACGGAAAACTTTCCAGGTAAAACACCAGATGATTGGATTAATATGAGTTGGTGACAATATAACATATTTTCTTGCTTGCTTTGTAAATTTCTCATTCATATTTCATTTCATTATTCTTTGTAGTCAGTAGAATTATTTTTTTTTGTTATTTTAAAAGTGATTTGTGACGATAAAGCGCATTCTGAGTGGGCACAAAAATTTCATTTAGTTGTTTGAGGATGTTGACGTAAACACGGCTCGAAATTCCTCAACAGTGGGAGAGAAATTGACCTAATACTACTTTTATAAAACGGGTTGGTATAGAGTTTTATTTAGAAATTTTCCTCTTTTGCAGTGTTGCTGGAGTCCTTTAGTCTTCCTTTACGATCAACCGCGGTAAAGGAAAGGGTCAGGATTATTGTATTAATAGTCCGTCACCACGCATTTATTTGGATTATCTAATGTTCTTTTTATGACGACATACGAAGTATATAATATTTTGATACCTCAATATGTTGCGAGGTGTCGTACAATGTTTTCTTGAACTCATGAACACACGACAAATCTGAGGCAAACATCAGTTCTAGTGCGATTTAGCAAGTGCTTACCACGGCCAGTGTATATTCCCTTTCTATTATGAATAAAGTCTATGTACATAAAAGCGTTATATATATAAAACATACCGAAGAAGAAAGTTATGTTATAAAAGACAATACCAATTTTAAATTGACAACCTCTCGCGCATTGTGTTTTGGTAACGCCCACAAAGACGTATCGTTTGCTCGTTTAATTGATTGTGTTACGTGTCATTTTGCTGTGTTTGTCCGGCATTCAGGTAGATTGTTGTCAAGCGGTATCATTTTTAAATTAAAATATATGTATATATCTGACCTTGTTTTCACCTTTACGTGCGATGTTAAACAATTGACGTAATTTCTTTGTGTATTTCGTCATCGTAATCTTTTTTGATGTATCTCTGTTGTTTACTTTCAATAGTGTTGCATAAGAAAATATTTTTTTTTTATTCGCTTTTTTTTTGTGTGTTGGCGGGGAAAGAATTAAACGGGCTCTTCCTTTTTATTACTGCAAGAGATAGAAATCTTGTAATACGCTCATATTAATCTGTCTAGCAAGCGTAGTGTAACTATGTGCTCTCATCTGGAGGAGCCCATGACCGAAAAGTGGGACATATCATCTTTCTTCTACTCTTATCCCAATTACTTGGGGTCGAAAACAATATGTATTTAGTTTTCTTTACATATGTTATTGTAAAAGTTATTGGCAATAGTTTTACGACCGAACGCTTATCAGACGTCAACCCTCTATGGGAATGTAATTGTTGACTAAACGGCATCAGATAGAGTTGGCCTAGGTCGTTATAAGGCTCTTAGTCGTATTTTACGACATCCACGAACAAAGTAAGGGTTTGGTAGTATTCGTAGCCGCTACTACACAGCTTAAAGTGGGACATATATGGATATATGGGTTGAAAAAAATAAGAAAATCGTTTTAGTTACTGTCTTTAAGACTCCCCATCAGTTATTATTTTATCTGCTTATCAGTCAACAACACTAGATATTACGATTTTAAATAAAATAGATCTGTACGTGTAGCTATGAGCTGATAATAAAATTTACGTATTGTCTCTAGAGGAAGTAGGGGTAATATTATTCCCAAGATAAACAGAATATCTTAATATATATAAATTACGTGTCACGTTGTTTGTCCGCGATGGATTCATAAAGTACTTAACTGATTTTAACCAAATTTGCACAGCAAGTGCAGTTTGATCCAACTTAAAAGATAGGATAGCTTAAATCTCAATTTATAGTAATATTATTTTATTGCAAATTATATGTCTAATATTTGACAGTCAAAATCATATGTTATATCAAAAGGATTTTAAAAGATGGCGGAATCTGTTGACTGGATTCAGTAAGTATTTAATAGATGGCGCTATGTTAAATGTACAAACGCTTCATGTAAGCTAAAATTTGTTAGAATAAACAAAAAGTTTTACTGAAGCTAACCTAAGCCACAGTAACGCGTGGCCTGGTCTGCTAGTAACTAATATTTTCTTTGTTTGTTTTTTTTACGTTTCATTGTTTGATCGTGCCATAACAAAGTAATTGTCTTGAATTCGATCCACAGTACAAAGTACACGAGACAAACAATCGGCGTACCTACTTATGTATCTGTGGCATTAAGGCTGACCAATGTTTATTGATAAAGTTGACAACTAAGTAAACCTATATCATACCAATGTCCACCTATACACAGTGACCTTTTTAAAATAGTTATTACCATAAACGCCACGCCACAATTGGCGATTACAGTTTGTGTTATAGCTTTGCCAGGAATGTGCTGCCAGCGATTATTCTCGTGTCCACTTACGTCCTTTCTTGCCAGCGATCCCTAGAATTGCCAGCTCGTCATCTCAGTTCATATAAATCCCACTGTTGGGTTTGGGCCTCTAATGGTAAGGAAATTGGCTTATTATACCACACTGGTCAGACGTGTTGGTATAGGGGTTTTTGTGAAATTTTCCTTTTTTTTTTGGCGACGGGTTAAGCAAAACGCCATAGGCCCGTCCTACAACATACCTTTCGACGCCATAGGCCCGTCCTACAACATACCTTTCGACGCCGTAGGGGTGGGTCACTGCGACGTGTTCTTTTCTTCAGTGACCTATCCGGCGTTTTAGCCTCGCGGGTATCCTCTCGGTGTGAAATTTTCCTACCCTTGCATCTACATTATCTACATGTCAAACTTCAATCGCCTTCTACAACATCCACCTAGAAGAGAGGTGGTGAATTTATCACATATGGTGATATACTTTGTCATAATTTATTTCAATAATAAACATCAACTTTGATCCCTCCTTTCGTATCTAATGCGGTCATTTGCGATGCCTTTGTGATGTACGGCATATCTTTCGTCCTTGATATGCGCTATCAATTAAACTTTGAACACCCAGCTGCTTTGTTTCCGAGAAAGATAAATAATATATGAATGAAATAACTTTAATAAAGTTTCAATTGCATTTATGAAGTTTTTATACTATTGTATTCATTAAATTCAAGCAAACTGTCTTATTTCTTAATTGTAAAAGACAATACCCAGCACTAAGGAAATAAATCCTTGTATTGCGGGTGACCTCACAAACTTATAATTTAACGGACACAAATATTCAGATCAACAATAATTTGTAGATCGTACAAAGTATTATCGTATGGGGATGATGCGGATATGAAGTTTCGGATTTGGATGCGGATACGAATATGAGAATAACATGGTTTTAGATATTGGATTTTTAAAGATATATAAAAGGGAAATGCTGAGTGTGATAAGCGTATCTTCCCCTTCTGAAAAGGTTTACGCTAGCCTTGCTTTTCTGTTCTATCGTGTCTCATGCAGATGGTATGATCTGAACACCAGCTCATGCAGTCTGAGGCGACGAAAGCGGCGTGTGGCCCCATAACTTACCGTGTTCCTCCCTCATTGCTATCGGGCCGGCCAATGGTACCGCTTCCTTGACCTTCGTGACCGACCCGGAAAGATACCGACCCTATCCAAAATTATTTGAACCTTTTATACTGGTTTGCGTTACGGTTTCTCGGATATATTAGATAGTTTCCGTTACGGAGTTCTGTAACATCGTTATTGTCCTGCATGGGAGTTGAACCCGCGACTCTTGGTATGATAGATAAGACACCAAACTTAACCACTACGACCTATGCAGTCAACTTTGTAATAGGGATTCTGTTGTCTCCTGAATGCTTACTAAGTCCAATAAAGTATTTCACATATCTGAAATCGCTTTATTCGTGTGGTGACGGAGTAAGAATACTATTCACCATTCTTTATCTTACCCGGGGGTGATCGTAAGAAACTAATAACACATATAAAACGCATATAACATCTATGCAAGATAATGGAAACTCAAAACAAAACCAACACATCTGACCAGCGTGGTATAAGAGATTATTTTTCCTCCCAATACAGAGGAGGCTCGAGTCCAACAATAGGACATATATGAGCTGATATGATGATAATCTGAAACCAAGTCAGAACTAGTGTAGTATAAAAATAATCTACTATCTAATCTATCAAAATATTTATACAAAGAATATTTGCATCGAAACGAATGTCCGTGATTAAGAGATTAGTTGATAAACTTAGTGCACTAGCACTTTCACCTGTTCAATCATTCTACTAAACTGATTGTAATAATTAGAACGACATTAATCCATGCGAATTCTAGATAACATTGCTTGTACATCCTATTTGTTATCTGATAAAAGTAATTATATTTATTATTGCTGTATCTGTGCACGGATAATTAAGAATATTGTTATGGACGTTTTCACTAACCACTCTTAAATTGTAAGCAGTACGTAAGCTAATTTAATCATCATCAATATCTCAGTTCATACAGGGTGGAAGTGGACCGCTCCCGAAAACAAAGACAGGTAACCCTACTAGTCCTATTGGTAATGATAGGCTAGAAAAAAATCGATTCAGTTAAAAAAAAAAAAATTCACATCGAATTTTAAGTTCTTTTCACATTCCATCGTATTAGGACAGTACCATGTAACGATAATTCCATAAAAAATACGTAACTTTACTCAGAAGAGAAAAGAAGCAATCTATTCAAAACTCACGATCATATGTTCAAGAGACCAAGGACCTCGCGTGGCAAAAAAAAACATTTTCTCACTATTGGACTCGGGCCTCCATCATAATGGGTGGTAAAATGACCTATTATATCCCTCTGTTCAGACGTGTTGGTATAGGATTTTGTTTCGACTTTTACTACTTACTTCTACTACTTACTTTAATAGTGGTAGGACCACGCTGTGGACAGTTCTCTGTCTACAGCCGCGGGCTGGTCCGTCCGTGGTAGTACCACACTTTCGCAGAAGATCGACGTGTGAGTAATGGCAATGTGCTATTGCGCTTCGTTTGGCGAGCGAGAGAGCCGGAAGCCCAACTGGGATGTGTTTGGGATTTGTATTGGTATTGCAGCGGCCTAGCTATAGCTTTAGTTATAACAAAGGTCCATGGGCGGCAGTGACACTTACCATCAGGTGTGCTGTCTGCTCGTTTGCCACCATAAGCTATAGAAAAAAACCTCTTGCATGTTATATGCGTTTTATATCCCTTAATCGTTTCTTAAGATCACCCACGGGTAAGATACAGGCTGGTTAAATCTATTCTTACTCAGTCATCACAAGAACTTACCAATGTAAACGACATATAAAATCAATGTTACTTATCAAATATATCGATTTAGGTATTATCTAATTCTTCAATTAAAACATTAAAAGACTTGATTAACGTCAATATCGCCTCTCGTTTATATTATTTCTTTAGGTGTCACTTAAAATGTGGGGTGGTGTGAAAACGACCATGTTATAACGACACCCCATATACTGATGTGTTATGACTACAATGTATCACCACGGCTTTAATTACATTTCACAAATCACGGCTGAGTGACACCCCAAGCTATTAGTAGCCTTCTTCTGAACAAACTTAAAACTATTTTCGTCCACCTGCCGGGCGTTCCACGAGAAAATGAAGGTATTTTTTTGGCTGTGTATAGCTTTAACAGCTGTGCTCGGAGTACGGTTGAGTGCTGAAGGCTCAACCCGTTAAGAAATTTATGCAACGGTGACACATTATTAAGAGCAATAATAACTGGTTAGAAGATTACCAAATGAAGGCAGCAATACTCCTAATAAACTTACAATAATTTTTATTCTTTTGGCAAGTGCGATCGCCAACCCGTCTTCTAAGCTGGCATTATCCCCATAAGCTGATGGATGGATGGCACTAATCCACATGAACACACACAGATGAACGTCACGGATGGTTCACTTAATCTTTCAAGCGGGCAAAAAATAAGTAGAGGTTGTTTTATACCTCGTCTCAATTACTAAAGTTACAACACGGAGAAAGTGCAACACAAATAATTGAATTTTTTGCTTAAATACCAGTTGTACGATTATCTAATTATTTTTTTTAATCATTAAAAAATTTAAACTTACTATTAATCAAAATATGAAAGTATTCCAATTGGTACGGTTGCGAGGTTTTCTATTAAATCGTAGTTTTTAGAATATATACACAAATATTTTATCTATACTCTTTTAATTGATTAGTTATAGTCGTCCCGATTAAATAATACGAATTACCAATTGACTCAGATTTATTTTTATATTGTTTTTATTTATTACTATCAAATTCCAGCAGTTTCACATCCGCGTAATACGCGGTTCCTTGGGAATACGTGGATAGAATAATATTACTCGTTGATAATGATTTGAACATTGGTGGGATATTTTTCTCAATTTTGTATAGTGGTTAATCCGTGTAGGCGTAAACAAACAAAAAAAGAAACTCATAGGGATATCATAGGAACTTAATTGGTACCGATCAAATAAATGTGTACTCAAGTTCACTCGTAACTAGTTAGGAATACAAGATAATGCTGTGAGATATAAAGTTAATTTGTAATGTTATGTCCAAAGTCTTAATGACTGGAGCTAAATTTTTCTACTACTAACGTTTTTGTAGAAATACACAAAAGCTTTTGCAAATATGGAATCAATTTGTGTGAAGCGAGGGACTTTTCAAATATGAAATTAATGGATACAAGTTTCACTACACTTTCAGACCTTTCATTTGTGGGTTGCATTAAGCACCTGGTGGTAAGTGTTACAGAGATTGCAAGTGATATCCCTTAGTCGTCTTTTACGACACCCACGGACAAGAAAGTGGATGGTGAATGGTATTCTTATTATATCATCATACAAAAAATGGTGAATAATGTAACTTACTCATCAGACCAATAATTTACATATTGTTTTGCACGAAAAATGCCAATGTAGGTCATATGAATTAATTGAGATTTTAACCTTTAGATGATCTAGGTACATTAATGCAAATTGGGCAGGCATCCCATGTGGTGGTAACTGGTAACTGCCGTTCATTGACTTCTGAGTACCAGGGGCACAGCGAAATTGCTGTTTACCCTGATGTGGTGTAAGGGCTCCGTTAAATTGATGCAAATTTAAGAAAGAATCGCGTAATCATTATCATCATCTCAGCTCATATATGTTCTGCTCCAGCTCTTGGGCTCGAGCCTGCTCGATAAACGGGAGGGAAATTGACCTACTATACCACGCTGGTCAGACGTGTTGGTATATAGTTTAGTTTCGAGTTTTCCTTCTCGTAATAACTCATTATAAAACTACGTAAAATGCAGAAGATTTAGTGAATTCTGATGTTTGTGTGAATATTACACATTTGAAATAAAACTATTTTACTACTGTATGACTGACTGATTGCACTCCCAAGACAATGGACACTGTAATGTTTGAAACATCGGCCAATTACAAATCATATATAAACGCGGTAAAATCCGTAAAAATTGTTTATTTTTCAAATGCGTATCTAATAATGTATCGTATTTTTCGTGTCGGGTATCATGAATACAGTTTGGAGAACTTCTTAATCGGGTTATATTTGCTCCAAACTTAAGTTAATGTTAGATAGAAGTTATCTATAATAGTCTAATAGTAACATTAGTTAATTCGCCTTTGGTGGCAAACGAGCAAGCAGCACACCTGATGGTAAATATTACTGCCGCCCATGGACCTTTGCATAACCAGGGGTATAGCTAAGCCGCTGCCTACCAATACATATCCCAAACCCACCCGGTTGGGCTTCCGGCTCGCTCGCACACCCAACGAAGCGCAATAGCACATTGCCATTATACTCAGACGTCGATCTTCTGCGAGAGTGTGGTACTGCCTCGGACGAACCGGCCCGCGGCTGTAGACAGAGAACTGCCAACAGCGTGGTCTGCCACTACTGATGTAATGTTATGTTATCTATCTAATATCTTTAAACGAACAATTCTTGTATATTTATATATTTCCTGAATCTCGGAAACGGCACCAACAATTTTCTTGAAATTTAGCATGCAGAGGGTTCCGTGGACGACTAATCGATCTAGCTAAGTTTCACATGTAGAAAATATTGTTTTGTCAATATTTTCAGGCAATGAAAAATATAATTTTGCGTTGGCTGATAACTGTTGAAATATGAAGGCAAATTTTAACGCTGTCATTAAGACAACCTCTATTGAATAATCGAGGCCGGTTCGGATCCTTATTTTCTTTTTTATTACTTTTGCCTTTTAAGTTTTTTTATTATTATTATTATTTATTTAATTATTTTTATTATATTTAAATATATCTTCAAAACACACTAAAAAGAAAATACCGAGCGATAACTCGGTCATCCAGATATTAATGATAAAATGTACAGTTTAATGTTAAATCTTAGCGTAATTATTACAGTTGTTACTGTAACAATGGTTGGACATGCTGGATAATATATGTGTATAATATGAACTCTAATGTATTATATTTAAATCAAATAAATATATTCTAGTCAACTAGTGAACAATAACAATAGCCGTAACGATTTCTGTTGTTTACGCAAGTGTTACAAATATGAACAATATATTTTATTTTTACGCGTTTTATTTGAATTTGATATTTAGTTTCCCCACTGCTGTGTGGTAGCGGCTACGAATACTACCAACCTTCACTTTGCTCGTGGATGTCGTAAAAGACGACTAAGAGCCTTATAAAGACCTGGGCCAACTCCATCTGATGCCGTTTGGTCAACAATTATATTCCCAAGGAGGGTTGATGTCTGGCAAGCGGCCGGTCATAAAGACATTGCTAATAACGTTTACAATATGTACTATGAAAGAAGAGTACATATTGTATCGACCTCAAATAATTGGGATAAGAGTAGGAGAATGATGATTTAGTTCCCCCACGTTTCGAACACTTCGGGTCATGGGCAAGGCGGCCAACTATATAATAAGTCAAAACGGGACACTCACCGCTATCCACAAAATTGAGGATTTTTTGGTGGTGTACTTAAGTTAGAAACAAGCAACACTACTACTGCATTAACATTTATTTTTAAAGTCATACGTATTTTTCACATGAGTGGTTTACTAGTTCTAGGTTTTAGTTCAGACTGTCTAAAAAGTTTTCACAGGTTCCCATATTAAATTTTATAATTAGCACTGCACGTAACGTTTCTACTTTCAGTGACGATTTTTCGGATGACCATAAGCTATTCATTAAGGAAAATACTCGTTACGTAGGAGCGTTAGTTCCTGGCAAACAAAGAAGGTACTGGACTATGACCAGGCAATTTTGTGTTGGTATTCCGTTGTCTTTGAAATTTTTAAACACTTCTATCCATCGTTGTTCTGTATTGCTATTCATCTCCTCCCATCTATTTAGGACATCGTTATTCACATAATTCGCCGCGTAACTTATTTTTTCGAACAAACTATCTTCTTTTAATCCATGTGGAATACTTTTACGTGAGCGGGACGATGGGAATACGGGGACATGCGGGACGCATTAGTTGATTTGCCGGACTATTTTATTAAATATTGCAAGGCGGGATTACAATTGTCATTACGGGAGGGTCGCAGAATGCAGGACAGTTGGCCGCCTTAGTCATGGGCAGATTATAAAATATTTTTATTTCCTATTACGATTATATCTAAAATACTTAAAGCCCTTTGCGTTATCCAAAAATGAATTCTTTGTAAAATATGAACAAAACAAATTCAAATTTTTATTAGCAAGTATTTTCAATAGACTAATGTAACTTTTAATATAAAATGGAGGAGAGGAAGGAAAAACCACCACTTTCCCACGGTTAATCAATATACCGTACACCTCAAAAAAGAAAGGAATACGGGATGGGATCTAGGTGGAATAGGATATAAGGAAATCTTACTCCTGTGATGAGCATCGCCTCCAGAACTTCTACTTGCAATTTTCCGCAGAACTTCGAATAAAGATTCGACACGTGTTTCGCCTCTAAACGAGGCAATCTCAGGACGGTTCGGCTTCAAATTATATTATAATGTAACTTTGTAATACTCTCAAATACTTTTATCACCAAACTAGCTCGGCCAGAAGCTTGGCTTATATGCGATTATTTATATAATTATTGTTTTTATTTTATTTGAACCCATCACAAGTTTTGTTATCTCATCAATTGTCATCACAACGGTGACTTAGAATGCTTGATTGCCAATGTCATTATCTCTCAATAAGTGGTGATGATCAATTTAAGGTAACACTTACAGACGAACAAAGGAGGAAGCTACGTATAAAATGCATAGCGATAACATCGAATCTACTTCCGCTTCATTGTTATTGCATGTAGGACACGGATTGCGTGACCTAAGCATGCAGATCGCATACAACACGAGATTTATATTTAACGATATAATATCCATACGAATGCTCTATTTTTTTTTTAATAATATAGGTATAGTCTGTGCCGTGTGGTGACAGAGTAAGAATATAAATCACCACCCCTATCTTGTCTTTGGGTGTTGTTAAGGCGACTAAAGGATGTGATATGCTTATAACATCTATGAATGTCCCTCCCATCGAGGAGGCTCGAGCCAAGCTGTGGGGCATAGAAGATAGCTAAGGTCACATAGAAGCAATATTATATTATTCATCTTAGGAAATATAGCCGTAGTAATATAAAAAAAATATGTCTAGTTTTTATTCCTTATTGTAGCAAACGAGCAAGCAGCACACCTGATGGTAAGTGTCACTGCCGCCCATGGATCTTTGCAATACTAAGGGTTATAGCTAGGCTCCTGCCTACCAATAAAAACTCCAAACCCACACAGTTGGGCTTCCGACTCTCTCGCTCACCGAACTGCCATTACTCAGACGTCGATCTTCTGCGAGAGTGTAGTACTAGCCCGGACGGACCGACTCGCGGCTGCAGACAGAAAACTTTGAACAACGTGGTCCTACCACTATTTCGTAAGCCTTGTGATCGAATGGTATCACCATTCGATCACAAGGCTTACGAAATAGTAGTAGTAGTAATTCGAATCCTAATTGTTTTGTAATAGTTTTTATATTTACTCCGAGTATTAAAATTTTAAATAAAACTATTCAATGTTATATGAGGATTCCCATGACCATGCTCGCTATAAAGTGTTTGAAACGTTGGACAGTTAAAAATAAATCTGTAATAATAGTTTTATTCCTAATCATATTTGTTTTAGAATGACTGCTGCCACTGAGAAACAGCCCAAACAACACGTTCTTCAGCAGAAATTAAAATTTAGTCTGTGTCTTAATTATTGTTTAAAGTCAGAAACTTCTCAACTATCCAAGCAAATTTTACATCTATTGAAATTATGTTCTATTAAAAATAATAAAAAATAATAAAAGTGCGTGCATACAAAGTACACATTTCAGAAGTGAAACTTCTTTGGAGCATTAATTTTAAATCTCGTTTTCATACATCAACCAATAGCGTTTATTTTTTCTCGATCTCCTTTTCTCTCTCGCTCCATGGCTATGTGGCGTTATGCGACGTTCTTCCTATCTTACTTTCCCTCAATCTTTCTCGCTAGCTCTTTCCCACCTTTCGCTCCATGGCACTGTGCGTGATGCGACGTTTGCTCTATGTTACTCTTTCTCAGTCGCTTGCTCCCTACTCTCGCTCCATGGCTATGTTCTTCATGTTACGTTCGCCCTTTCTCACTCTTTCAATCGCTCTCTCCCTCTTCTTGGACAAACACGTTCCACATTTTCTTGTCACTTTATTGCGTTTCATTTGTAAAAAAACGAAGTTCTATTTTAATTATATAATTTTTTTCTGCCTTAAGCGATTTTTATCGTTATATTTTAGCCAATTTGCAAAATATCTTTATAAATTATAGCCTATGTGTTATTCTGATGTGCAAGCTATATTACTATAAAGTTTCATCAAAATCCATTCGGTAGTTTTTACGTGAAAGAGCAACAAACATGTTCACATCCATACATTATTACAAACTTTCACGTTTATAATATTAATAGGATATACAATTCAACTAGACTACCAAAACTTTAGGGCCCCGAGCTCGAACGCGAGCCGGCCGCGCGGCGACACGAAATTAATTTCGTTGCGCATTATTTTGATTTTGCTATATCTCTTAAGGTATTATTGATTTAATTTGCATGGTCTGGAGGAAAAAAATTATCTTCATGAAATGCTCAAGCCAACTAATGTATTTAAAATGATAATGATTAATACAGTATTTGTGTAAATAGCTTTTCAATTATCGTTTTATAATAGGCCATTTTTTAAAGTATTAAAATGGATATAGTATGTTATCCTTAAGAGATAGACATATACCATCGCGGACTTTTTTGTAGGCCTTTTTAAGCTGTATAATACTGTAGTACTTTATTTTGATCTATTTCGTAGGGTTCAGCCAGCGTTTGCAATGTAAGCGCAAAATAATGTGTTTATTTACGACATCACATTAGAAACCTCTAAAATTATCAGTGTTTCTCTACTACATTATGCGTATATTATACATATAAACCTTCCTCTTGAATCACTCTATAAAAAAACCGCATCAATATCCGTTGCGTAGTTTTAAAGATTTAAGCATAATTAGGGATATAGGGACAGAGAAAGCGACTTTGTTTTATGTTGTGTGATTACAAATTTGTTGTGTCGTGACAACTTTTGGTCTTAATTTTTTCCCTCTAAGCCCCCTTTCGCAACGCGCGATAAGGAACTTCGTTCCAAAAAAATACTCTCATGCGCGCAAAGAAGTTTCACTTCAAAAATGAGTAGAGATGTGTAATAATATGTAATAGGAGAATAGTCTTTAAAATATACCAAACTAATATAACATAGTCGAAAACGAACACTTTTTATGAATCATTTGTGTACTTAATTATGGCCTCTAACCACATCAACCAACTCGGACTTCAGCTTTTGCGTCATATTAACAAAAAAAGATTCTAATGTTATTAAAAATAATAATTTTGTATCTCCTTGTAATTTATCTAATACGAGCACTACTATAAAACAGATATTATGTTATTGTTGGAATGCCTGAATATCAGAGACTCGCATTCTCTTTTCGACGATAAAGGGTGAGATGTGGGACTCTGATGACGCCATCTTAGCGTTGGAATACCATCTTTGGAAATCATTAATGTATGAGAGATCTCGAATAGTTTTCATGTATACAATTTGAACGTTCCAAATTATATATGGATAACTATATTTCTTTTTAGACAGCATCTCATATTAAATGATTAATCCTTGTCTCGCTAAATTCTTCAATGATACTAATAACAGTAATAACGGATACAATTTACATTTCAGACTCGGAGCAATAATTTGCGAATCGCATATAAAAATATCCAGCCAAAATACCGACCAATCTGTTTATAAAGTCAGTACTTAGACCAGTTTCTTCGTCTATAATTCAAGCTATTATTACTATGACAATTGCTAAAGGGTAATTTAACGGATATGGGAATCGTAGGCATATCAAATAGATATTTATATACCTACAACACGTACACTATGAATAATTGGATGAACCGTTATCTTTGCAAGTTTATTGACTGTTTCGTACGTTGAACTTGCGTAGGCTTGTTTTATGTATAGATTTGCACTAAGATTCTTTACAAACAAATAATGCTCGAACTGTTATAGTGTATCAGACTTGAGAAATGGAGACTTAATATCCCGCTGGAGTTTTATGCTCTGTGTGAAGTTAAAAAAAAAATATAAAGTAAAAATCTCTTAATTTATGTATACATATAGATATGATATACAATTATATGAAATTATAAAATAAATAAGAAAAGGAAAACTCGAAATAGAAGAAAGAAACCCTTTACCTATCCGTCTACCCAGCCTGGCATAATGCGTCACTTTTCTCCTATTATAGCGGAAGTTCGAACCCAGAAGAGTATATGAACTGAGATGATTATAAAAAGCTTTTTGGCGATCTATGAGAACGGCTTACGTTCTGCATTGGACGATAAAAAGTTGAATGAATGAAAAAATAAATCATCTCGAAATGATTGCAATATTATATCTATGCGTAGATGTTACATAATCTGTTTCTTGAGCGATTTAAAATCATTAGCTTTGACGGCAATCACAACTTTTTGGTCTGGCCAAGGGATTAGCCAGTCCTCCGAATAATCTGATACGATTCATATCTTTTTTATGTTATTCAAATATAAAGACTTGGCTATAGAGGCCTTGCTTGTTCGAAGGAACGAAACGAGTAAAAGAAACCATCTTATCCTAAGGATTCAAGAGTTTTATAGAAAGTAGGAATACTATTCGGCCTCTGTCATCTTCATCGTCACCCTTCTCTTGTTCCAATTACTTGGGATCGACGCAATATGTGCTCGTCATCCATCGTATATTTTGAAATAGTTTCATGACCGGCCTGACGTCTCCCTCAAGTGTTGATAACACAGCAAGTATTTTATCAATTCGCCCTCCTCCATCTTATTGTTATATTATGCCCTCCTCTTATAGTAATTTAGTATAATAAACTTCTATATTAATTATATGTATATGATTAATATTATGTGCTATGTTTTTCTTGTCTATAGCTTTTCTTTAATCAGTTTTATTCTTTTATTGCTTAATCAGTCCTCTAGATACACATTGAACACGTCCGGCCTGCCGGACGTCAAAGATTCGGTACCAGTGGTCGGCCTAGTACCAATGGGGTGGGAGTACGGTGGATTATAGAGCCGCGCGTCGCCCTTTCGTCAGCACGAACGTAACGGACGGCGCGTCTCCAGACCATAGCCTACCAGCCACCGAAGTTAAAATCGAGTACCGGTGGTCCGCTCGCACGGCGAAGAGAGAAGGTTTTACGGTGGGTCTATGGGGTCACGCGCCGCCTTTCCGTCACCCCGGACCGATTCAGCGGGGCGAGACGCACCCATAGCCCACCAATAAAAAAAAAAAAAAAAAAAAAAAAAAAGACCATAGCCTACCAAAAAAAAAATACACATAAATTAATAGCATGCCATCTATCCTTTCACAGTTCTATACAATCTCATCATAATAAGGAGAACACGTGCAAAGATACGCTCTATATATACGTATATTGTTTTTAAACCTACATTATCTAACGGAATACTTTATGAACGTATAATTAACGACAATAAATCTAATGAGTCTAGTTGTAATTTTTTTTTTCGTTATTCGTACTTTTTAACAATCATTTGAAGATCGGATAAACTATTATCTTAAGCTAAAATTCGAACCTATGACACTCGGTATTGAAAGTCATTATTTAAACTACTATTTCACACATATAATATTTAATAATAAATACACTTTAGTCTATTTAATCTATACAAAAAAGTCCACGACGTCATTAATTTTAGTATTTCAGCTAAAAGGATAGCTTTTACGTCAAAATTTAAAAAAAAACAGAAGTATAACATCAATTGATTGGGTTCAATTTTCAAATATGTAAAACTTTAGGTAATACCGATTGCTTTAGGCAATTTATAACATCAATGAATCATTAGTGTTATGTTATTAAAATGTAATGTCGATTAAATTGCCTTAGGTGCTACCTAAAATTTAGGCGTGGATTTTTTTTTATTGCTTATGGTAGCAAACGAGGAGACAGCACACCTGATGGTGAGTGTCACTGGCGCCCATGGACTTTTGCAATACCAAGGGTATAGCTAGGCCACTGCCTACTAATACAAACCCTAAACACACCCCAGTTGGGCTTCCGGCCCTCTCGCTCACCGAACGAAGCGCAATAACACATTGCCATTACTCAGACGTCGATCTTCTGCGAGAGTGTGGTACTACCTCGGTCGGACCGGCCCGCGGCTGCAAACAAAACTGTCAAGAGCATGGTCCTACCATTATAAAAACTGAAAACAAGCATTAGAGTAATGAAAACAAGCAGTATTGTAGTTTTTCTGCAGCTATGAACAACAAAAGGAACTGCTATACAGAGATTTTAGCTCTTAATTCTTTCACCAGTTACGACACTACTTAGAACGTCTTTAATACATAACTTGATCAGCTTTTCATATTTTTGTTTTTAAATGCTTTCTGAATGTTTCAAATATTTTTCAGCATTAATAGCCACGGCAGGATTAATTATTCATTCATCATTATTTTAAAATAAAATCAAGAAATTCCGTAAAAAAATAATAATTTTAAATTATTATAAATTTTGCATAAATAAATTGCAAAACGAGTTTGACAGCAGTAGGATTCGAATCCACGCCCTTTCGGACTGTGCCTAAAACCAGCGCGTTAGACCACTCGGCCACGCTCCCTGCCTAGAATCAGTGCAAAATTAACTGCTTCTTTTCAACCATACAATCTTAGGTTTTATTTTCGTTACGGATTTTTTTGATTCGGTCGCCGCGCTCAAAACCCGCGATAAAAGCTATGCAATAGCTTAATAATTAATCTACCTGCTGCTGTATTAATTCCTGAATTATCTTGCCAGATTTTTCTTAATATCATCTCGTTCCTATCACATGGTAATTTATTAAATTTGTCAGGGTTAAATTAATAAATTGTCATCTCAGCTCTTATAGGACCCACTGCTAGATTCTACCCTACTGTCCAACAGGTACGTCTTTACACTGAGAGCCATCTTGAATAAACCTCAGTGTATTAGTAACAGATACATATATCATGATCTGAAACTAGCAACTGTCAGACAAGAAATATCACGATATAGCATGCAGTATCAGGAACGACTTGCCGGGCACAAAAACGAACTAGCCCACAGATTATCTGGATCAGGCAGCTTACAGCATAGGAGATTTAAGAGACACAGTGTGCCCACTCTACTAGACAGATTCATCAATGTGGAACGAGTCGACCTTTTGGTCACTCTCTCCAAGTTGTCTAAAATATAATTACAGATAAAATATCAGTTAAAGTTGTGGCCTATTGTTGTATAACAGATTGGTACGTTGCAGAAAAACAAAAGAGAAAAAAAAACTGTCCAACTGGGGAGATAATTGACCTGCTACACAACGCTAGCCAAAGGAGTCAGTGTAAGGTTATATTCCAAGGTTTCTTCAATTGCTTCTTATATGCATATGGCTGTGTGGTGACGGAGTAAAAATACTATTCAACACCCCCTATGTTACTCGTGGGTGATCGTAAGAGATGACTAAGGGATATAAAACGCATATAACATCTATGTAAGAGAAAGAAAACTCGAAAAAAATCCCTATACCAACACGTCTGATCAGTGTGGATTGTAGGATAATTTCCCTCCTATTGTGGAGGTGGCTCAAACCCAGCAGTGAGACGTATATGAGCTGAAATGATGGTGATGATGATGAATTGATGAGACAGCCTGAAAACGGGACTGCCCCGTCAAGTCCACAAGAAAAATTTTACCAATACGTCTCCCATACCTAAAATAATATTTGATATTCTTCAAACAAAAATCAACATGGATATAATACAAAGCAATGATCAATACTGTTTGAAGATGTTCATAATATTTGAACAAAAAACGCTAATCGCATATTTACATAGACACGCCAAGGCCGCAACAGAGACTAAAGAAACAAAGGACTTTGTTATAAAAATGGCTTCCTTTCGATATATCTTTATTTGATATGGAAACATCCTCATAAATTCCACGTAACATCGGTTCTGTTTATTTTTACCCGACTGCAAAGGAGTGGTATTGTGTTTAACAGTCTATGTATGTATGTATGTTTGTATGTTCCTTTGAAGCACTATATATACCAAACGCCTGGGCCGATTTTTATGATTCGCACGTCAATCGATTCCTCTTAATCCGGCGAGTGTCACTAAAGACATGACGTTAATGAAAATTCAATATGGCGACTACTGGACGCCATTTTGTGAAAATTAAAAAAAATAAAGTCAACAAACTATGTCGAGTGGGGTATCGTTGAATAGGTATTTAAAAATCATTATTAGTTTTCTCTCAACATTTTTCGATTTGACTGGCCGTTTAGGATCTATATCGATATAAAGTTTCGTAACAACCTTTCTCACTTATAGGTTTTTTAGACAGTAGAAATTTACGATGAAAAGACGAAAAATTCATATAACTGGATGTGGGTGGACATATACTGAAGTATCTAGTAGGTATATTGTCCAATATACCATAGGTAGTCCTACCTAAAGTATCTAATGGCAGACGCGGTCACCCATCTCTAATTTCTAACGATTTAGTACTCAACTTCAGTCGAAAAACTATATATAGTTAGGTACTTACCTACTTATTAATAAATAAGATAACTATAGCTAGGTATTTATAACTAAAAAGTATAAAATAAAAAAAAATGATTAAAAAAATCAAAAACCCGACTGCGTAAAAAGTCACCAAAACTACGTACATAATAAAAAAACTGAAAAGAAAAAAACAAGCACTTAGATGTCCGGTGGTCTAGAATTCTATAATATATTATTGAATAAATACTATTGCAGAAAATGAAATATATTTTAATAATAGAACATGACAACTGAACAGTCGGGATCCATTGAAAAATTAGATTTGCTGTCGAATAAAGGATCCATTGAAAAATTAGATTTGCTGTCGAATAAAGGATCCATTGAAAAATTAGATTTGCTGTCGAATAAAGGATCCCGACTGTTCAGTTGTCATGTTCTATTATTAAAATATATTTCATTTTCTGCAATAGTATTTATTCAATAATATATTATAGAATTCTAGACCACCGGACATCTAAGTGCTTGTTTTTTTCTTTTCAGTTTTTTTATTATGTACGTAGTTTTGGTGACTTTTTACGCAGTCGGGTTTTTGATTTTTTTAATCATTTTTTTTTATTAGCCAAATACGATAATGGCGAGAAGGTTTATACATATTTTTATTACACATTGTAAGTACATATACCACACTCTCGCAGAAGATCGACGTCTGAATAATAGCAATGTGCTATTGCGTTTCGTTTGGTGAGGAAAGCTGGGTTTGTATTGGTAGGCAGCGGCCTAGCTATACCCTTGGTATTGCGAAGGACCATTGGCGGCAGTGACACTTGCCATCAGGTGTGCTGCTTGATCGTTTGCCACCATATGCAATAAAAAATAATTAAAAAAACTTGCTACGAATATTCTCTTATTATTCGATATGCCAACTATTTTTATTATATTAGCCGAATACTTAATTATCTAATATAGTTAGTATATTTATTTAATGATTTATTATTGTCAATGTTATCATGTTTTTGCTCACGCCACAGCGAGAAATAATTATTTTGTAATGTAACACGACATTTTTTTTAGCTCATAGTATGTATATAGGTACATAGTTGCTGTGTGGTAGCGGCTACGAATACTACCAACCTTTACTTTGCTCATGGATGTTATAACGACTAAGATCTTCATAACAGCCTGGGTCAACTCCCCCCGATGCCGTTCGGTCAACAATTACACTACAAAGTCTTGTAGGCAGCCAGTCATAAAAATATTGCCAATATTTTTTACAATATGTACGATGGAAGAGTACATATTGTATCGACCCCAAGTAATTGGGATAAGAGCAGGACAGTGATAATGATGAGTACGTACATATGTGATTTCTTTTTTTTAGGGATCATAATCTTTTCTTTTTAAATAAAGACAACATCCTGCACTAAGGAAATAATCCTTGTTTTGCTGGGAACTTGACAAATGTGCAATTAATGGTCACAGATTATACTCAGACTCAGAACGACAATTTTTGGATCGTACAAAGTATTGTCCCGCGTGGGATTCGAACCCATGACACTTTGCACGGTAGATTGGTATCTTAACCATTGCGCCATCTGTACAGTTGATTATTAACTTTAATTAGGTCTTACGCAATTACACTTAAATCAAAACGTAGTGTACAGTAAACTACGTTAGTAATAGACTGCGGGGTAATAAGTTTTATATATTTTTTTAATAATTAAAATAAACGAGTCGCACACACTGGCCGAATATTTTTTTATTTAATAGTAATAAGTTTTTTATAATATTTTTTATTTAATAAATAAAATAAACGAGCGATGATGATGAAATAGATGAGTGTGACACTCAAACTGAATAATTTTTTTGCTTAATATTTGGCTATTCGACCAGGAAGCTCTCAGAATAATCATTATTCGACGTATGATAGAAAACGCTATTCGTTACAAGTCAAGTTTTTATCAATAATCTAAAGTACGCTTACATTACACTTTATGTATATCGAAACGACTGCTGCTCCGATTTTAAGGAATGAGTTGATAATTACTTGATATATTAGAGTCAATTTTATATTGGTCTATTTGAAATAGACTAGGTCAGGTATCGACAACCTGCAGCTTTCGAGCCACATGCGGCTATTTGGATGTGAAGTTGCGGCTCTTTAGTTCTATATGTAAAAAAATATTTTATAAAGAAAACATTTAAAAATGGTTCTAAATTGATTAACGAGCATTAGGTACAAATTATTGTTATCAAAAAAATTGTGGCTCTTCAAAAACTTTTAAGTTTTATAAATTCTAATTTTTGGCTCTTCCGACTCAAAAGGTTGCCGACCCCTGGACTAGGTTTTACGCCACCAAAATCATTTTAATGAATATCATACTAAAAAAATGGATAGATACATTTTGATTTTGTATCGAGTGGGTTTAAAAAAAGTAATAAATTTTCCTTAAGTATAATCGGATTAAAATGTAATATTAGTATATCTTTGTTTTGGTAATTTGCAAACGTCATGAACATCTCAGCTCATATACTCTCCACTCTGAGCTCGAGCTTTCTCCACATTGAAAGGGATTTTTTATCGCTTATGGTGCCAAACTACCAAGCAGCACACAACGCACTATCAGAGGAACTAGGCCATTGCCTACCCAACCAAAACCCACCAAGAAATTTGGACTACCGGCTCTCTTGCTCACCGAACAAAGCGCAACTGCATATTGCCATTGCTTAGACGTAAATTGTCTGTGAGATTGTAGTATTACCTCGGACAGATCGATCCGCGACTGTAGATTGAAAACTGTACATGACCAAACCACTACATTTTGAAATTGACCTACTATATCATACTGGTTAGTCAGGTCGAAATAGGCTTCTATTTCTAGTTGTGCCTCTCTTGTATAAATGCTATCAGCGTATTTAATACCTTAATCATCTTTTACGACACCCACATACAAGAAAGGTCATGGTGAATTATATTCTTACTCATCATCATTCTCCTACTCTTATCCCACTTACTTGGAGTCGATACAATATGTACTCTTCTTTCATAGTACATATTGTAAAAGTTATTGGCAATAGTTTTATGACCGGTCGCCTGCCAGACATCAACCCTCCTTGAGAATGTAATTGTTGACCAAACAGCATCAGATGGAGTTGGCCTAGGTCGTTATAAGGCTCTTAGTCGTCTTTTATGACATCCACGAGCAAAATAAGGGTTGGTAGTATTCTTAGCCGCTACCACACAGCTAATTTCTATATATTCTTACTCAGTCACCATATATAAAGAAGGTACAGAAATCTCTCTGTTCACTCTGCCTACCCAGCAAGGGATATGGCGTGATGATATGTATGTACAGAACTCACAAACCTGGTCACGAGAGGCTGTTACTTATATTACTAGCAGCCTAATGCTGTATCTGTGCCACCATTTTAAATAGCAATTATGAAAAGGAGTGATAAATTTTATCATCATTCTGCCCTTATCTCAATTAATTGAAATCGACGCAATGCGTCCTTTTCTTCCACACAGTCCTGTCAGATATGTCATCTCTGTGTTCACTCCCTTCCTATCCATTTCATGCTTCACGTTCAACATTCATATTTAAAACTTTCTCACATTACTAGTGGTAGGACCACGCTGCCGCACTCTCGCAGAAGATCGACATCTGAGTAATGGCAATGTGCTATTGCTCTTCGTTCGGGGAGCGAGAAAGCCGGAAGCCCAACTGGGGTGGGTTTGGGGTTTGTATTGCTGGGCAGCGGCCTAGCTATACCTTTGGTATTGCGAAGGTCCATGGGCGGCAGTAACACTTACCATCAGGTGTGCTGTTTGCTCGTTTGCCACCGTAAGAAATAAAAAAAACTTATTCTGTCTCATTACATGTCCATACCATGTCAAACGTTCACGATTCAACTTTTCCGTCACTGGAAATTATATTCAACTAAGATTATTGTATTTCTAAATAGTTTAAGATAATTAAATTAATCTGCCTTTATTTAATTAGACATTTAAAATTTTGTAAATTTGGCGTAGTAACTTCTTGACACGTGAAAGCGCCAAAGTCACGTTGCAATTGAAATAATTAATTTTCATTTCACGTATATTATGCAATGAAATCTTGTTATCATTATCAGTGTACATGCAGGTGGAGGTCCAAATGTTATCGCATAGATAATTCATAGGTCATGGGTAGGTCACGATGTATACCGCCGGGCCGGCCACCGAAGACAAAGATCGGGTACCGGTGGCCCGTTCGCACGGCGAGGAGAGGTGTTTGCAGGGTGGGTCCATGGGGTTGCGCGCCGCCTCTTCTCTCGCCCCGGTCTGATTTGCCGGGGCGCGACCACACCTATGGTGCACCTTGCGAAGAAAAAAAAAAGGGTAGGTCACGATATTTATTTTAAGATTTATCTCGTAACTACTACCTATGCTAAGTAGCTTTGCTTGTATAGATCGTTTAAATACTCAATGGTATTATTTATTTGAATACCCACATTGTTTTATGATTGTAGTAATAATATCAACATTAATAATATCCATAACATAATCACCATTTTGTTATTCCTTTGCAAATATATTATACCTATGAACTATGTCGCACTATTACGTGTTGCGTATTGTGATATGCCTATCATGGAGACTAGAATAAGGAGTACCATCTTGTATGGGGGATTAGTCAAAAAAGTGTCCACTTGTAAACAGCAAATTATTGTTCGAACACTCACCGAAATAGCGCTAGTGTAGCAAGTGGAAATGATATGAATGTAGCAGTAATAAGCAGAGTGAAGTGTGCTGAGTTACGCAGTCAGCTGTGATTTGATAAATAATAACCTATGAAATTTGTGGCGCTCTTTTTAAAATTCTTACACTTGCTACTATAGCGCCACCTTAATTTGCTCCCGTTCAATGGACACTTCTTAATACACTGAGATGGTACTCCTTATTCTAGTCTCCATGATGCCTATATAACTTAGTAAAAAGGGTATTTTTGATATATATTTTTTTTTTTTTTTGCAATTCAACCGATATCGATAGTTCAAACAGTGAACTCTTCAGCTTTGTAGCAATATAAATTATCACTCTCCTACTCTTATCCCAATTATTTGGGGTCGATAAAATATGTACTCTTCTTTCATAGTCATCATCATTGTCATCATCACAGCCCATAGATGTCCCACTGTTGGGCTCGGGCCTCCTCCGTAATGGGAGGGAAATTAACCTACTATACCGCGCTGGTCAGACGTGTTGGTATAGAGTTTTGTTTCGAGTTTTCCTTCTCTTGCATAGATGTTATATGTGTTTTATATCCCTTAGTCGTCTCTTACGATCACTTTCACAATTCTTACTCCGTCACCACACGGAAAATTCTTTCATAGTACATATTGTAAAAATTATTGGCTATAGTTTTATGACCGGCCGCCTGCCAAACGTCAACACTCCTTGGGAATGTAATTGTTAACCAAACGGCATCAGATAGAGTTGGCAGAGGTCGCTATAAGGCTCTTAGTCGTCTTTTACGACATCCACGAGCAAAGTAAGGTAGTATTCGTAGCCACTACCACACAGCAGTATAAATATAGTATAGCAGTATAAATATAGATATGTAATTCTGAATAATTCTTATCAATCCTTTTTTAAGATATTGTCAGAGCAATTAATTGCTCAATATATTATGTTATCAACTAATTATTATGTAAGAGACGGCTGATATAGGGTTTTATTTCGTAATTTTCTTGACCGTTTTTTTAAAGATTCTCTGTGCTAAGGATACTTGTATTGCGTGGACCTTCACAAATAGTAAACAGTCACAAATTACAGCCAGATTCGAAACAGCAATTTGTGGGTTGAAATAATTATTGTCCTGCTTGTCTACTTGGTACGGTAGAACCACAGAAATATTTTTTTTTTTATCGCTTTTGGTGGCAAACGGGCAAGCAGTACACATCTGATGGTAACGTTTGCTATATTAGGAGTATAGCTAGGCCTCCACCGAAGTTAAAATCGAGTAGGGTAGAGCGGGGCTAAAAGGTCCAATTTGACTATTAAGAACTATACTGTGAAAACGGAATCTACAATATTAAAATATTCAACAGTAATCAAACCAACGGTTATCGTACCACGTTTAACCAAACTTTTTGTTAATTTCTCGTAATAGAAACATGAAATTTTTCAATTTTTCTAAACTTTATCGTCTGTCTCTTTTTGCCCCAAGGTAGGGGTAAAAAGGAACAGTCGAGGGGCAAAAAGATCCAGTATGTGGATAGTTTTAAAAAGATTTTATGATACAATAAACACAATAAGATTTTTCTTCTTTAATTAATAATAGATATTAAAAGTGGTAAAACAACGTAAATTATTATTCTTAAACATCTTTAAACACAATAATATTATACTTCTTTGATTGTAAAGATATATTAAATGATTTTAAACAAATAACTTTTTCCAGAACATCTTTAAACACAATCATATTCTTCTTCTTTAATTATATTTACCACATAGTAACTTAAGAATATTTGTGATATCTCTATATCTTAATCAGACTCATCGTTCTCTGAATCACAATTATTACAAATGAAATAAATACAGCCTGTGATTGAAAGACGCTTTTCATGAGCCCAGTTCTTACAAAGATTGCATTGGATCCAACCTTCACCTGGAACACTGTCACTGTATTTCTCGCAACAAATCAAACAGAAGTAGTCATTGTCATCAGAGCTGTTAACCTCTAGTAAAATATGTAGTTCTTTTGACTTTCTTAACTTTTTTATTTGCTTTGCTTTTTTTGTTTATACTTTTGGCTTGGCCACGTTTTCGGAACAATTATTTCATATTTAATGGCACAGTCATAAGCCATGCGACGAACTTCTTTAGGAACTATTCCGTGAAAAATTTGTGCAAGTTTGAGCAAGTATTCTGTGATAGCTTCTTGATCTTTATTAAATATCTGCCTCGGATTATCATAGCCAAATCTCAAATTGATAGGATCATTCTTCATTCGTTGAATAAATGTTGATAATGGAGTTTTGCTTAATTCAAAGTCACGACATATCTGGCTTAATGATTTATTTTCATTATTAACCAAATCTGCTGCACGTTTCATCAACTCGACAGATTTAGTGCCACGATCAGATTTTCTTTTATATAGACGCGCATTCTGAAATAAAAATGTTTTTAATAAGTAATGTGTTTATAATGAGGGGAAATAATACTGTGGGCTGAAAGGTCCATATTGGACCTTTTAACCCTCATCGCGTGTAAGCGTTTTTAGAGGTTTTATAAAAAATACCGTTGTAAGTAGTTTAAAACTAATAATAAATCTTGTTAAACAATTAAATAACGTATGCTAATAAACGGTGTTTACACATGGTATACGAAATAACACTCATCACAACTAAAAATAATAGTAACGAGAAAATTTACTTACGTTACAATTTTGAGACGCAGTCCTGTATCTCCTGCCAGCGTCGTCGCTCAGCTGTTCACGATACCTAGTTTCCCTCCCCGCTACCTCTTCTGTCCGCCCGTATAATGACAAAAAGCGACACATCACTAGTTTTTTAGTTATTGTTGGTGGACCTTTATACCCACGGACCTTTAAGCCCCGCTCTACCCTACCGGTGGTCCGCTCGCACGGCGAAGAGAGAAGGTTTTACGGTGGGTCTATGGGGTCACGCGCCGCCTTTCCGTTACCCCGGACCGATTCGGCGGGGCGAGACGCACCCATAGCCCACCAATAAAAAAAAAAAAAAAAAAAAAAAGTATAGCTAGGCCGCTGCCTACCAATATAAGCCCCAAATCCACCCAATTTGGGCTTCCGGTTCTCTCGCTCACCGAACGAAGCGCAACAGCACATTGCTATTGATCAGGCGTCGATCTTCTGCGAGAGTGTGGTACTACCCCGGACGTACCGGCCCGCGGCTGTAGATAGAAAACTATCAACAGCGTGGTCCTACCACTTTAATTGTCTTGGAAAACTTATAATATCAACTGTGATCGCTAACCCAGCCAAACGTCGCGATTCATCACCCTTTGAAATTTTAATATTAGACACCATTACCTCTATATATACCGGCCTTCACAAACGCTAGCCACACTTTAGTCTTTCTTTGTACAGAATCTATACCTTTGGGGGAAAACCTATGATAAATCGAATAGCACGTTCAGGGGTAGGTCATGGTCGATCCTGGTCAGTATTCTTTGTGTGTCGATCGCCTTGGGTATAGTGACAATTAGTTTTCCTCTAAGCGCTTCGTGTTTCCACTGGTCTGTTTCACCTTGAAGTTTTATAACCTTAGAATATTATGTGGATGTTAATAATGATCGAGACTATGATATCAAACACGTGCTGCTTCCAAAAAAAAAACATTTATAATCATGTCTAACCGGTTGGTTGGTCCTGAAAGTATAGTATTATGTCATTTAGTTTTTATTATCGTCTAGAATAATTTAGCCGGTCATTGATTTTTAGCATCAGCGTTAGTTTAGTTAAGAGACTTGAAAATTGTCACACAAAAGTCGTCGGCTTAAACCGTGTGGCTGATTTTTTACCGTTTCACTATTTCGATAAGAAAGGTTCAAAAGTCCTATGAAAGGTTATCGAACATGTACACAATTTTATTATGTTTACCTAATTTTTGTCCGTGTCCAGCACCTATGGCTGAGCAGATTTTCAGGTATTTGTTTTTTCTTTATCGATCGTTTTGTGTATTAGATATTTGTGTTTTCTATTAAGTATTCTTGAATCAAAGCATTCAAGAACGCTTTAGATTAATAAATAATTGGAGGCGATAGTTGGCGCTGCGATGGATTTAAGGAAAATGGCTATTTTTTTTTTAATTTGTACAGAGCATTTTATATTGGATTACATAGTGCTTGTATAAAATCCTTATCACGGAAAATGCGTTACGCCTCCGTTCCGGCGATAATGAACATCCTTAGCAATCAATAACAGATGAGTAATGTTTTTTAACCGATTTCAAAAAGGAGGAGGCACCGACTTCAAATCGTGTTAGTGGATTTCTAGCATACATTGTAATTCCATCCATCCATCAGCCTGTAAACGTCCACCGTTGGACATAGGCCTCCCCACGAGAATGCCATCTATAACGGTCCTGTGCCACCTGCATCCAGCGGTTTCCTGCGACCTTGATGAGGTCATCAGTCCACCGAGTGGGGGGTCGTCCTACGCTGCGTCGTCCGATTCGTGGTCGCCACTCGAGAACCTTTTTTCCCCAACGGTTGTCGGTTCGTCGAGCGATGTGGCCTGCCCATTGCCACTT
Source organism: Lymantria monacha (assembly GCA_905163515.2). Lineage (NCBI taxonomy): Eukaryota > Metazoa > Arthropoda > Insecta > Lepidoptera > Erebidae > Lymantria > Lymantria monacha. The sequence goes on along the minus strand of LR991081.1, from coordinate 6,726,419 downwards.
CAACGTGCTAATCCTTAGGGCTATGTCGGTTACACCCGTTCTTCTACGGATTTCCGTATTTCGGATTTTATCACGTAGAGAAATACCGAGCATAGCCCTCTCCATAGCACGCTGAGCGACTTTGAGCCTTGTTATGAGGCCGACATTTAGAGACCACGTTTCAGTGCCGTAAGTCATCGCTGGTAACACACACTGGTTATAAACCTTTGTTTTCAGACACTGCGGAATATTAGACGAGAAGATCCTCCTAAGTTTCCCGAACGCTGCCCAGCCGAGTTGGATTCGTCGGCCGACCTCTTTCTCGAAATTGGATCTACCTAATTGAACTGTTTGTCCTAGGTAAACATAGTGATCGACAACTTCGAGAATCGCATTCCCAACTAGGACCGGTACAGAAATGACATGGGCATTAGACATGATTTTCGTCTTGTCCATGTTCATTTGCAGCCCTACTAGTTGGGAGACCTTGCTGAGGTCATTGAGCATGGTGCTAAGGTCCTCCAGGGATTCTGCCATGACTACGATATCATCTGCGAATCGAAGGTGAGTGATGTATTCGCCATTGATGTTGATGCCGAGTCCGGTCCAGTCTAAGAGCTTGAAGACATCTTCCAGCGCAGTGGTGAACAGTTTCGGAGAGATAACGTCTCCCTGTCTCACGCCTTTCTGCAGCTGGATCGGTTTCGTACTTTTATCCAGGATGCGGACTGACATAGTATAGCGTCTTTATACAAACACTTCAGCACTTCGATATATCGATTGTTGTAATTATATTTTATAAAAAATAATACATAATTAGAATTAGACAAGAATTAAATAGTTCATTTTATTTTTCGGTTTTTAGTGTTTTAAATAAGTATGGTGTTTGGCTGAACCTATTTTGAAGTCGGTTTACATTTTTTTTATAAAAAGATTAATTACATATTCATTACTCACGACTTTGCTGTGTGGTAGCGGCTACGAATACTACCAAAACTTTGCTCGTTACCACATGTTAAAGGAAGACTAAGAGCTTTATTACATCGACTTGAGCCAACATCATCTGATGCCGTCTGATGAGGGAGTTGATGTTAGACTGTCATAAAACTAAAGCTAATAACAATATATACGATAGACGTGGCAACATATACGTACGGGTTGAGAGCCCTCTGCGCTCACCCACAGTCCGGGTAAAGTTGTCATAGCCATCGGAGGCTAACAACTAAGACATACAAAAAAAAAAAAAAAACATATACGTTATGTCGCGTGGACCCCAAGTAATTGGGGCATATAAGAGCAGGATGATAATGATTCCTTGCGCCTGTTTGCGGATGATTTAGGCTTTTTTTTTTGGACAGATTATGGTCTAGACACAAATTATACGGAGCCGCGTGCAGCTCCATATCCTCTCATTATTTTACAATTACGTTAAGATCTTGTGATCTCAACTATAATAATAGCCATAATAGCAAACATACCGAAGACGCGTGATTCAAAACGTGAATTCGCTTGTTGTCAAAAAAAATCTATGTTAACTTACTTTTTGATGTGTGGTGACGGAAAATTGTGACATTGTGTCTTCTTTGTAAGGTTCCATAACCAAAAGGATTTTATAAGCAATGGATTTCAATTTTATAAGGAATTCTTCGCTTAGAGGCCTATGTAAGCCGTTTAGGGGGTGGGGTGTTGTGTTCACTGAATATTATAACTTCTTACTATAGGCAGGAAGGGGGTAATGAACCTAATATTACTTAAGATATTAAATTGAAAATTACTTATTTTGGTCAAAACTGTGATAGATTAATGTTATTGCAGAGAGTTAATGATACTTTCTTATTACGTAAGAAGATTGTAATAAAAGATATTTACAGAATAAATGGAGTTATATTTGATTAATAGGGCCTTTTCTTACAAAAATTCTTATTAAGGGGCAGGGGGGAGTAGTTGCATTCTTATGGTGTCTTACGGTATCGGGCAAATCATTCTTCAAAATGCCTTACATAATTTATGAACGGCCCCTTTTGTTGAAATTTTCAATGTGTATTCCTCAATTGCTGTTTTAATAAGTATAATAAATATGAAATAAAGTTAATGATCGAAACCTGTTCTTGGTTTTTTAGGTAATCAGTATTCTAAATTACTATATGTACATATCTACATTTGAAGAGATTATTTGTTCATTAAAACACGTTAATCTCAGAAACTATTGGTTGGATTCTGATCAATCTTATTGAGTCATTCAGCCACATTACCAAGAAAGACATAAAACAAATCTGCGATAAATAAGAGCGGAACCGGATCTATAAATTTAGCTAATCGGGCAAATCAAGATATGAATGATCTTCAAGCATTCTGCGTAGTCGCTGTTGTTAAATCAGCTGATTAGATAACAAACATTGTGATTTGGTTCACGTCATTATCAAAATAATCGAAATACTTATGCACATTATTGATGTTTATTTACGGATGTCGCGGGGCGTCGTAGGTGTAATCATAGATAATTAAAACATAAAATATAAATAAGAAGGACGTCAATTAATTACATGAGGTATTCATTCTTGGTAAATATAACATATTTTTTTAGCAGAATACTATAAAACAGCTTGAAAGTAAAGTTAAATAAAAGTAAAAAAAACTTTTATACCCAAGTACAAGTTTTGAAAAATCTCACGTGAGATTGGGGAAAGGGAGAGGGGATCGAGAGAAATATTACGACATCTCACCAAGGGGGAAGCGGGGTCAAAAAGTCCTCAAAAATGCCTCACGTAATTAAGGGACGCCGCCCCCGGCGGCATTTACAAATTAGTGCCTAGGTAAGTGAATATTAGATATTAATCTTGTGGTACGTTACAATACAGAGAAATATATCAATTGAATATGAATATAGATTATATATAGAATTTGTTGATTAGTCACACGCGTAAAACCACGTAAACGTACTGCGGCATCGTATAGAAATAAATACCTATGTGTTTCCATAAACCAATATCGTTTTTTGTTTTACTTCGTTATATTGTAAGCTATATAAAAAGTAGTCAACAGCCCAATTCTTCTATCAACAATTTGAATAGTGAACGAAATATATGATATAGTCATTTGATAAATTAATCAACAGTTTATGTTGACTCATATACAAAGCATCGCAAAACGCTATCTCAATCTATCGATAACCTTCTCATTCTTTCACCGAATAAGTGTCACATAAAAGATGTTCATAATAAACGTGTGCTACATTCGCACTGTTCATTCATGCATCGTTGATCAATGATCTCTTTAAATTGGCCGCTTTATATTCCAAATTTAAACACAAAGCAGGTGGCGTGATACAGCGCAGCCAACCGGCGCGCTCGCCACAGTTACATAGTGCGACGACCTTTCCTCTACGATACGATAATGCAAACAATCGATTCATTTATCGATATTCTATGAAGATGCTCTTTATTCGATTTCGATTATTCCAAAAGTCATTTGAATGTTATGTTTTTTTGGAACGAAGTTCCTTATCGCGCGTTGCGAAGGGGGCTAGACGGAAAAAATTACTACCGACACAACAAAGTTGTAACGACACAACATAAAACAAAGTCGCTTTTTCTGTCCCTATATCACTATTTATGCTTAAATCTTTAAAACTACGCAACGGATATTGATGCGGTTTTTTTTTATAGATAGAGTGATTCAAGAGGAAGGTTTATATGTATAATATATGCATAATGTAGTAGAGAAGCACTGATAATTTTAGAGGTTTCTAATTAGAAGAGAATTTGCAAATTGGCTAAAATATAATGATAAAAATCGCTTAAGGCAGAAAAAAATTATATAATTAAAATAGAACTTCGTTCCATCCGGGTGTCCCTTGACACCTCTCGTTTTTTTATTACAAAGAATTTCACAAAAATTAAGTTTACATTCCAAGGATCCAGCGTAGGGGACGTAGATATATGACGACTAATTATTGGGCAATCTCTTTACTCTTTCTTATTCGTCTTCGTTTCCTAGTTGGGATAATAAAAGATTTTTTTTTCATGTGTTCATTAAATTGCAGTGATATTCTATATTTATACAACAATCCGCCCTAACGATAATCAATCTTGTTGTACAATATCACATGTTTTTATCAGCAAGTCTCACGTCTTTTGCAAAACACGTATTTGTTTTACTTGCCTTCTGGTGTATTTTTAAACAGGAAATCATATTGCGCTAAAAGCTGATGGACGAGTGCCATTGAAATTTTAATCGTCTCTCCCACTCCCATAGCGGTATCTCCAACAAGTTTAGGATGTAAGTCGGTCTCAGCGAATGAATTGTTGCGAATTGTTTATTGATTGATTTTATTATGCCATTAATAGAAAAGCAGTGTAGCAGCAACCTTTAACTGAAATATAGTTCTATAATATAATTATGTACGAAAGGCAATCAAAATGCTCTTAAATTATCTGTATTCTTAGACTTTTACTCTCAATCGTATTGCAGTCAGCTTTTTGTTTTAACCAGTATCGAACATAATGTACACAACAAACTCCAGTCATTTGATCATTGCAACTCCTATCTATATTAATTATAGGTAACAATATTTTTAATTATTATATTTTAATAGAATAGATGTCAGGTTATACGTATATTGAATGTTGTAATCACTATGTACAAGGTCACGGTGCTGACGGTGTTCTCAAAAGACGGAGAGAGTACACATGTCGTCTCGTTCTCGCCTCGAATGGTATCATAGTGTACTTCTAGATAATACCTGCCCAAAAAAAAAATAGCATGGTATAGACGAGACCAAGAGTTTGATATGCTCTTTGAGGCACAGTTTTTGTGTTTGAGATTTTGTATAGAAACTTACATGCTGTGGTTGTCCCGTGTTCTTTTAGTTTATCTTTGTAGCCAACGACAATTAGCTATTCATGAAATGACTTCCATAAAACGTGCGCGATGGGTTTCGAACCTAAGATCCTTTTGATCTAGACTCTAGAGCTAGATCACAAGCTAGTCTATCGTTACTATTTCAGCAGTTGTATTGATTTATAAAATAATGATGATGATGATCAAAGAGCTGTCTTTTGGAGTTTACTCCTTAAGAATCGATTTTCATATAAGGCGCCCGGTATGAGAAAATTTGAGGACTAAAATCTAGTGATCGAATGACTTCGTTACGTTTTTGGTGCGCAACCTATTCTGTGCACCTTTCACTTTCTGACGTGAGATAATACTTCACTGAACAGTTTTAATAAATGTAAATAAAAATATATATATTATTTTTAGTCAAATGAGCTTTTTTGCGCCTGTTTTGATAATCGTACTTAAGGAGAGTAACCTCCAGTCGTGCGTCGGAGCTGACACACACACACACTTTTTTTTTGTCTGTCAAGACAGGTTATTGTGAAGTTGATGTTCATGTTTTTCCGGTCACAACCACAGTCGGGTCGGCCGCCATCTTGTAAAGAGGATTTTGAATAGGTTTTTTCGCTATAATATGGGACACATTATTATTTACACAAAACATTAGGAAACTCATTTTGTTGCAATGTTTCTTCTTAAAAAAATGTATATTATATAGGGTGGAAGTGGACCGCTCCCGAAAACAAAGACAGGTAACCCTACTAGTCCTACTTGTAATGATAGGCTACAAAAAAACTATTCGGATGGAAAAAAAATTTTTACAACATTTTTTGGAAGTTTTCCACACATCATCGTATTACGACAGTGCCTTGTAACGACAATTTCAAAATAAAAACCTAATTTTACTCAAATGAGAAAATACGCAATGTATTCAAAACTCAGATCAGTTGTTCCAGAAGTGATGCCTACATGCCCGCGGTGCATGACCGCGGTATTGGGCCGATACCTACACGCGCGCGGTCACTTACCGCGTGCGTGTAGGTATCGGCCGAACAGATGTTTTGATTATTGAATACATTGCGTTTTTTCTCATCTGAGTAAAGTTAAGTATTTTTATAAAATTATCATTACACGGCACTGTCCTAATATGATAAAATGTAGAAAAACGCCAAAAAGGCTGTAAAAAAAAAAATATCATGACAATGGATTTTTTTTTCTAGCCTATCATTACAAGTAGGTCTAATAGAGTCACTTGTCTTTGTTGTCACTTGTCCCTGTATATAAAAATTCTTGATTGAAAATTCCGTATTTCTTTATTTAATTAAACATTTTATATTTTTATCTCTACTCGACAGGCAAACAGTTTGCGACTGAGCGTTTGTTTGGTGGAGACAAAACTGCGAGTCTATATTTATGCTAATACCGGTTTATGCTTGAATATATTTTGTGTTTTGACCTTTATATAATATCAACATTTAATATTGACATTGACTTTGAAATATCCATTATGTAATTGTGATATTTTTTTAAACAAGTTGTAACACCAAATTCTTATCGAACATCGTATTGGTGCTTCGAATGTCGCCGTTTCAATTGTTAGTCAACTTTCTTAATAAACTTGTGATACTTATCACTTGACCACTTCGTTTGTCTAGCGAAGAATGTGATTACCGATGTTCAGACAGTAAATGTGCAACCAAACAAAAAATTTTCAAGGGGATTTCTGTACATTTCTTTCATGAATTCTCAATATCAATATCGAAGTTTATATGGCTGATAATTCGCGTGTGGTGATGGAGTAAGAATAAAATACATCCCTTCTTTTCATGTACGTCAGTGTCATAACAAATAACGGGAAGGGATATACAGAAATCATATACACAAAAGAAAAAACATTCGAAATAAGCCTTATACAAAGACGTCTGATTAGCGTAGGTTAATTTCCTTCCTACCGTGGAGAGGCCTTGAGCTCAGGAATAGTACGTATGTGAGCTAAGATGATGATACCCGATAAACAATAATAGGCTCATTTCAGCTCATGTACTGTCCCACTGTTGGGCTCGAGCCGTCTAATGGGAGGTATATTAATCTACTATAGGTACCACGATGGTCGGACGTGTTGGTTTAGGGTTTTGTTTCGAGTTTTTCTTCTCTTGCATAGATGTTATATGCATTTTATATCCCTTAGTCGTCCCTTACTATCGCCCCCGGGTTAGATAGGCGGTGGTGAATTGTATTCTTACTCCGTCACCACACGGATAATACAATAGGTTAGTTAACAAGAAAATAACAATAGTTTAGTTACGAACTGATCTAAAAATGACATCATCAAAATATTTTGACACATACAAATATGGATATTTGCTTAATACATTTTAGTTGAGGAATGCGTAAGACTAAAAAAAATGTTTGCTACAGCATACATTTAAAATTAATAATACCAATTACGTATTTAAATTTACGTTCACCTTATTTGTTGACAGGAATCATGGCAGGATCCAAAGTCCACAGACACTGGCTCGGTGATAAACATATTGGACATAGGGCAACAAAACTTCGCGAACGGCGGCGTCGTCTCAAGATATCTATGCGATCTGGCGCAGTGTTGCAATTTACAATATTATGACTATAAGGACGTAGTACCTAATGTGAGTGGTTCAAGCTATTAGTAACATGTAACTACGGCAGTCGATAATCTAGTGAGGCGTCCCGTCTATAGAGACAGGACGTTGATCAGGAATACGTATTCGAAAGTAGCGAGTTATCCGTGTGATAAGAATATAAGAATATAAATTGCCGCCTCCTGTTTAGCCTTTTTTTTGTTAACGCTGTGGAAATGATTTTACGCACTATTCCCCGCCAGTGACAGACGGGGAGTGTGTGGGACTCGCCGGCCATAGATGTTGGCGGCCGAAATACCCACTAAAACCAACAGTGGTCCTTTCCGCACTTTTACCGGATGCCGGAGAGATCGTCTAATGACATTCTATCACCGACACCCCTACGCCTCCTATTTAGCCTGTAGGTGTTCTGAAAAACGACTAAGAGAGGGGGTTAAGCGGGCAAAGAAAGTGTCATGTGGTGCTCCTGTATTATATTCAATATCTTAGTGTTTGAACGTGTCATATTAAGTAATTTTTATGGCATTTTAGGTTATTTGAAGTGAATATGATACAACAAAAGCGCCTTAAATAAGTTTTCGTTTGCCACTATTTCAAAACGATACCTATAACAGTGTCGCCATGGCACTGTTGGTGGCGATGATTTGACTTTAAATGAAGTTAATTTATAAACTAAGATTTGGCTTAAAGGTCTTAGTAACCAAGCCATAAACTCCAAAAAAAAATACTAAGGGATATACATACATACATATCATCACGCTATATCCCTTGCAGGGTAGGCAGAGAGAACAGAGTACCAGAGAACCTTGCATACTTCACTCGAACTCTAAAACTCTCTTTGCTTTTTGTGGAAAAGGCTGGAGTCCAGCAGTGGGACGTATATAAGCCGAGATGATGATGATAATGATAATGTTGTACTCGAAAGGGTTAACGCATCGAATAGTCCCCTAAGGGATGCGTCACCTGGACTTCGCAGCGCTCTGCCCTCGTCGCCGCCATCGGTGCCGACCTCTCGCTGCCGGCTGAAAGCGATGGTCGACAGTGAGAGGAATTGGGACGCGGTCGCCGCCTTCTGCGAGAGCGTCATCTTGCAGAAGGAAGCGGCGGGGCGAATCCGGGAGGATCTCCTCTTCGAGGATTCGCGCCGCCGCCGGCGATTGGGGCGGCGAAGGCGAGAATACCTCCGCCTTATGCCGCCCTAGCCGAGGCAGCGGGTGACCGGACCGGGGATTAGTCTGGTCACCCTTGGAGAGAGGCCACCGCGTGAAGACGACGCCCTGACATCGAGACATAATATTAGTCGAGATGGCAGAGCGTCGACCCGAGAGGATACCCGTGAGGGTAGACCGGACGGGCCACTGAAGAAAAGAACGCGTACCAGTGGCCCACCCGCAATGCGTAGAGAGGTATATTGTAGAGCGGGTCTACGGGGTCGTGCGCCGCTTCTCCCGTCACCCCGGACGGATTAGCGGGGCGTGACCGTTCCGTAGCCCGCCGCCAAAAAAAAAAGGGATGCATACGATTCTCCACGCTAACGTTAAAAAGGCTGCGAGACGTTGCACGAGGGATTTTTGGGTCAATTTCCAACACACATTATCACCACTGTATTCCCTGTAAGCTAGAATCCACAATGGTCTCCATGGATGACACTGAAGTTTGACTCTCATACCATCCCGAAAAACGCTTTTGTAGTCTTGAGTCCCACATTAAATTACCGAATACTACTCTGACCACTCCACCAATCAGGATCACTACCGATCACGACCATACCGTGGCATTACTTTCTGACGGGAGTTTTAAAAACTGGTTAAGAAAGATCTTGAATAGCAGTGCACTCACGGGAAACCCATAACAGTAATTGTAATCTCTAATCAGCCTGCCAAATATGTCAGCAAGTTATTATATTACCTTTCGCGTTGAATGACTTCAACGCGAAAGATAATATAATAGCTGTTCATCAGCGAACCTTGATAGGACGGATGGTTGGATGTAACCCATATTATGATTATCGTATCGTCGATTTCGATTAGAGTCGAGGTCGATTAAGCATAATATTTCGACTAGTTAATTTAACTTTAGACCTTAGGGATTCAGACTGTAAAGTAAAATAAATATTTTTATATTATTTTTGTAGGTATTAAAAGACGAGAACGTACAACGTTCAATAGAGGAAGCTACTGTAGAGGAGTTGAAAAAAGTACAAGAAGCTGAAGGAAAGGGGGACAAAGTTCAGTATGCGAACATTAGGCGTAAGATTGAGGCGCGAGCACTCAAGGTCGTCCAGGACATCAGCTCTGCTATGTCAAACAATGTTCTTAAGTAAGTATAGTCAAACCATCTATACATCAGCACTCAACTACGTCCAACGGTGTACAATGTGTGTTCAATGATGCTATGACCATTATCTTCACGCTTGACAGGAATGGGAGTTTCCATTCACTTATTGTATCTTTAAGCCGCTTTTACAACTTCCATTAGAAACTAAAGGGATCGGGATCCAATGTTTTCTCAACCCGTCATCACAAGTAGGGTGGTGAGATTGATTTCTAAGTTGATTATGTGTATGAGTATATAATCAAGAATTAATGGCTCCAATTACATTAGAACTTTTTCAACGTAAAAAAGGGTTGAAATTAAATATAGGAAAGAGTCGTATGGCACCATACGACGCTTCACGCTCATCCCTTAAAATTGAGCATGACTTGATAGAAGAATATCATGGCGATCAATAATCCGCCTGTCAAACGTTGTGAATATCTTGTTATTCGTTCCTGACTATTCTCAACAATGGACGTCGACTGGTGGATGGATGGTGAATAAATAATTTCATTTATATTCGTTTCATTTCAACGCTTTTTTGACGGATGTTAATAACGCTCACGTGAAAACGAGGCCTTGGTTCCACTTTTGAAAAAAAATTATTTTTACGGATTTTATCGCGATTGTATTTGACTTTTAATTTATCGATACTACAACGCCCTCCTCCCTAGTTTTATTGCGAATGTATAATAATCGCGTAAACATCAGAAATCATTATATTCCCACTTTTATTATAGATTCGTAGCATGGATTTGCCACAAGACTATTCGTCGCGTAGCGGGCGGTGGATGCGCTACGCGGGCAGCCAGCGTAGACCGTCTACGACGAGCCAACGCCGCGGGTCTGCCGCTGGTATTCGTACCGCTTCATCGATCTCATTTTGACTACATACTAGTATCATTTACTCTTTACCTCACTGGTTTGAGACCACCGCTTGTTGCTGCCGGTGACAATATGAGAATACCGTTCTTTGGGTTAGTATATATATGTTCTATGGTTATAATTTATTTTATATCGGCCTGGGTGTACTCTAACCGATGCTGTTTGGTCAACAATTACATTCCTCTTAACGTCAGGCAGGTATATGTACGATAATAGTACATATTGCATCGACCCCAAAAAATTGGGATAATAACAAGTTGATAATGCTAATAAATTATTCGCAATCGTATTGATTATAATTGTTTCCCATCTAACGTGCGTTTTTTTTATTGCTTATGGTGGCAAACGAGCAGACAGCACACCTGATGGTAAGTGTCACTGTCGCCCATGGACCTTTGCCAATGGTATAGCTAGGCCGCTGCCTACCAATACAAACCCCGAACCCACCCCAGTTGGGTTTCCGGCTCTCTCGCTCACCGAACGAAGCGCAATAGCACATTGTCATTACTCATACGTCGATATTCTGCGAGAGTGTGGTACTACCTCGGACGGACCGGCCCGCGGCTGTAGACAGAGAACTGTCCACAGCGTGGTCCTGCCACAATTGATTGCGCTTCACGTACGTAACCATATTTTAGACTTTGATCAGATATCAGACTATTTGATTGTACAGGCTTATTATTCATTCTCAGACTTCAGACAAACAATAATTTGTCTTTGGTATCAGAGGAGCAGGTAGTTCACATGATGGTGAGTGGTTGACAACCCCTCATGAGCACGGTCAGGTCACTATCTACCGTTAATCATCCGGTTCTCTTGCTTACCGAAGCAAGCGCAAAATGCTATTATTCAAACGTCAATTTTCAGCGAGAGTGTGGTACTAACACGGAAAAGCTGGCACATTTATGGCTACAGACAGAAATCTCTTAGCAGTGTTGCTCTGCCGTTATAGTTCACGACAGACATTACCGACATTTTAACGTGCTCTCCGAGGCACGGATTTAAAAAATATAGATATATACTATGATTGGCACTTTGAAATATGCGTTATAAATTCAAACAATTAGAAATCACATCATATTTTCAGTATGTATATACATAATTATTCCCGTTTGGTGGCGGAGTAAGAATACTATTCACCACCCCATATCTAACCCGTGGGTGATCGTACGAGACGACTAAGGGATATAAAACGCATATAACATCTACGCGAGAGACAGAAAACTCGAAACAAAACCCTATACCAACACGTTTGACCAGCGCGGTATTTTAAGTTAATTTCCCTCCCATTACGGAGGAGGCCCGAGCCCAACAGTGGGACATATATGGGCTGTGATGATGATAATGATTTAAGTATATAATTCAAATAATCTATTGATACAAATAAATTTCGTAGACACTAGCACTCAAGATAGAATACAATTTCGTATTTGAATACATAGCTATTTAAAACAAAATAAATGAAAATATACTTCGTAGTTTATAATAGTAAGATCGGTAACCTTGTAAACATCCCACGTTCAGATAAAAACACATAATTTTAACATTATTGATGTAAAATAAACACGTTTTATATAAATGTATTTTGCTAAATTAAATATTTACATATAGCATTTTCTAAACTAGATTAAACATGCGTTTTATTATTGGTATATGTGAAAATAATTTGTACTAATCGTATTTAATCAGAATGATTCCCGGCGTCTCGTCCGCCCTCTAGCCCCATGCCCTTATGCTCATTGAGGGTCGTAGCTCACTTATTCAACACCGCTTCCAAACGGTAAAATACTGTTTATTGAGATGTGCACTTTGGAGCGCCCACTGTAGTCACACTTTACATTGACAACACAAATTAACAGGGCGCTGTAAGCGAGCGGTCTGCTTACATTTCAATGCACTGTATTTTGCCGGGTGGGAGCGGTGTTGAATAACTGAGCTACCAACCCTTCCAATGCTTCTCGTCTGTAACTGCTACAACATGCAACTGTTTATCCTCATTTACTTTGACTAAACAAAGAACCTCATCACAAATTGGACCAAAGTGTATATCTAGGATATCAAGTACCACCTAAGAAATCTGTATCTTACCATTAATTACTACGCCGAGCGGATCACTGAAATGGAAGTAAAGATCGTCAAAGAAGGGCGTAAAACTAGTTATGGCCTATAAATAACGTGACCATTATTTTTGTGTCTTGCTGAAATAGGTGTAAATAAGAATTTATATTAATATTTATAAAAAAACACACAAAAAAAGCTAAGAAAATAAGAAAAAAATAGCAATTTTAAATACTTAACATACATACATACCATCACGCCATGTCATTTGCAGGGTAGGCAGAGAGAACAGAGTGCCAGAGAACTCTATCCTTGTATACTTCACTCGCTTCCTCAACATTCATTATTCTCTTCATACGCGCTCGCCGGTTTCGGGGACTCTTGACTCCACCTTCCTTCAGTACATGACCGATCTGGTCTCGGTAGGTTAGTCTCGGTCTCCCCCGGTACCTACATCCTGCCACTTTTGCATTGTAAATACTTAACAGCAATTAGAAAATTAACGAAATCTTGTTTTTTTTTTTTTCAGTTGGTTTTTGCGCGGCAGCGGTGCTTTCTACATACGACGAAGAGTTGAAGGCTCGGATTATCAAAGCGATCCCACATACAAATCAGCGCTTAGGTAAACTTATTTTCTCAGTACATACATATACCTTTGCACACGAGTTTTGTCAAGCTGAGACTAATTAACCTACTCACCACAGTAGCCAACTGATTTGGTAAAAGATTCTTGCAGTGATGTCATCTGTTTACACATCTTATTCGATTTTTACGATGCCCACGTAAAAGGAAAGGTTGTGTTTTCAAATTCATTTACATAAACCTTGCGGAGACAAATATTATCAATGTGTTGAAGGTTTGTCGCTTGGACGATGCTCAACAGCGTCAGAAACTGGAATGTGGTCGCCGCCTTCTGCAAGTTAGTTGTCTAACGGAATTAGTTTATAGGGTGGGCCCAAGAGAAAATACTCTACGGTGACGTTGATTTTTACCTTAAATTAATTCAATTAATTACCTATGAATTGGAATGCGGGTTTGTCATCTTTTTTTAAATGATTTCTTTTATATCAAATTAATTATACACGATATGTTCAGTAAATATTGGATGTAAAGCGATGTCCTGCGATGAGAATTATATTTTCAAATATAGCAAAGCATACAACTGCATATCGTAAGGTGACGAATTTGAATCCTGGGTTGCACTATTGTTATTGAAATTTCGCCTAAAAATCTAATGAACGAACACTAAATCTCTACCAATCACAATAATTGTTAGCCAGTCAAGCTTACCAGTGAGACAATAGACATATCTAATGTGTATATATATCGTTCTCAGGTCATATATTTTAAGCAGTTTGGCAGCACATAACAATTTAGAGTTCTTCATTGAAGGTGGACGTACAAGGACAGGAAAACCACAAACCCCCAAAGGTAAGTTTTATATTTATTCTTACTATATAGTTGAAAATTATTATTTGTTGATCTCGATCTCACTTGGCTCACATTTTCGCGGGGCATCGCGAAATATTTTTTAGGGGCTGTGTTACGAAAAAGGTTGAAAAACACTGACCTATATGATTTCTCTTTAAACATTTCATAGTCGTCAGTCTTTTTCAAATAAAGCCCATCATTTTTATAATTGACAGTTATTTTAAAATTTACGATCACTACCCAAACCCTACGATTTGCAGCATTATATGTATTTCATAAGCTTTCTCGATACACAGACTGTCCAACGTAAGATTTTTGTTGTTTTGGTCCAGTAGTGCTTAAGCTTAATTTCTTTAATAAACAATCTAACGAGAGAAAAACCAAGTATTGGTAATATATTTTTTAATTTTAATGCTTACATGGATATGGAAGATACTATTACGGGTGGGTATGTATTTATATAATTAAAATAATTATTTATGCGATTGTGGGTTTTCTTCCGTGTGATGAGCGAGTAAGAATACAATTCACCACTCCTTTTCTTACCCGTGGGTGATCGTAAGAGACAACTAAGGGATATAAGACGTATATAACAATTATGCAAGAGAAGGCAAACTTGAAAGAAAAATCCTTATACCAACACGTCTGACCAGCATGGTAGAGGAGGTCCATTTTCCTCCCATTATGTAGGATGATCGAGCTCGATCAATGGGACATATATGAGCTGAGATGATGATGATGTTGGATTCTATCTAGAAGCTACTCATTATAAATTCCAGAGGTTATAATGATCCTATAATGAATTATTATAAAATTGAACTCGATATTATCTTAATTTGTTAGTAGATTCAGATGTATACAAATATATCCAATTGCAAGAGTCATATCGATCATTCAACGAGAAAAACTTTGATAATAGGAAAATGATTAATTCGTCTTTCATCGGATTCAATAACTGAATCGAACATAAAATATTATTGATGCTATCGGATACGACATTTAGTACAAATTAAATGACACTTAGATTCAATCTGTATTATCTGATATTAAACATTTTATAGTTTATATTTTTTTCTAAAATAAGATTACTTTTCAGCTATGTTTTAAATTTTGATATTAAATTTTGATCCACATACCTACTGATGTTGTAACGGGTAGATATAAATATTAGTAATATCGATGACTTATTGGACGTGAAATTTCTCAGTCCTCCCATGTCCATGAACGTTATAAAGTGTTCGTAACGTCGGGAAATTAAAAACCAAACACAAATGCTATAGAATTCGTAAATATACATAGTTTTATTTCATCATGTAGGTTTCGTATGGTTGCAATTAAATCACATCAAAAATAGAAATAAAATTGTAGGTATAGGTCACCTCAGACCTTTGGGGCCCTCAACAGATATGGGCTCGCGTGTCCTTATGGTAAACACCTTTGTGAATAAAAATTAAAAAAAAATACTTTTATTTTTCAGCTGGTATCTTATCTGTGATAATGGACGCGTATCTCGACGGAACAATCGACGATGCACTTCTTGTACCTGTAACTTTAAACTACGACAAACTCGTGGATGGCAACTTCGTCCGCGAACAGCTCGGCATGCCGAAGCAAATGGAGACTTTCTGGTCGGCATTGCGTGGAATATGGCGAACACTAAACACGGACCATGGCAGTATTAGAGTAGATTTTAATCAGCCCATTTCATTAAAGGTGAGAGCAAAAAATAGCCTTTTCCTTCTTCATATAATTCCTTTTTTAATCGACGTATAGTATACCATTCTTTATCACAAAATTTTGTGTTAATAGACACATCTGTCAGACAATCTGGAGTATATTACCCAGGAAAGTATTCTTAAACTTATAAGAAGTACTGACTAGAATCACCAATCCGTTTGTTGCCGAACAACGACGGAGACGATATGCGAAAGGGTAACCCGCCGGGCCGCCTACGGATGTAAGAAGCGGTGCAGCAGTGGCCGGTCCCCTGACGATGGGATGGGAACACGGTGGGTTATGGGGTCACACGCCGTACATCGCCCCAGTCGGAAAAGACGGAGTGGGTCTAAATCCTAAGCCTACCAAAAGGATCGCCAACCACAACCGGAACTAATATATGTTAAGCTTTCATCTTTTCCGACACCCACGAGCGATATAAAGTTTAGTTATTATATAATATTTTTGTGACTATATTTCCCAGGAGTTGGTGACTTCGTTCCAGAAATACAATCATTACAAAGCACCTATAGAGATGCCGCTGAGCCCACCTAACAATAATTTAGCAGTGAACTTGGACAGGCAGATACTGTATAACCACAGTCACTCTAGCTTGTACGGAGCAGACGTCAGCGCTGAACACAAGATGATGGTTGAAGCTATCGGCAGGCATTTAGTCTATGGTAAGTGATTATTCTTAATAATGGTGATGGTGTAAGAAAAGGCTGTACCAATGTCTCTCTCTCTCTTTCTCGTTGTCGTCAAAGGTGACTATACTCGTTCCAACCATTTATTTTACTTTTAGCAGGTCGAATTCTGATCAATTAGTGTTGTACCAATGTATTACGGATACTATGTTTTGTAATAATCGATTTTAGTCAGGAAGAACTTTTAATCGATTTAACACGGATATTTTATTTTTGCTTAAATACATATTTCATATTATTTAAAAACTTCACTTCTGTAAATATATTTGTTATTTGGGCACATTAATTTTTGCATACCCACTAATTCAGTCCTCCCAAAATATTTTACTTTGTACTTTGCAAAATAAAAAATAACTACTTTATGAAGCATTTTTCCATTAAGCGGGGTCCGCTGCTCCAAACTTTACTTAGAGACAATGGCGCCCTCGTCTGCGGTAGTAAATCACTAATTTTCTCATCCAGCCTACCCCTTTTTTTAAGCCGAATTGGCAACACCGAACGGCGCGCCGGCGACGCCATTTTGTTGTGTTGTCTGTCACTCGCAACAAGACTCCCGTGCTAGTCACATTTCTGTTCGCTGAGTGCTCTTTCATATTTTTCATACGCTGTGTTGAGTATTTATATTCCACCGTATTGATTTCATTGTTCTTACTTTGATTGAGTTGAGCGTATCGTTCCTCCCAGTAAGATTTTACTTGCAAAATGCCGAAAGGTATGGTGCTTAAAGGACAATCCAGAGAGTTAGTGCTGCGGCTTCGTGAATTTTTTGAAAAGGAAAGCCGCAATGGCGGATTCCTTATACCAGTAAGCCAAGTTAGAGACCGTGTTGCAGCAGCATTAGGTATTAGTGCTCCAACGGTGGCGAAAATCACTAAAGAAGCCTATGGTAGTAGTGGTATTGGACGGAACAAGCTATCTACGCCTAAGAAAAAACGTCAGCCCCGTAAAGTGACAGCAATTGACAGTTTTGATACTGATGCTATTCGTCGTCATATATACAATTATTACACAAGCAAAGAGATTCCTACTTTGAAAAAATTAGTAGCGTCTCTACGAAATTGTGGCTTGTTTCGTGGTCAAAAATCTTCTTTGTCAAAGGTGCTGCACCAAATCGGGTTCTTGTATAAGAAATCCGACAAAAGAAAAATTTTAATGGAACGTCGTGATATAGCCTTGTCTCGCTGTGAATTTTTAAGACAAGCGAAGAAAATAGAAGACTGGTCGAATGTCGTTTTCACAGATGAAACTTGGCTCAATGCCAATCATTCCATACCAAAAGGTTGGACTGACGATACTGCTGCTTCTACTTCTGCAGTGCCAATGGGGAAAGGTGAACGCCTCATCATTTGCCATGCGGGAACTACAAAGGGATTTGTACCAGACGCTCTGTTAGCGTTCAAATAAAAAAAAAACAGGAGACTATCATGAGGAGATGAATGCGGACGTGTATGAAAAGTGGTTCAGAGAAATGCTTACATCACTTGAAGAGCCATCAACAATATTTATTGATAATGCAACCTATCACTCTCGCCAAATTAATAAAATGCCAACACAGGCCAACAAAAAACACGAGATTATAAACTGGCTTCGTGATAATGGGGAAGATGTGGACGAATCCCTACTAAAAGTAGAATTACTTAAAATATTAAAAAGTAAAAAGCAGCCAAAACGATATGTCATCGACGAAATGGCAGCAGAATATGGGCATGTTGTAATCAGAATTCCTCCGTACCACTGTCAATATAATCCAATTGAAATGATCTGGGCACAAGTCAAAGGACACGCCGCAAGAAACAATACAACTCCTCCTTTCACAGCAAATAAAATGCTTGAACTTTAAAAAAACACATGCGCTAGTGTGACGCCTGAAAACTGGGCGAGTGTCGTCAACAAGACAAAAAATATAATATTCTCTGATTGGGATCGGGAAATTGAATTTGACAACATACCTACACAAGAGTTAATAATAAACACTGCAGATGATTCAAGCGACGATTCGAGTTCGTATGAAGAATCCGACGATTCGTTATAATAAAATAATATTAAAATATTTTGGTTGTTTTATTTCATGTTATAGGTATGATGAGAAGATTTTTATATCTCCCTGATACAATTTTAACGTGTTGTCTATTACAACAATTCAAAACTCAGTTGTCAGCTGACTTAACTGCAAATAAGTGTAATCGATTATTTGCGATTCATTAGTTTGCACCGAATACTTTTGATCCTGTCACTAGATGCGATAGAACGTAACTTTTTTATAACGGAAATGAATTATCACTTAAATTTTATGAATAGAGCTATTTACGGCATATTAATGTATTTAGTGGGTAATAATTAAGATATATAAATATTATTGGGCAGTTTATATATTTCTCTGTTCACTCGTTTCAAAGTTAATAATTGCGTATAATGAAACAGTTACGTCCTAAAGCATGTGTCAAAAGTAAAATAAATGGTTGGAACGAGTATAAAAGATAATCATTATTTTATGGGTCGATGCAATATATATTTCCTTGAGTTTTTTTTTATTGCTTATGGTGGCAAAGGAGCAAGCAGCACACCTAATAGTAAATATTACCGCCGCCCATGGACCTTTGTAATACTAAGGGTTGTACTTTGCAATACTTTTGCAGATATAGCTAGGCCGTTGTCTACCAATACAAACCCCAAACCCACCCAGTTCGGCTTCCGGCTCTCTCGTTCACCTAACAAATCACAACAGCACATTGCCATTGCTCAGACGTCGAACTTCTGCGAGAGTGTGGTACTACCCCAGACGGACCGGCCCGCGGCTGTTGACAGAAAACTGTCAACGGCGTGGTTCTACAACTGAACAAATGTAAATCATATATTTAAAAAAAAAAAAAAAAATTTATTACCCACTGCCTCCTATCCGTCAATCCTATTTGGGAATGCAATTATTAACTAGATGGATATCAGATGAAGTAGAATAGGTTGATATAAAGCTCGTAGTTGTCTTTTACAATACTCACAATGTAAGGGTTGATAGTATTCGCAGCTGCCACCACACAACAAAAATGTGACGTACCCTTATATATGCATATAACATATATGCAAGAGAAGGAAACTTTAAACAAAACCTACCAACACATTTGCCTGACGTTCTATGAGAGGACTATATCCCTTATAGAAGATACTCAAGCCCATCATTCGGAAGAATATGAGCTAAATTGATGATAATATTAATGGTATTGTATTTTTGTTTCAGATGCGGCGCAGGCGACAGCGTTGATGTGTACAACTGTGGTGTCGTACGTGCTACTGACTGAGGCACGTAGCGGTGCTACCCTATCTGCTCTCACTAATTGCGTGGCGGAGCGACAGGCAGCACTTCTCAGAGAGGGCAGGGACCTCGGCTATACCGGTGATGCGATGCATGCATTAAAAGCAGCCGTATGTATTATTAAAATTATCACTTTGTCAGACTTAAATATTTTTTTTTTAAATTGCGGGGGAATTTATCAACATGCAATGAACACAGACAAATTACAGCCAGACTCAGAGCAACACTTTGTGGATCGCACAAAGTATTGTCTTGCATGGGAATCGAATCCACAGCACTGGCACGGAAAGTCAGTATCTTAACCGCTACGCCATCTGTACAGTCAATAGTTGCAAATATTGACTCGACTTATATTACATTTTATATCTCCTGCATGTGAATCGAACCCACGATACTGGCACGGATGGTTAGTATCTTAACCATTACGCCATCTGTGCAGTCAAATTACATGGATTTGAAAGCAGTGTTACGCATTTTCTCAATATTGATGCCTAAATTATAGGATACTTGAAGCAATTGTAATGGCAAATGATATCACTGCGACTGCTATATCACGCTGGTCTAAAGTTTTGATATATTATGGTTTTATTTTGAGTTTTCCATCTCTTGCATAGATATTATATGCATTTTATATTGGCAATAGTTTTATGACCGGCCGCCTGACTGACGTCAACCCTTCTTAGGAATGCAATGGTTGACCGGCATCAGGTGGAGTTGGCCCAGGTCAATATAAAGCTCTTAGTCGTCTTTTACGACATCCACAAGCAAAGGTAAGGATTGGTAGTATTCGTAGCCGCTACCACACAGCAATTCCTACTCCGTCACATAGAGAATGATAATGAATTCAAAAATATAGGTATATTATTGATGAATAAATAAATAAATATTTTTCTATGTTACAGTTGGACACGTTAGGCAAAGGACTTGTGCGGCGGGAAGGTAGCGGGGCGCGCTCTATGGTCAGACCACAGACTTCGATAGCGGCCTCACTTGAACTGTCGTATTACGCCAACGCTTGTGTGGCGCACTACGCAGCACCCGCTATACTTGGTAAGTATGACACAACTGTAATTTCCCTTCTCTTCTTTCTGCTCTCTTCTACTATCTTCTCTCTTATTTTAGCTCTCTTCTATCTGCTTCTTTCTTCACTCTTCCATTTTTATTTCTTTCTTACCTATTCCTTTGTTTCCACCGTTGAGAATGAATCTGCTTGAACTGAGTAAAACTAGTCTACTGTACTAGTCACATAACTTAGTTTAAAGTTTAGTTCACATTTCTCCTTAAGGCCAAGTTCAGATGAACGCGCGGCGACGCGCGGTTGGCTCGACGCGTGGTTTAAGATTATAGCAAATCAATGTTGTTGTGTACATGACCGCGCGTCACCGCGCGCACCGCCATGCACCGCGCGTGACCGCGCGCACCGCCATGCACCGCGCGCAAGATCTTGAACCGCGCGTCTCATTTTTCGGTTTTGGTTTGAGATCTACAATCCTGTATGGACCTGTTCAGTTGACTCGCGCGGTTTTAGGGGGACGGACACATGGAGCCACGAAAATGGAGGACGATTTTCTTTTGGTGATATGCAATATCTTACAGCACCATCTGCAGGTTGCATATCCTTTTCAACGCAATCATACAAAAACTCAAAGGAATCAATCGTCATCCTAAAGTAGTTGAAAAATCGATCTTCGTGTAGTCTGTGTGGTATATAAAGTCACAAAAAGACTTAAAGAAAGTCTTTGACTGAAAATAGGGTACACCCAGTATTATCTTTGCTTTCCACCACGACGTCGCCATTTGCGGTATAAAACCCACAACCAAATAGCCTCCTCCACGTCCATTATCGCTGAATGTTCACGCTAGATTGCCGCGCGCAAGCCGCCTCCATCTGAACAGCTAAATCGCGCGGCAACACGCATCGCCGCGCGGTCATCTGAACTTAGCCTAAGTCCTTAACCAATGTTATTTACTTACTTAATTACACTTAATCGATTATTACACTGCCCGTGGGAAACTGACAGTTATGAGCTGAGATGTTGATGGTGATTTTAATTTTACAGCCACTGCATTAGAATCAATAATAGTATCATCAGTGGAAACCTTAAAAACTGTGACACAGAGTGAGTTGGTCGAGACCGCGCTGCAATTGTGCGAGGTGATGAGCCATGAGTTTATATTGTGCGCGCCATGTCTTAGGATTGAAGAGAAAATGTTGCAGGCGATCGACTATTTAGTTGCTAATGATGTTCTTGCACCATTCAAAGTAAGTATTTTATTTGCAACTAAACCAACAGCTTACATAGAATATAGTCTAAGCAATAGAAGGACATTCTTCTTCTTTTTACGTATTGGCCAGCAGCTATTTATACGAGCCATTGTTGCCAGTGTCAAGTTATAATTTTCTTCACGTCTTCAATCTAATCAGATTAGTCATTGTCCGTCAGTAAGTCAAATTGTCTCCATCAATAGTGCTATGGCCATCCTGTTAATGCTATTTTAGTGGAAACTGAAAACGTTGTGAAGCACTTTCAATATCATATTCTAGTGTATATTCTTGGATGAAGTCACCTCAGCAGTTCCGTCACATAACATTACATAAAACGCCATCTAAATTATCCAATATAACACGTTAAAACACTAAGATATTAAATATAATACAAGAGCACCACATGACTTTTTAGATTCCCGTCAAAAGTCCAAGAAGGACATTTATAAATTTTCACATATAGTTTACAAAACAATTAATATAACTTAAGTCGATATCAGTATATATCTCCGATGGCATCAGTGTGGATGAAGTTGAATGGGCGATAAGAAGTTTGAAAAATGGTAAGGCAGCGGGTATTGATATAGTGTCTGCCAAGATGATCAAGCTTGGTGGCTCCTGTGTCAGGGAGGCATTCCTGTTGCTTCTCAATTTATGTTGGACCACGGGAATAGTTCCCAGGGACTGGAATAGCACAGTCATCGTGCCTTTGTTTAAAAACAAGGGTTCACGTTATGACTGCGCAAATTACAGAGCCATAAGCTTGACCAGTTTGGCAGCAAAAGTGTACGGTAAAATTATTGAAAGGAGAATGAGGATGGTGTCCGATGGTTTACTGTGTGAGACACAAGGAGGTTTCAGGAGTGGAAGGGGATGCATGGATCAAGTGTTCTCTCTGCGCAACATTGTGGAGAAGCATCTGGCTCTAGGTCAGAGGGTTTTCTGCAGTTTTGCGGATCTGGAGAGAGCATTTGACACGGTTGTACGAAAGGAACTTTGGGACATTTTACCGGAGTATGGTATTAACGGTAAACTGCTATAGGCTGTGCAGTCCAGTTACATGGGCTGTAGAGCCTGCGTGCGGCTGGATGATGGAATGTCGCCTTGGTTTGACGTCAATATCGGCGTTAAGCAGGGGTGCGTTCTGTCAGCCAGGCTGTTTATCATATATCTGGATAAATGTCTCCAAAGGTTGAACGATATGAATGTGGGAGTCCAGATGGGTGACTCAGTGGTCACTGCTCTGCTATATGCAGATGATGCAGTCCTGCTGGCACAGTCAGCGACTGACCTGCAGACCCTAGTCGACACAATGACAGAAGATTGTAAGAAAAAGTGTCTAAGCGTGAATGTGAGCAAAACCAAAATAATGGTCTTTGAAAGAGATGAAGCCAGAACAGATGTAAGAGCAACAATAGGTAATGATGCACTAGAGCAAGTGGATGAATTTGTATATCTTGGATTTTGATTTAGCCGAGATGGAAGGTACACCACTGATATAGAGCGAAGAGTGAATGCGGGACATAGAGTGAACGGAGCGTTGGGGCAACTTCTCGGCAGCCACCACCTCAGCCAGAAGGCACGTGTAGCAATACATAACGCAGTGCTTGTCCCAACATTACTGTATGGAAGCGAGAGTTGGGTATGCAGAAAATAATATGAAAGTAAAATTAATGCCGTCGAAATGCGATCTCTGCGGAAAATCTGTGGAGTTAGGCTGACCGACCGCATTCGTAACGACGACGTAAGAGAGCGAGTAGGTATGAAAGAGAGTATTGGTGTAAAGATGCGAAAGGGAATGCTCCGATGATTCGGACATGTGGAAAGAATGCCGAACGAACGTCTGGTTAAGAAGATATACAATGCGAAAGTGGAAGGATGTAAGTACCGGGGGAGACCGAGACTAACCTACCTAGACCAGATCGGTCATGTACTGAAGGAAGGTGGAGTCAAGAGTCTCCAAAACCGGCGAGCGTGTATGAAGAGAATTATGAATGTTGAGGAAGCGAGTGAAGTATGCAAAGATAGAGTTCTCTGGCACTATGTTCTCTCTGCCTACCCT
Source organism: Lymantria monacha (assembly GCA_905163515.2). NCBI lineage: Eukaryota > Metazoa > Arthropoda > Insecta > Lepidoptera > Erebidae > Lymantria > Lymantria monacha. Next base: position 6,702,235 of record LR991081.1, on the reverse strand, counting down.
GCAAGGGATATGGCGTGATGATATGTATGTATGTAAGTCGATATCAATACTGTTAGTGTCATGCTATTTATCTATTGGCTTCCTATTATGGAAGAGGCTCATGCTCAACAGTGGAACATACATGAGTTGAGATCATAACGATGACTTCTTTGGAGTTTACTCCTTAAGAATCGATTTTCATATAAAGCGCCCGGTATGAGAAAAATTTGAGAAGTAAAATCTAGTGATCGAATGACCTCGTTACGTTTTTGGTGCGCAACCTATTCTGCGCACCTTTCACTTTCTGACGTGAGATAATACTTCACTGAACAGTTTAAATAAATGGAAATAAAAATATATATATATTATTTTTAGTCAAATGAGATTTTTTTGCGCCTGTTTTGATAATCTTAAGGAGTAAACTCCAGTCGTGCGTCGGAGCTGACACACACACTTTTTTTTTAATAAACGTTCATTTTATATTTTTTATTTACTCTTTGAAATAACTATAAATATGCACATTACAGAATACAGCTGGTTTAGAAGAGGAGCTGTGGTCGCGGCGGTTTGCTCAGACACTGGATGATATGGATGAGTGTACAGAGAGACCGGATCCGGGACAACGGATCAAATATACTATACAGAACACACCAGACGCGTTAGCTGAAAGGTAACACTCGCAAGCTTTATATAATTGTTTTTTTTTTTGTATTCATTACAATAAATTACAAATATTGCCATTCGCGTCGGTTTTAGTAAAACACGATAAGAATTAATTTAATATTTCTTTTTAACACATTCAATGCCGACCACTCGGATCCGAGTGGGGCGAGGCAATAGTAGCGGCGCCTCGCACTCGGATCCGAGCGAGCATCTCGTTCATTTTGTAGTAGTAGGATTGGTGGTCGGCATACAGCACGCTGGGTGCCGACCACTCGGAAACGAAAAATGTGTTTTTTATTAAAATAATAACAATATACATTTATCCATATTTTCAAACATTCATATGTACTTAATCAAAATTCGCCTTAAAAAGTTTTGGAACCCGGCTATTATTTTAATTTATTTTGGAGGCGCTGAATGGGTTTAAAGATCACTCACCTGTACTTAGGCAATAATTCTTGTATTGCGTGAAATTTGCAAACATTCAAATAACAGACAATTTATTTTTATTCCTTTTAAACACCACCCTGGACTAAGGAAATAATCCTTGTATTGCGGGGTACTTTACAAACATGCAATTAACGCAGACAGACACTCAGACTCAGAACAACATTTTGTGGATCGCACAAAGTATTGTCCTGCATAGGAATCGAACCCTGGATATTGGTGCTCAAGGTCGATATCTTCACCTGCATTTCGACTGTACAGATGCGCCATCTGTGCAGTCGAATTACAAAATTCACCCAGACTCGGTGGATCAACAATTTGTGGATCCCACGAAGTATTATTCTATATGGGATTCGAACCAATTGAGAAGGAAGGTCGGTCCTAAAGAAGGAAGGTTGATCTTAGTTAACAGTTTCCCAATTAGCAAAGTCCTTCAAGGGATGATAACTTGTGATTTTATTAAATTATTTCTCATGTATATATATAACCTGCATCAGTTCTCTCTGCTTTTTTGATTAAGTTATTTCTTATTTTTATTATCAAGCTTTTTTTGTCAAGTATAATTAAAAGTTTTTATAACTATCTCTCGTGAAATGTTTTTGTGACAATGACGAAACGACTAATATAAACAGTAGTTTTAAAAAAAAATAACAGTTAAATACTCTGGTTGAATCAGTCTATAAAGTTTAGTTCCAAATAATTACTATGACTTCTAGGGCAGGCAGATTTTGTATTGAGTTTATTCAAGATGATGATGAACTTTTTTTATCCAGACGGCGGTTGCTGCTGACCGTGCGGCCACTGACGGAGGCGTACGCTGCGACGTGTCGCAAACTGCAGGCCGGCTCAATGAAAGTGCTCGTCAAGACCACATTAGACTCTCTCGCTGAAGACTTCACACACAATAACATGATTTATGGTTTGTACAAAGTCTTATCAATCTATTTTGAAATAAACCTTATAATTAGTATGTGGCCTAATCACAGATTAGGCCATATAATATCAGTTCCTATACATCTCACTGTTGGGGTTGAACCTCCTCCACAAGGAAATGGATATTGACCTACTGTACTATGCTGGTCTCACATGTATAAGTAATATTTCAAGCCTACCTTCCATAAATGTTATTTGCCGTAAAAAACGAGTTAGGAATATGCTATTCCTTACTCGTGCAAGATAAGGGGTGGTGCATTGCTCTCTCAGTTACCATATGGAAAATATTAGATATTATTAAATACTATATTTATAATATTTTTTTTTTAAATATAATTATTTAACACAATGAATTGTTAGAATGAAATTAATAAAAACGCAAACTACATTGACTATATAATTATCTGAATAGCAATGAATCTTTCATATTTCGACACGGGTAAGATAGGGTGTGGTGATGGTCGCAGATTTTTTCACTATATCATTACGCTTTTATCCCAATTACTCGAGGTAGATTCAATATGTCTTCCATCGTACACATTGCCAATAGTTATTGGCTATAGTTTTATGACCAACCACCTGTTTGACGTCAGCCCTCATCATCATCATCATCATCTCAGCTCATATAAGTTCCACTGTTGGGCTCGAGCCTCCTCCGTAATGGGAGGAAAATTGACCTACTATGCCACACCGGTCAAACGTGTTGGTATAAGGTTTTGTTTCAAGTTTCTCTTCTCTTGCATTGATGTTATAAGCGTTTTATATCCCTTACGGTCACCCACGGGTAAGATATGGGGTGGTGAATTGTATGCTTACTCTGTCACCAAACAAAACCCTACTTGAGAATATAATTGTTGACCAGATGGTATAAGATTGAGTCCTGGTCGTTGTTGTACTCTTAGTCAACGTTTACGACACTCGCGAGCAATTTAAGGGTTGATAGTATTCGTAGCCACACAGCCAAGAAAATCTGACAATATGAGAGAAATTGATCCGCTGTACCCGAAAAATTATCTAGTCAAGCATGGTACTATGGTATTCGTTAGCTCTTTCACGTCTACTATTGTATTTAATCTTACTTTTGAAATGCGAGTATACGATAGTATATGTGTAATAGGTTTCTCAAGAGAGTGATGTTTGCTCACTACCCTCGTGCACTCTTAGCCTGTTGTGCCACAGAAAGGGGTGACGACACATTATAAAATCCGATTACGAAATGAAAAATGATGTCACAAGCGGGATTCGAACCCGCGCCTATTGGGATTCCGGCCCAATCGTGCTGCCACTACACCACCGTGACTAATTGTAGGACATGCTAATTTCACTTCGTATTATATTTACGTCTTAAGGTGACGGTTTCGTAATCGGATTTTATAAATAATTAAGCATATTAAATGCTAAATTTCAGTAATTTAAATAACAAGGTTGTGTCATCGTTTAATACAATTCTAACTGTAAAGTTTTAAGTATTAAGCCTATAACAATGTGTAAACATTGTCGGGTAGATAGCATACCGTCACCTTAAGACGTAAATATAATACGAAGTGAAATTTGCATGTCCTACAATTAGTCACGGTGGTGTAGTGGCAGCACGATTGGGCCGGAATCCCAATAGGCGCGGGTTCGAATCCCGCTTGTGACATCATTTTTCATTTCGTAATCGGATTTTATAAATAACTAAGCATATTAAATGCTAAATTTCGACACATTATAATCTTAACCAGAAATCCATCATCGTCCGAGTAGACAGTATTTGTTTTTATTACTTATGGTGGCAAACGAGCAAGCACCATCTGATGGTGTACTACGGCCGCTCATGGACCTTCACAATACCAGCCAGGCCGCTGCCTACTAACCAAAACCTATCTAGTAGGCTGCCGGCTGTCTTTATTTTAGCATAATTTCAATTATTTGAGGACAGCAGCTATGATTGTCCTTCGTGGCAATTGAATCTGAAACTCGGGCGAGATGTGACTCCAATTGTATCATTTTTGCTGTTTACAATATGGATTATATTATTACAGGTGAAGCAGTCTCAACGGACGCAATCCGCAATTGCATCAGATTGCTACGTCAATGGGGTGTCGTGGATATGTACTCTGAAAACCGTGAAAGAAAGCTACGGATATGTAGCCCATACGATAATGAACAAACTATGGACGATGTGTGCAATAATATTTACAAGTTCAATATGACCACGCCTTTATTATCCAAGTGATATAATAAACTGTGACAAAGTTCTATTATGTGTATATATTAGTTTTTGAACGAGTGAACATTATTCTTTTAAGTGATAAAGGGAATATATTAGTTTTGGCGGGTACGTGAAAATATCTTTGCCATCTTAAATTATATTCAACATTTATAGTCAGCGTGTTATATTAAATAATTATGATGGCATTTTATATAATATAATACAGGGATAGTGCTAGTGTAGTGAATATGAAATAACAGTGCTTTACGTATTTTGAATGTTCTGCCAACATTTTCAGAGAAACTGCAGTAGGTTGCCATTGCTTAAGTCGACGGTTTGGACTTACTGACAGACGGTGATATTAAAACGTACATAAGTGAAAAATAAACTTGAGAAATATATTCATTTGACACTGGCAACATTGGCACGTATTAGTAAGGAGTTGCCAAAACTAAGAAAAGAGAATGTTAGGCATATATTAGAAAGTTAACTTTATGTTTTATTCGAACGAATCTTGTATCTCGTGATTTTATGGAACAAATAGACTGTTACCGAGTTATAATTACTTTTTTTTTCGTAATGTAATCGACAATATTTCAATTTCCTAACATATTTATTACATAAAACTAATACGAAAATAAAGAGTCCCTTTATTTTCATACTATTTTTATGCTAATATTTTAACTTTTTTTATAAACTCGGTACTTTTCATTCCTGATTTCTTCCTTAAATTGTATTTCGTATATACACCAAACAGAATTGACCTCGTATATACGGTATAACGATGATTTTGTCTTATGTTCGATAATTATCCTCATATATGTCCCACTGTTGGGCTCGAGCCTCCTCCATAATGAGAGGGAACCTGATCTACTATACCACGCTGGTCAGACATGTCGGTGTAGGGTTTTGTTTCAAGTTTTCCTTCTTTTGCATAGATGTTGTATGCGTTTTATATTCCTTAGCCGTCTCTTACGATCACCTACGGGTAAGATAGTGGGTAGTCAATCTTCTTACTCCGTCACCACACGGATGAGTACAAAGGAACTAGCTCAATCAACAGTATAAACGACGTCGTTATACATATTTTGGTATTTTTTCTTTTTCTCTAAAATTCAGCATTTTTTTGTAATATTCTCGCTCAATATAATTAAATATAGATGGAATTTTTATTTTAGTCATCTTTAGATATTGAAATGTTGTCGAACTTAAATATAAGTTTATTTACATAAGCGTTGCAACAGGCGTGCATTGTCTGAATATAATTTTGCTTATACGTAAGAAGATACAATATTTATTTATTTACGGGAGCTATGTTCGTTTTTATCGACGTCCCCCTAAATTTTACGTAACCCCCAATATAAATGGAACAACGTTGATATTTTTGCTTCATTTATACTGAACAAGCAAACTAGTTTAATTGCCAATATCGCAACGGCCCCTGGTAGCAAGTTACATCAGTGGGGATAGCATATAACCGTTCTTCGTGTAAAAATACATATACAGAGCAAATTTCATAATGATCGGTCAAGTAGTTTCTGATTTTTGCGATGTCATACATACAGACATCACACTTTTATAGATATAAAAGAAGAAACTTTGTTCTGTACATATTTGTAGAAATAAAATAAAAATTGAATTCCTTAACAGCGATTACGGCGCCACCTATCGGGTCTTAATGTTTTAATCGTCTAAAATCATTTTCACATTTATTACCTTTTTAATGTATCCGGTTTGAGGCATATCGATTGCATTGTTTCAAAGTCTATGACGGACAAAATTTTTATGTTTTATATATCTATAGATTAGGTGTTACTTAAAATTTTGGGATCGTTTGATAAAATAGAACATTTATATCTACCGTATTTATAGTTCCAAAGGTCCTAGTAAATATTTTGTTATGATTGTGGTTGTTTATCGAGTGGTATTTTGTTTTGAGTGTTGCTGCTATATAGCCGTTAAATGTACTACGGATATCAGATATTTCTTACACTATAGGCAGCTTAACAATCGACTTGTGTTTAGGTAGCATCATCCAGTGACAAACTTTAATTAATATTTTTTTATAGTTTATCAATAATTGTCCGTGTGGTGACGGAGTAAGAATACAATTCATCACCCTCTATCTTACCCGTGGGTGATCAATAAGAGACGACTAAGGGATATAAAACGAATACAACGTCTATGCAAGAGATGGAAAACTCGAAACATAACTCTATATCAACACGTTTGACCAGCATGGTATAGTAGGTTAATTTACCTCCCATTACGGAGGAGCCTCGAGCCCAACAGTGGGACATATATGAGCTGAGATCATGATGATACCAATATAGCATGTGGTTGTCAGTTATATATAAGTATATATCATCATCATCATTTCAGCCCACGCATGTCCCACTGTTGGGCTCGAGCCTCCTCCTACATAATAATAATAATGGGAGGGAAATTGACTTACTATACCACGCTACGCAGAGGTGTTGGTATAGGGTTTTGTTTCGAGTTTTCCTTCTTTTGCATAGATGTTATATGCGTTTTATATCCCTCAGTCGTCTCTTACGATTACTCATAGGTAAGATAGGGGGTGGTAAATTGTATTCTTACTCTGTCACCACACGTATATCATTACTGTTCTATTATTAATTAACGTTTTGGCTCTGACGAGTGTGTACGTCGTATTTCTCTACCTTTATTAATACTGTATATGAATAATAACATTAAAAAATTATGTAAATCAGTGTTTGTTTCGACACCTGTGTATAATAGTATGCTATTATTATATTTTTATATATCATTAGCTCACGTAACTGACGTCTGACTGCCAAATAGAAGCATTTTAATTTGTCATCAATCATATATTGATATAAAAATAATGTACAGTAATCACCCTTTATAACACGGTACTCGTATAACATATTTTTTATATTAAGCGATTTCAGTCCCCCGTATAACATGAGTATTTCACCATATAAAGCGGGTATTTCATACGTTATATGTAAATATTTCGTTCATAACATAGTGTTTTCTTAATATACGATTTAAATCCCCTTTAACGAGAAAAGTTAAACGTTTTGGTACATAACGCGTTATATGGACCGCGTTTTACGAGAATACACATACAATGCGTTTCCTATAACTTGGAACCAATCTACCGTGGTATAGGGGGGGATTACTGTATTTAAGGAGCATATAATATTAATTACTACAGCCAAATTAGCCCAAGGTGTGTTAGAAATAGAGACCAAACTATTTGACAATAATTTAAAAGGCCAGCTATTTTGTAAGTTTTTATGATTTAGTATTTATACATAATCTTATAATAGTTTATATGGACTACCCAGCCGCTTGACGTTAAAATTAGAAAAAGTAAAAGTTTTATCTTTGATCAACACTAGTTTACATTTTTCCTTTGATCAAAATACGTGGCGCATTCATGAATGTATTCCAGTGAAAATAAAATTGTAAATTTATGGGTTTAAATGGGACTATAAATATATTAAAATATTCTTTTCTTTAGTTACAAGATTAATTCTGAAATAGAAATATTTAGGATTTTCGAAATGGGCGTCTTATACAGTGATTAATTTTCTTTCCAGACCAAATATGTTTCAATATTCTCGGTCTCGAGGTAGCGAAATTTTATGAATATTGGGCTGTTGTACCACGCTGGCCAGACACTAAGGTTGGTAAAATGTTATAATTTTAAGGATTCCTTCTTAGTGATGCTATAACACTATTTACATTTTTCCTTTGATCAAAATACGTGGCGCATTCATGAATGTATTCCAGTGAAAATAAAATTGTAAGCAATTATTTATGGGTTTAAATGGGACTATAAATATATTAAAATATTCTTTTCTTTAGTTACAAGATTAATTCTGAAATAGAAATATTTAGGATTTTCGAAATGGGCGTCTTATACAGTGATTAATTATCTTTCCAGACCAAATATGTTTCAATATTCTCGGTCTCGAGGTTGCGAAATTTTAAGAATATTGGGCTGTTGTACCACGCTGGCCAGACACTAGGGTTGGTAAAATGTTATAATTTTAAGGATTCCTTCTTAGTGATGCTATCTGTTTATGGCCCTTAGTAATCTTCTAAATTTGATGTAATTGACTCGTCATATTGAACATTATTTATATTTAAAAACTACAGATTATATATTTTACAGATTATCTGTAATATTGTGTCTGGAATTTGACTAGACATTACAATTATTTAGTTTAGAATTTGTCTTTGGTAAATCAGTCCTGTAAAAACATGAAGTTGGCTGTCCAACTTTTCTTCCAAAACTGTTATATATATTATTAATTTGATGAGTTATGTTGTCGACATATTGTGGAAAGGACAAGATTATTAAACAATGGTCCAATATTATGTGTTTTATTTAATCCTATTCGTACTAATAACGAGTAACTAATTTACAATAAATATTCTCCTTTACTTTTTCAAACCATGTACATTGACATTATTCCGGCTCAGTTTATTACTTGAACCGCTGTCGCTATTGTGATTCAAACTACCTTGGTTTTTTGCCGCTATATCATTCATAGTAGAGATCAAGTCCTTAACATTAGGTTTCGTATTATTTGCAGAGCTCACGACAGGTTTCTTTTCAGTATGTCTATTGCCAGTTACTTCAAGGTTGTTTTTATTAAATTTATTTTTAGCCGTTTGAATATCACCTATATTAATTATGTTATTAGCTAGCGAATCATTGGCATGGGTCCTTTTATCAGATATTATAGCATCTTTATTAACATATTTACTGCATTCAGTTATTTTTTTATTGTCCTTGCCTTCAATTATGTTATTATCTTCTTTGACTGTATTTGGCCTATATGTATGAGCAGTGTCTTTCTTTATTATTGTCTTCTTAGGAGCTAATTGATAATCATTTTTAAAATATGTAGCACCTTTAACATCACTTTCATTTATATTTTTATTGGTTATCATATCACGTTTTCCAACCTTTGATCGAATTGTTTCGTTATTATTTTTATTACTATATGTTTTAGATATTTTATTATCATCTTTATAGTGCTTCTTAGAAGGTAATTGAGAAGCTAATTGAAAATCTTTATTAACATATTCATCGTTCTGAATATCATCTTTACGGTTACCTTCAACTGATATCAAAGCATTGCCTTTTCCTATTTCATGCCTAACTATTTCAATATTGTTTTTATTGATTTTTTTTCTAGTTGTTTGCTCATTACCTTTACTACTGGTAGTTTTACTACGTACTAGAAAATCATGATTAACATATATACGTGAATCATCATTTTCGGTATCATTTGTAAAATTGCCTTTCACAATATCTTTCCTTGTCATTTGATGATCATTATCTTTTCTTATATTAGATGCTGGAAAAGCTTTACCAGTTTTATCATCAGTAACTATTTCAATCTTTCCTATATTAATTTTCCGTGGTGGTTTTATTATCTTCTGCTGTTTAAAAATATCACCAGAGTTGGCATATATAGGTTCATTCGTCATCGTCACATTTAATTGAGACTCTGGTTTACGTTCCTTGGGGTTTAAGTTTTCTTGTTCGAAGCCTTCTATGTTAGAATGTCGATTTATATTAAAGAATATTAATATTTTTTTCATTGCCGCATTACATCGTACCATTGCCGCAGGACGAAAGTAATATAGGAGACATAGGATAAGCACAAGCGAAGGCACAATACCCAGGAATATCACGTACATTGCTATCATTACCCTTTTTGTATCTGAAAACACAAAGATATGGTATAACAGAGTTTTAATACCTAAAAGTCTGCAATTAGTTCGGCCACAAACTTGTTAAAACGACATTGATGTACCTACAAAATTAAAAATGGGACCAAGTTTGGTAGGAAAGTTGAAATTAACGAGTCCCAAGTTTTACTGTTGCAATATACTATACAGGGTGATGATAGGCTAGACAAAAAAATTAATGCTGTTAAAAAAAAATTTTTTTTCACCACGCGAGGTCGTTGAACTCTTGAACATATGATCGTGAGTTTTGAATAGATTGCGTCTTTTCTCATCTGAGTATAGTTACGTATTTTTTATGGAATTATCGTTACATGGCACTGTCGTAATACGGTGGAATGTAAAAAACCTTAAAATTCGTTGTGAAAAAAAAATTATTCATCCGAATCGATTTTTTTTCTAGCCTATCATTACAAGTAGGACTAGTAGGGCTACCTGTTTTTGTTTGCGGGAAGTAAGAATTTTAGTTATTACAATGGTGACACAAATATAAATCCATCCATCAGCCCGTAGACGTCTACTGTTGGTCGTAGGCTTTACAAGAATGCAATGCATGCCTGTGACTTTCACGATGTCTGTCCACTATATGGATTTCCTACGTTGTGCGATTTGTGGTCGCCACTCGAGAATTTTTTCTATGGCTATCGGTTCAACGAGTGATGTCGCCTGCTCATTTTCACTTCAAGTACTTATTCGATGGGCTATGTCTGTTATAACTGTTCAGCTAAAGTTTTTTCGTGTAAGCAATTTCTCCTGTAGAGATATCTCTCATCTTCTCGGGAGATAGCTGATAGCTGTTCATAGCACCCTACGCGGCTTTGGCTTTATAATGAGGCTATCATTTGGAGAGCACGTTTCAACGCTATAAGTCAAGCTAGTAGTGCACTGGATACAGACCTTGAATCTTTAGACACTGCGAATAAATGAACGAGAACCTTCTAAGATGCCAGAATACTAAAAAATATCCTAATACGTATATAAAAGATATCCTAAATGATTTTTGACAACGATTTATGCAATATGGCCCTTAAAGTAAGATCTGATGTCAGCCTTTCAGTTCTTGATCATAGTTACGCTACAATATAGCTATATAGTTAGTCTAACCTTCGTGGATGAAGAATAAAATATATGGATACTTACGCTTGGGATCCGAAGCGGGACCAGACTCATAAGATCCACCCGGACCGGGCAGTGCACATAACGGAGGGGCGAAGCCCGTATCGCAGTGGCAGTGACCTGTAGCATTAGATATTATCAATGTAGTATTAGACATGGATTATCTATGCAAAGACTGTTCATTCTGAAGTATTCATTTCGTTATGGAGTATAAGAGTACATATGTATAAAAACCGAATAGGTACGAGCGAAAAATATCAGAAGTGGAATTCGAACCCACACCTATTGGGAATTCGTCCAGATCGTGCTGCCACTTACACCACTGTGAACTATTGTAGGACATTCAATTCTCGTATCTAATTATTCATTATTTTTATTTTTTTTTATTTATTGTTTTATTCATCCGTGTGGTGACGGAGTAAGAATACAATTCACCACCCCATATCTTATCCATGGGTGATCGTAAGAGACGACTACGGATATAAAGCGCATATAACACCTATGCAAGACAAGGAAACCTCGAAACAAAACCATATACCAACACGTCTGACCAGCGTGGTATAGTAGGTTAATTTCCCTCCCACTACAGAGGAGGCCCGAGCCCAACAGTGGGACATATATGGGCTGTGATGATGATGATGAATTTATTTAGAGGCACTATTGAATAAAAAAATCGTACCAAGCTCAGTCAATAATGTCTGGATGACAGAGTCTGACTTGATTTTTTATCCTAATATGTATTCATGATATGTATTTTTTAATTTTGAATATTACAAGGGGTTTAAACTCCAAAACGCCTCTTTGATTACGCCTGTAGTCGCCACTCTCCAGTATTGTAAGATAAAATACTCAAAAAACAAACACCTCATAAATAATAATCGCTAAATGACAACACTTTTTACTTCTAAGGACGACAAACGAGCAAACAGCACACCTGATAGTAAGTGTTATTGCCGCCCATGGACCTTTTCAATACCAAGTGTACAGCTAGGCCTCTGTCTACCCAGAAAGTTAGGCTGTCAGTTATCTCGCTCATCAAACGGAGCTCAATAGCACATTACCACTGCTTAGACGTGTATTTTCTGTGAGAGTTTAGTATCACCCCGGATGGACCGGCCCACGGCTGTACACGGAAAACCGTCAACTGTGTAGACCTATAACAGTAAAATGACGTCATTTTCTTAATAGTGCCCAGCGCACAAGTTTATTTGTGAGCTTGTGTGGCACCTTTTATAAGTCGACGACAATAGGTACGCTACCTTTAGAGTTACAGATGCCATGGCCGGAGCAATCTGATGGACAGACTGACGATTTGTCTTTTGCTAGAGACTGTCTCACGGCATCCACCGATACGCATTTCTGTTGCCGGCACATCTGGTTATAACATAAGTACAATGATTGATTAAGAAATTCAGTTAAGTCTTTTTCTTCTTCAGCATTAATAAATAAACCCCATAAAGTAACCCGTCTACTTTTTTATTAACAGTTAAAATTAGACTACGTATGTTAAAAAATCCATTATTGATAATATTTTGTTAATAAAAAATAAAGAATTATTCTATTAGTGTTTGCCACTCATAGAATTAATACTATTAGTGTTTGCCACTAATGGCATTGTGTTAGAAGTCACTGCTTGTCAGCTGTAAATAAATAAGTAATAATAATATTATCATAATCGCAATTTAAAGGTGGAAAATATTAAATTGCTTCCCGTGTGGTGATGGAGTAAGAATACAATTCACCACCCCATATCTTACCCGTGGGTGAACGTACGAGACGACTAAGGGATATAAAACGCATATAACATCTATGCGAGAAAAGGAAAACTCAAAACAAATCCTTATACTACCACGTTTGACCAGCGTGGTAGGTCAATTAGTATAGTAGGTCAATTACCCTTCCATTTTGGAGGAGGCCCGAGCCCAACAGTGGGACATGTATGGGCTGAGATGATTATTATAGCGTGATTGACTATGGACTTAAAGTTTCTCATTTCGATTTTTATTATCTCACATGTTAGACAGTGAGATAATAAAAATCGCCTACAATGTGCAAACATTGTCGAGTAGATGGCGCACGTCACCTTAAAGACGTAAATATGATACGAAGCGAGATTTGAATGTCCTACAATAGTTCACGGTGGTGTAAGTGGCAGCACGACTGGGCTGGACTCCCAATAGGTGCGGGTGCGAATCCCGCTTGTGACATCATTTTTCGCTTCGTAATCGGGATTTTATATAAAAAAAAACGGCTAAGCAAAAACTATTGACCAAACTTACCATCCCATCGCCACATTTGGCGCCATCCGGCACAAAACCTGGGTCCACGTCACTAAATCCCAAATCTATAATGGCTGCATGACACTCTATTATTTTATCTGTTAATAATTAATTTGTTATAAGTGAAAATATAAATAAAAAATGAATGAATAATAAGTCATCATCACGACGTAATATGTAGGTACTCGTATATTTTTGATCAACAAAGTTCTTAGTCTTCTTTTACGACATCCACGAGCAAAGCAAGGGTTGGTAATATACGTAACGCTACTACCACATGAATAAATAATAATTAAATATCAGTAATTAATTTCATATAGTACCTAAATAGCAGAAAAACGAGCTGCAATATCACCAAATCATTAGATCCGGCAATAGTGCACAATTAATTGGGAGTTCAACCGGGTAACAAAATATCAGGATCTTGTTGGTCCCGACATTTTGTTAAAGGATAGGTAATTTAGGCCAAGCGCCGGGTCTTTTTTTTTTGCAACGTACGGGACCTGGTATTTTTTTTTGGGAATATGTTCAAGGTCGTCCCCTGAATGTAAATCCAAGTTGGCGCGGCGGGGGAGGGTTCACTTCAGCCGCCATCTTGGAAAACACGTTTTATTGAATATCTCGCGAACTGCGCATCGTACGACAAAAATTGCAGAGACCATTATTGTAGATAATAATATTTGCCATCTTTTTTATTTGAAACTTTTTTTTGTATAACGCATAGGTTTTTAATTATAGCGAATCAATCTTTTTACAATATGGTTTTTACTAAATATTTATTTAATGGTCAATGATAAATTAAAAATAATGGTGACTGAATTGTAGAGCATGAAATTACCTATAAATTTTATAAAAACTTTTTCTCGTAGCACTTATAGTCTAAGAGCTGCAGCTTAGTAAAACTTGCACCTCGTACATTATCAGTGGCAATATTGCTCGCTGTATACGAAAACCATTTCATAACGCATAAAATGGCATAAAGTGTTCAAAAAAACGTCAATACAGCTGTGCAGCAAATCAATTAAAATTATAAATAATGTGGAGAACAACTAATAATTTGTCGATCTTTATTGTTACTTAAAACGGTATCATCATAAAAGAATGTCTATGTAGCAAAAAACAATAGTACATCCCGCTACATCGTAAGAATTGTAATAGTTATTATTTTTATTATTATGTATCTCCAATTGTTATCGAAATCACAAAAATGAAAAGAATTTTACGAATGTTACTTCAAAAAAACGGAAAAAACATTTGTTTACACAAACAAAAAGTGGCGCATTATTTTACGGTGCGAGTCTTATTTTTTTCGATGTCGAGGGAAGACACTCATCGTCTTGTGGATCTATCTCTTCTGCCTCCGCCATATCCGAAGGAGACGAATCAAAGGTTAGGTCTTCGGTTGGGATGGCATCTAATATGTCTGGCACGTTGTCGCATGTTTGGCCGCTGCAATTGGAGCAAATAATCGAACATTTGAGAACAGCTTTTCAGCATCCGCAGGCAGCTCCGCAATTTTTGGTGCATTTGCACGATATTATTTGCAACAAACTCGACGGTGCAGGAGCCATAGCAGTTCGAATTGGTTCAAGCCCTTGTGGAGTTCGCTTCCAACCCCATTTTTCAGCGTCGTGATAAAATCCAAGCCAAGTTTGAACCTGGTGGTACACTCTGAAAGAATGGTAGCGTGCCGTATCTTGTGTTGGAGATAGAAGTGATAAATTCAACCTTGTCTTACTCGCCAATTTCCCGAAGCATTTGTAGCGAAGCGAGTTAATAGAGACTTCCGATTTTGTAAAACGGTTGGGATTTATACCTGAATACTGTTGGAATGTTAAGAGGGAGAAATTCTGAACGACCCGAAATATATTATACTACAACTTATAGGGACATAATTGAATATACAGCATTATAATCTCATTTACAGCGTTATAGCTCTTAAACTATAAATGCTACGAGAAAAAGTTTCTTATAGAATTTATAGGTAATTTCATGTTCTACAATTCAGTTACCATTATTTTTAATTTATCATTGACCATTAAATAAATATTTAGTAAAAACCATATTGTAAAAAGTTTGATTCGCTATAATTACAAACCTATGTGTTATACAAAAAAAAGTTTCAAATAAAAAAGATGGCAAATATTATTATCTACAATAATGGTCTCTGCAATTTTTGTCGTACGATGCGCAGTTCGCGAGATATTCAACAAAACGTGTTTTCCAAGATGGCGGCTGAAGTGAACCCTCCCCCACCGCGCCAACTTGGATTTACATTCAGGGGACGACCTTGAACATATTCCCAAAAAAAAATAGCAGGTCCCGTACGTTGCATTACAAACCTACTTTTTTTGCTACGGCGCTTGGAGTAATTCGCGAACAACGAAGTCAAGAAATGAGCGACGATGGCGGCACATGTTCAATTAGCAGCAAGGGATAACACAGAACGTTATTGGGTTTTAAACAGCAAATTCGTAGTCCTGTACAATATGGCAGGGCATGTTCAGACCATAGCTTGTTCAAAGGGCAATTACTTTTAATATATTATATTTACATACGAATCAACTTTACCTTAATCAATCAATTCAACAAAGCTTCTACTAATATTAACACAATGTATGGCGTGTAAACAATGGGACAACAACTTTACTTCTCCAAAGTAATTGTTCCGTGTGGTGACGGAGTAAGAATACAATTCATCACCCCTTATCTTACCCATGGGTGATCGTAAAAGACGACCAAGGGATATAAAACGCATATAACATCTATGCAAGAGAAAGAAAACTCGAAAAAAAGCCCTATACCAACACATCTGACCAGGGTGGTGCAGTAGGTTAATTTCCCTCCCATTACGGAGGAGGCTCGAGCCCAACAGTGGGGCACGGGCTGTCATGATGATGATGAAAGTAATTGGAACACCAATAGTTTTTAATTCAGAATAAATAATAAGTACGTTACATACCGTTATAAATTAACTTTACGTAAGAGGAGCTGGCCTGGTTACCATACTGAAGATGATTGGTGAGACGGTGACATTGAAGAGTCCCGCACATAGCATCTTCTATTTCACACGCTATGTAGCCCCGGTGGTCATAACCACAGTTACCATACCTTAAAAATAATTATATGTAAACGCTACAATGGAATTTCAATATTTATTTTTATAATTTATGAATCCTTCAACGGTCGTAATATTTTCTGAGCATACTTCATAGGCCATTAAAATTTTTAAAAGTAAACGGTTTTATCGCGGGCCCAAATATTATTTAAAAATCTCTGATAGTGATGTTGGATGATGTGATGACTTATGCTCAGAAACGATTTGTCGGAAGTATTGCTTTTTTTTGTACGAGAACGAATATATTTTACAATCATAAATTTTCATTTCCAGTACAGCCAAAACAAAATAATTTGGCAAATCCAAAAGTGCACGCCTCATAATTTTTATATTCTTTATCATTTACTATTAGTCAATGCCAGAAATGAAAATAAAATTAAAGAAAAAAATCCTTTTTTAAAAGCAAGCTGTTTATTATTTGTTAAAAAATGCAACAGACTTTTATTTATAAAATTGGGACTGTGATAAAAACGGGCAGATTTAATAATTATGGTGTAAAGTTTTAGTGTTAAAAATATATAATTATGTACGATATGGAATTATTTTGTTGTTGAAGATTAATAAAAATATCGTTAAAGGTTACAATGAACTTATAAAGTGTTATATGTCTGATTAGAGTTAATTTCTTTTTAACTTTTTAGTTTATTATATTAGCAAATAATAAAAGCTTGTTTTTAAAAAAAATATTTTTCTTTAATTTTATTTTTAACTTTTTAGTATTTTTATTATTCGTGGTGTTCCCACAAATATAGGACAAAAAGGGCTCATCACTCCAGATGTCCATTGTGGAGGGATAAGGGCTTCAGTATAACAGGGTTCGCCCTGGTACTCTGAGGCGCAACGTTAGCGATATGGATATATAATTACGGAGTTCTTATGGCCAGGTTCCAGGTCCATCATGAGACCCTGGTTACCATATAGTCTCAAAGTACTCGTCAAGACGAATCAAACGAGCCCAAACTCGGTGGGGTTGCATCTTTTAATTACGGAGTTCATATGGCCAGCTTCCAGGTCCATCATCAGAACCTAGTTACCATATAGTATCAAAGTACTCCTCAAGACGAATCAAGCGAGCCCAAACTCGATGGGGTTGCGTTGTTTAATTACGGAGTTCTTATGGCCAGGTTCCAGGTCCATTGTCAGACCCTGGTTACCATATAGTCTCAAAATACTCGTCAAGACGAATCAAACGAGCCCAAACTCGATGGGGTTGCGTCGCTTAATTACGGAGTGCCTATGGATAGCTTCCAGGTCCATGATCAGAACCTAGTTACCATATAGTATCAAAGTACTCCTCAAGACGAATCAAGCGAGCCCAAACTCGATGGGGGTTGCGTTGTTTAATTACGGAGTTCTTATGGCCAGGTTCCAGGTCCATTGTCAGACCCTGGTTACCATATAGTCTCAAAGTACTCGTCAAGACGAATCAAACGAGCCCAAACTCGGTGGGGTTGCATCTTTTAATTACGGAGTTCCTATGGCCAGCTTCCAGGTCCATCATCAGAACCTAGTTACTATATAGTATCAAAGTACTCCTCAAGACGAATCAAGCGAGCCTAAACTCGATGGGGGTTGCGTTGTTTAATTACGGAGTTCTTATGGCCAGGTTCCAGGTCCATTGTCAGACCCTGGTTACCATATAGTCTCAAAGTACTCGTCAAGACGAATCAAACGAGCCCAAACTCGATGGGGTTGCGTCGCTTAATTACGGAGTGCCTATGGATAGCTTCCAGGTCCATGATCAGACCCTGGTTTCCATGTAGTATCAAAGTACTCGTCAAAACGAATCAAACGAGCCCAAACTCGATGGGGTTGCGTCTCTTAATTACGGAGTGCCTATGGATAGCTTCCAGGTCCATGATCAGACTCTGGTTTCCATATAGTATCAAAATACTCGTCAAGACGAATCAAACGAGCCCAAACTCGGTGGGGTTGCATCTTTTAATTACGGAGTTCCTATGGCCAGCTTCCAGGTCCATCATCAGAACCTAGTTACTATATAGTATCAAAGTACTCCTCAAGACGAATCAAGCGAGCCCAAACTCGATGGGGGTTGCGTTGTTTAATTACGGAGTTCTTATGGCCAGGTTCCAGGTCCATTGTCAGACCCTGGTTACCATATAGTCTCAAAGTACTCGTCAAGACGAATCAAACGAGCCCAAACTCGATGGGGTTGCGTCGCTTAATTACGGAGTGCCTATGGATAGCTTCCAGGTCCATGATCAGACCCTGGTTTCCATGTAGTATCAAAGTACTCGTCAAAACGAATCAAACGAGCCCAAACTCGATAGGGTTGTGTCACTTAATTACGGAGTTCCTATGGCCAGCTTGTAGGACCATCATCAGAACCTAGTTATCATTTAGTATCAAAGTACTCGTCAAGACGAATCAAGCGAGCCCAAACTCGATGGGGTTGCGCTGTTTAATTACGGAGTTCTTATGGCCAGGTTTCAGATCCATCGTCAGATCCTGGTTATCATATAGTCGTGAGTCGTGCATTCTGGTCGCTCGCCAAGGCTGCCCAAGGCAACTTCTGCCGGTCCAATCTCCCACCACTAACGAAAAGCGATAGCAGTCTGGCCTACAGCGCAAAGGAGAAGGCCGATCTTTTAGGTCAATTCTTTGCCTGTAACTCGACTTTGGATGCGGGAGCTGCCACACCACCTACCATACCGCGGTATGATAGCTCTCTACCTGAAATCCGTATCTCACAGCGTGCGGTCAGGCGAGAGCTGCGGCTTTTAGACGTCCATAAGTCGAGTGGGCCAAATGGCATCCCTGCAGTGGTCTTAAAGACGTGCGCCCCTGAGTTAACCCCCGTCCTCACGCGCCTATACCATCTTTCCTACGATACTAATAGGGTTCCATCTTCGTGGAAGGTAGCTCAAGTCCACCCGATCCCTAAAAAGGGAGAACGGTCGGACCCATCGAATTACAGGCCGATTGCGATAACATCCTTGCTCTCCAAAGTAATGGAGAAAATCATAAAGCGCCAGCTTCTGCAGTACCTTGAGGATCACCAGCTGATCAGTGATCGCCAATACGGCTTTCGACATGGTCGATCGGCTGGTGATCTTCTTGTGTACCTTACACACCGTTGGGCAGAGGCTTTGGAGGGCAAGGGTGAGGCGCTAGCATTCGGCCTAGATATCGCAAAGGCGTTCGATAGGGTCTGGCACGGAGCCCTTCTATCGAAGCTACCGTCTTATGGAATCCCCGAGGGACTCTGTAAATGGATCGCCAGCTTCCTGGATGGTCGGAGTATAAGAGTCGTCGTCGATGGCTCTTGCTCCGATACCATGACCATTAACGCTGGTGTACCACAGGGCTCGGTGCTCTCCCCGACGTTGTTTATCCTGCATATCAATGACATGCTCTCTATAGAGAGTATGCATTGCTATGCGGACGACAGCACGGGTGACGAGCGGTATACCGAGCATCAGAATATCCCTCACACACACACACACCCTATATTACAGGAAAGACGGACTCAACTTGTGTCTGAAGTCGAGCGCTCTCTGGGGCGGGCCTCCAAATGGGGTGAACGGAACTTAGTCCAGTTCAATCCCACTAAGACACAAGTTTGCGCGTTCACTGCAAAAAAGGACCCCTTCGTCATGGCGCCTCAGTTCCAAGGAGTAACTCTCCAAATTTCCGAGAGTATTGGGATCCTCGGCGTCGAACTATCAAGCAAAGTCCAGTTTGGGAGTCATTTGGAGGACAAAGCCAAATTGGCAAGTAGAAAGCTGGGCGTCCTGAACAGAGCCAGGCGATACTTCACACCGAGACAACGTCTTGTGCTATATAAAGCACAAGTCCGCCCTCATGTGGAGTACTGCTCACATCTCTGGGCAGGCGCGCCCAAATATCAGCTAGACCCACTTGACTCCCTGCAAAGACGTGCTGTTCGAATCGTCGATGATCCCAATCTCACGGAAGGACAGTCATTGGAGAGCCGGAGAGACTTTGGGTCTCTCTGTGTACTCTACAGGCTCTTTCAGCGGCTCTTCATAGGGGAGTGCTCTGAGGAACTGTTTGTCTTGGTACCACCGTCACCATTTTATCACCGTACCACTCGACACCGCAACAGGGTTCATCCATTCCACCTAGAAACGATACAGACGTCAACTGTACGTTTTCAACGATAATTTCTCCCACGTACATGCAAGATCTGGAATGAACTACCTGCTGCTGTGTTTCCCGAACGCTACGACATGTCTTTTTTTAAACGAGGTTTAAGAAGAGCACTTTCTTCACGGTAGGCAGCGGCCTGGCTATGCCCTGGTGTTGCAAGAGTCCATGAGCGGCAGTGTCACTTACCATCAGGTGTGCTGCTGGCTCATTTGCCACCACCGGGATAAAAAAAAAAGTCTCAAAGTACTCGTCAAGACGAATCAAACGAGCCCAAACTCGATGAAGTTGCGTCGCTTAGTTACGGAATTCCTATGGACAGCTGCTAGGTCCATGATCAGACCCTGGTTTCCATATAGTAACAAAGTACTCGTCAAGACGAATTAAATAAGCCCAATTTCGATCGAGTTGCGTCGTTTAATTACGGAGTTCCTATGGCCAGCTTCCAGTTCCATCATCAGGTCAGCTCTATGTCACAATAATATTGCATTGTCATCTAATTTATACATGCATGCAAAATTTCAGCTCAATCGGAAACCGGAAAGGGGATCAAATTTAACTTGCAAGATTTGATTACAGACAACGGGACAGGTGAAACTAAATAAAAGCTTGTACATACTCGTAATGAAAGAAAAAAAAAGTACTTTAGATATCTTGTGCCATTCTCGACGTAGAGCTAAACATAGCTGTATAGGCTGAATGGGATTTATTTCCTTTGCTTGTCCAAATGGACGAACAAAAAATATAACGAACTCAATTTTCATTAAGTATACATACACTAATGACTAAGCAGTTTAGTTTTTTATTAATTGCAATTAAACGACAAAGAATTACCAAGCCATTTTCGAAAGGAAACAGCGCGTTGCGATTATGAAGCTTTTAATAAAAGAAAAACTTCGATACATTCATTTTTACGGTCGACAGAATGCCAGATACTTTACGGTAACATCCGGACGGCCTCGAATATTTTTATTAATCAACTTTTTTCTTACTTTAAACAAAATAATTGCTTTTTAAAAATGTCAAATACGTTTAGACGAATGTTTTTTCTTGACATGTGTATAATAATATTATCCTATAAGTGCAATGTGAGAAAAATACAATCATTTTTAGGTTTGAAAAGTGCTTGATTTTCATAAGTAGAGAGTAGAGCAAGACCTCAACGCTTCGCTTATGAGGCGTGCAAAAGTAGAAAAGAATTTATCGAGAATCGATTACGTCGAACTGGATTTCGAGCAAATGTGATGCTCATCGTCAAGGCGAGTGCACAGCGGCATCTGTAGAACAATTCTTTGTACTACATATCAATTTTCTCAATCTAGATGTAATCTGTGGCCGTCAGCTTATAGGTTTAATTGTTTCATCACGACAAAGGGAATAAATCGTAATAAATGCTTGTCACAAAGGAGTTTAATATATACAGGTTGCCGATTTAATTAGTAGAATCCTTGAAGGGGGTGTATCAGACCATGATATACTACCCAAATCAGTAAAAAAATACTACCTAACTTTTGATTAAATTGCCCTACTGCTAAGCGGTTAATACACTTGTACTATAAAAGTTCGATGTAGGCATAGACTCATGCGTGTGACATTGAACTAGTAGGCAAATAGTCTCGCTCTCGCTGCGCTCACCGCCGCACAGCTGGGTCGAAATGTACCTACAGGTCAATGTCCGCTGACAAACCTACTGTTTTGATAAGAAACAAATCACTTTATCTAGGGATTGGGCAGAGTTATGAGTCTGCAACTAACTTTAATATTTTATATGACGTCATTCCTACACCTAGTTTAAGTTATTCTATTAATAAAATCGGCACCCTGTATTTAAAGTTAGTTTTAATTTCTATCAAAACACTCACTCAATTCCTTTAACATTACGTTTAGAATAGCAGTCACGATGACTAGAATTGCCTGTGGTGCCCCATAGAAGACGACATTGGTCCGTATGTGAACTGCATCTACCGCGCACACAGTATGCAGCCTGTTACAAAATAAAATATTATATTTCCTTAAAACTATTTATCATCATCATCACAGCTCATAAATGTCCCACTTTTGGGCTCGGGCCTCCTCCGTAATGGGAGGGAAATTAACCTACTATACCGCGCTGGTCAGACGTGTTGGTACAGGGTTTTGTTTCGAGTTTTCCTTCTCTAGCATAAATGTTATATGCGTTTTATATCCCTTAGTCGTGTCGTACGATCACCCACGGGTAAGATATGGGGTGGTGAATAGTATTCTTAATCCGTCACCACACGGAAATATGTATAATTATCTTTATGCTCATATGGTCACTGGCTAAGAATAGAACGTCTCGTCAGTTTCGCCATCAATTTCTACTATTACAGCGCAAATAAATCCTCCATCTGCGCCGTAAAATATCTCCAAATAAAGACATGTTAAGAATGCCACGTGTCAGCTTTCCTTACATTTCTGTGGGAGTCGTACAAATTGGCTGATGGGATTACTAGAAGAATGGGCAGCAGCAATCACGTTGTCTGTTACTTTGCTTGTGGATGTTGTAAAAGACGAGTAAGAGTTAAAGCTCTTCGTTTGCGACATGATGATACCGTTCAGTCAAAAATTATGAGTACATTCCCAAGGAGGGTTGACGTCTGTCGGGCGGTCGCTCATAAAATTATTGTCAATAACTTTTGCAAAAGTAGGAGTACATATAGTGTCGACCCCAAGTAGGTAATTGAGATAAGAGCAAGAGAATGATGAATGAAAACAGTAGAAATCTTCTGAGAAGGTCCTAATTGTAGTTACGAATACCAATCCGTCAACCAAGCTGGATGATTACGGCATTATCCAGCTTCCTTCTTTTTGAGGTCCAAAGGTATACTTCGGTAAGCTGATAGATAGATGTTTAATAAAATCTAGTATATTTCTACTAAATCAACGAAACGTATTTTATTAAATTATAAACGGCATTAGGATTTTTACTAAGCAGTTTTTATCGCAAATTTGGATCATGGAGGCACAAGGTTTCGTTAATTGTATTTTATTGGATGTAATGGACTCATATCTTGTCTCTCAATGTTCATTTCTACTTAGTCGATGGGTAATCTTATGATATCCACCGGACATAGTTCCTGATTACGAGTTTGTTATTGTGGGTTTTTAGCAGGAAAGCCGAATAATTATAGTATATTTTTACCTCATATTCAATACCAGCCAGCTTACTCCAGTCTCTGGACCGCGCAATCGTATTAATCACAAGTGAAGACATGTAAACGTTACGGAATTTAATATAGGCAAGTAGTGGATAGATGGATGAATTACCTGAGCGCCTTTTCCACATGGCGTCGTGTCTATCTTGAAGACATCTTCAGGACAGTACTCAGAATGTCCCGTACAATACTCCGGCAGATCACACTCGCGCTCTGCAGTTCGGCACATCGTGCCAGCCGACTTAGGGCGACATGTCTGCAAGTAAATATACATATCTCTTATTTAGGATGTCACTACACATTCCCATCATTGCAACTCCTGTAAGCCAGGATCCACAGTGATTACCATAGATGACATCGAAGTTGTCCACAGTCCTGGAAAACGCTTTTAATGTCTTGGGACCCACAAGAAATTATGAAAGTTAAATAGGAGGAGTTAGAAAAACGAATTCTACTTCCTCTTATATAATGCATATATAATGGGTATATGAAGCAAAATTGACTGATCAGCATAAGAATATGTACGACAACGATAAGCGCAGTACCGCGAATACGGGAGAATTTAATGGCGCCTATGTGAGCCTTAAGATTGATTACAATTGCAGTTTTAAAATATACTTATTGAGCACGTCAATTGAATATGACTGGACGAGTACTCCATATTTATCTAGGTAACAGTCTAAATTTTGGCAGACTGCAGCTTGTGCGATGCCTAAATTATTAAGGATTTTTGACAACTGACAACTATGTCTTTCGTTTAACAAATGCCTTTCAAGTCGCGTCATGCTATTCAGAGCGGCATGCGATGATCTGTTTTTAGATGAAAATTCACTTTGGCACTCTATAGCTTGATTTTCCCATGATTGTTAAGTTTCATTGTACAGTAACAGAATTTCTAGTTAAGTTTAAATCAGTTTCCACCACCGGCAAAGAATAAAAACGGTGATCCGCCAAAATGACAATGACGATAAGTTGCGGGGTTGTACGTCGCGTCTTCCGCCGCTCTAGGGCGTTAGTGTTGAGTAGGCAATCGAACCATCGCTTGTGATAAAACCTAATAAACGAGTTCATTTCTAAACCAAACTTCGCTTGAGGGATGTTTAATATCAAAAATTAGCATAAGATAGTTCACCTGTAAGTCGCAGCACATGCCGGTGCCGCACGTCGCGTTAGATCTGAGCATACACGTGCTCGGCTCGCAGCACTTATGGCAAGGATTGTACGCGCCGGCTACTGACATAGTGCCGCAGTCGCACTGTTCGCCTTGCTCCACAAAACCGTTTCCACACATTGGTATATGATGTAAACGCTTCGGTTTATTCCTGAAACACAAACCAATTCTGAATTTTTGTTGTTACATTTTCACGCCTTAACCATGCAACTATAATCTTAAAATTTCACATGCAAGTTGTCAGTAATACAGAGCCAGATATAGAGTACCTTTCATCCAAACAGAAAGTAGTGCTCCCGAAGGTTAGTTAAGCAATTTAATCGAAAGTCTACGTTAAAGTGAACGAACTAGACAGTCTTATTGATAAATAAAAGACCACTCAAAATCATCGATAAATAATGTTCTCCTCACCTCAGACAATAGTCCAGTCCCTTCTGAAACGATAGTACCAGTGAATGCATACTGCAAGAGGACCAGTGTACTGGTATTACTGATGAGCTAGACGGACTCATGATGCATTTCTGATCTGGACATTCACACAAGCCGTTTGTGTCATGGTCCATTCCGAAGTTGTGACCCATCTCGTGAGCAATCGTGGTTGCTACTAGACCAATAACTGGTGAGTGATTGTTTGCGATTCCACCAGAATATGCGCTAGAACAAATCCCACTTTTCGGAGCTTTGCCAATCACACTTTCCAAGAAACTCTGGCCGCTGGAAATGAATAAATATCATAATCACAAATATGTATTTCCTTTTTTACACTTGTCATCATCATTATCTCAGATCAAATACGTATATATTGGAATATCCCAATACTAGGTTCGAGCCTCCTACACATAGTAGAGAAATTTACCTTCTATGCCACGCCGCTCACAGGGAATGGTATAAAGTTATATTTCCCCGACTGACAGAATGCTGCAACCTATTCCTGATGACCACTCAGCCGTTTTTATGACTGCTACAATAAAATAAGGTATACCACATCTTGACATACTTAATAAGTCTCCAAATTTTGAAAAATTCTGAACTATAAACGTTAGAATATGTTATTGCCATAAAAAAATAAAACAACGTCAGCAAAAGCTTGATCGCTCAGCTATTCATGTACGAGCGTAACCAGAGTGAGATTTGGGGGATTCAAAGAAATGTTTAAAATCAAAAATGCGTATTTTTTATCTCTCATCGATTAGATATAAGTCTGACAAACAATCTTGTAATATTTTTCACATTTAGTTTTTATAATATACCTAAATAGTTATTAATGTTATTTCATACACATTTTCATTGCTTCATTTTCTTGAATCCCTTTCGATAGTAAAACTTGGTTACTCCTGTGTACTCAAAACTACAATACACTAAGTATTATAAAACTATTTAAATGACTGAAATTTAGCATTAAACATATTTAATTATTTATAAAAACTTGATTACGTGCGAAAAATGATTGTCACACATGGAATTCGAACCGGACTGTCGGACAGACAATCTGTACAATGAGTAAACAATGTCGGGTAGATGGCACACGTCTCCTTAAAGGCGAAACTATAATACGAAGCGAAAATTGATTGTCATACAATAGTTCACGCTGGTGTGTGCTACACTGCGATTGGAACAGATTTCTAATAGGTTAGGGTTCAAATCCCATATGTGGCAATCATTTTTGGCACGTAATCAAGTTTTTATATTATAAAAGTATATAATATACTAACGTGAGCAAGTGTGCGTTGTCGTGAGATCTAAGTGTAACTAATTTAGTCTTTTTGTATTCCAAGAACCTGTTCAAGGTAATATCTGCGTTTTCATCCAAAGGTATTTCATCACCTTCAGTCCACACTTCAACACTGACCAAAGCTATAAATATGTTCAGTGGAGCGTAATACTGAAAATTGTTATATTTTGTTTAAAACCAAAGCTTTTTTTTTGTCTTACCTATATACTTAGTATTAAGCCTAGTTATGGCACACCTGAGCCTGTGTCTCCGTTCGCAGTGACCTTTTTGTAGTGCGATATTTCATACGACGCTCCGACGGCGAACGCTGCCGGGGTGTCTACCCGCGAGGGTAGGCTTTAGGTCTTTGTCTTCGGTGGCCCACCCGGCGGGCCACCGAAGACAAAGACCGGGTTCCAATGGCCCACTCACACGACGTCGATAGGTACGTTGTTGGGCGGGTCTACGGGGTGGCGCGCCGTTTCTTCGTCGCCCCGGACGGATTAGCGTATAGTAGCCCGCCGCAAAAAAAGTGCGGTATTTCCTGAATGGTATAATTTTATTATATTATCTATATTACTATATAATTTGGAATATATAGTTGTGTTGTGGCGACAACGAACACTCGTCGTGAGTAAAGTACGCTTAAGAGTCGACCTGGACCTACTCCATGTGATACCGTCTCGTCTAAAATTACATTTCAAGGTAAGTTTAACTTAAGGTAAGATTCAAATTTCAAGAAATTCGATCAATTGCTTTCTGCGTAATTCGCGGACAAATTGAGCGGGGCGTCCATTAATTACGTGAGATGTTTAGGAGAGGGGATCGAGCCGAATCTTACTAAATCTCACTTGGGAGGGAAAGAGAGAGAGAGAGTCTCGGCAAATATCACCTATTTTTTTTAGCAGAAAATGGTGTAAAACTGCGTGAAAGTTAAATGAATGTAAAATACCTTTAAACCTAAGTTTGTACTTTTTTTAGATTTTTTCAAAACTTGTGTTTTGAAAAATCTCACATGAGATTGATGATCGAGAAAAATCTTACGACATCTCACCAATTTTGGTCTCAAAAAAAATCCTCAAAGATGCCTCACGTGATTAATGGACGCCCCCTAACAGACAGATAAAAATGCCAAAAATCATCAGAATGTATTCTGTCAAACTTTCACCCTATACTATTTGAGCTCAAATTTACTCTAATATTTTATTATAAAATATAATAATACTAAACTTAATCCACTTACCATCAGGTGTGCTGTCTGCTCGTTTGCCACGATAAGCAATAAAGAAAAACAAGGAGTAAAGTGAAATTGTGAATTGTATTCTTACTACATCACTCAAGAATTCGAAGCGTCCTATTTTTACTATACACAACCGAGCGATATATTCTTTGTTTCGGTGACACCACCTGGCAGTTTAAACTTTCGGGTACCGTCGACATTCCTTCGCTTTATTGCTCCAACCAGAGCGATATCAAAACTATGCCTCTTTTTTCGACACCTTCTTGATTTAGTGTCGATAGAAGATAATATCCGAAGGGGTACTCCAATGGCCGGATTATCGATCACGTAGATTCATGTGGTCAAACTAAATGCCAATGGGAAGGTAATACGACAGGCCGGGTCACAGACCGTCATTTCGTTGAACGAAACAGTGCGAACCAGTTAAACAAAAAAAGGCTTCAATGTGCTTGGATAAAAGATAAAATTTAATAATAATATAGATGTTACCGAGTTAATAATATTAGCAAGAATCGCCATCTGTCGGTGCACTCTGTTAACGTCCCCTCTATTCGTTAAATACTGTCTATGGTCAGCTACTAGCATCAATTCCACGTAGCGGGACTGTTTGTTCTCGTTGTATGGACCACGCACTGTGACTTCTGATGCATACCTTTTATACTGGAGAATATCAATACAATCAGAATGAAGTACCAGTAATAGCTATCCAAACAAAAAACATAAAAGTGATAATGGGTGCCATGTTTTATAAACAATCCTGAAATTTATTCATTAGAAGAACGTAGAACATGCCTAAATTTTAAACACATTTCCTTTATTTTTTACTATTAAAATGTTTGCTATTGATAAATGTCACTTTTTAAATTCCAATAGTCAAATTAGGCATATTATACATTAGACCAGGGGTCGGCAACCTTGTGAATCGAAAGAGCCAAAAATTAGAATTTATAAAATTTTAAAGTTTTTAAAGAGCTACAATTTTTTTTTGGCAACAATAATTTGTGCTTAATGCTTGCTAATTAATTCAGAATCATTTTTAAATGTTTTCTTTATAAAATAAATTTTTGTGTATAGAATTAAAGAGCCGCAACTTCACATCCAAAGAGCCACATGTGGCTCACGAGCCATAGGTTGCCAATCCCTGCATTAGACTATTAACTTATGATTGAATACAACACCCCGCACTAAAGAAATAATCATTGTATTGCGGGGGACTATACAAATATATAATAATTATACCTAGACTTAGTACAACAATTTGTGGTTCGCACAAAGTATTATCCTGCGTGGGAATCCAACCCACTTCACTGGCACGATAGCTCGATACTTTAACCATTACGCCATCTGTGCAGTAAACCTATTATGAACTCCATTTATTTTTAGTTGTTAGCCTCAGATGTCTATGACAATTTTACCCGGACTGTGGGTGATCGCTGAAGGCTCTCAACCCGATATCAACTACAACTGTCAACTTATGTTGAACCACAAAATTTGACTAGCCTAGTTTTCATCCAGTAAATAACATTATTAGAAGGAAAAACTTTATAACATATATTGTATGGGTCAGCATGTTGGGCTACAAAAGCGACGGATGAGAGACGGCTGCATGTAGCAGAGATGCGCATGCTAAGATGGATGCGTGGCCTGACGAGAATGGATAAGGTAAGAAATGAGTATATAAGAGGAAGTTTGAAAGTGGCGTCAGTGACGGAAAAGTTGAAAAGTGAACCCCTGACTTGGTATGGACATGTGATGAAACGGGATCAAAGTAATGTTGGGAGAAGAGTTTTAAGTATGAATGTAGAAGGCTTTAGTGGTAAAGGAAGATCGAAGAAAAAATGGATGGATTGCGTGAAGCATGATATGAATAGAAAGGGAGTGAATGCAGAGATGACATCGGATAGGATTGAGTGGAGGAAAAGGACATATTGCGTCGACCTCAAGTAATTGGGATAAGAGCAGGAGAATGATGATGATGATGATGATGATGATGATACAATAACTTGCATATAACATAAATATGACAGTAAATTAGTAAAATTTAACATTTCTGGCAAGAGCGGCTCTAGCACATGTAGCGCCCGGATGCAATCAATAACCTGGCGTCCTCTTGTATCAAAATGCCTGAACAAAATGGAATAGGTTGATACATAGGTTTGTTAGGTTTTGGAGACTCTTGACTCCACCTTCCTTCAGTACACGACCGATCTGGTCTAGGTAGGTTAGTCTCGGTCTCCCCCGGTACCTACATCCTTTCACTTTCGCATTGTATATCTTCTTAACCAGACGTTCGTTCGGCATTCTTTCCACATGTCCGAATCATCGGAGCATTCCCTTTCGCATCTTTATACCAATACTCTCTTTTATACCTATTCGCTCTCATGCGATCGATCAGCCTAACTCCACAGATTTTCCTTAGAGATCGCATTTCGACCGCATTAATTTTACTTTCATACTACATACATACCGTCACATACATATCATCACGCCATATCCCTTGCAGGGTAGGCAGAGAGAACAGAGTGCCAAAGAACTCTATCTTTGCATACTTCACTCGCTTCCTCAACATTCATAATTCTCTTCATACACGCTCGCCGGTTTCGGAGACTCTTGACTCCACCTTCCTTCAGTACTTTCATACTCTTTTCTGCAAACGTGGTGAAACCGGATATATAACCCGACAAGTATACTAGAAAGGATAAAAGTAGAGAATTTGCAAGATGCGATTGTTTAAGAGAAGTATAAAAGTAAACTGACAGAAAAGTTGTATGATTCGGTTGATATTAGTGATATGGAAGAATTATGGAAGACTTTTAAAGAAAATGTGGTAAATGTTGCTACAGAAACATGTGGCGTGACCAGAAGAAGGAAAGTAAATAAGATGAAGAATATATGGTGGGATAAATATGTGCAGAGTGCAGTTTATGAGAAGAAGAAAGCCTGGATAGATTGGCTTGCTATCAAAGCCAGTGAGAGAATAGAGAAAGCAACGATTCATGATATAGACATAGCCAAAGAAGAGTACAAGACAAGTAAAAGAGAAGTGAAAGAAATTGTCAGAAAAAGGAAAGAGGATCAGAAAGACGAGTATGATAGAAGATTATCGCAGGATTACCAATCTAACTCAAAGGTTTTCTGGAAATCCATAAGATCAGCTCGAGGTAAAGTTCAAAGTACAGAGCTTGCCTCGATCAGGGATAAGTATGGAAGGATAGTGAATAGAGAAGAATGTGTACTAGAGAGATGGAAGGAGTATTTTGAAAGAGAAGAGCCACAAGATCTAGCACTGAAAGGTATGAAAGCGGGTAAATCTGCAGATACGACAGGATTACAGTTGAGATGCTGACAGCTGCACGGGATATCATAAGCTAACATGCTATACCAGCTCTTCAATTTCTGCTGGACTAATGGCCAAGTACCTGAAGACTGTTGTAAGGCTGTAATTGTACCTTTGTACAAAGGGAAAGGTTCACAGCAAGATTGTAGAAACTACAGGGGCATAAGCCTCCTTAGCATAGTCGGCAAACTGTATGCGAAAGTATTGATTGAAAGAGTAGTGAAAGTAACCGACAAGAAAATATGGGATGCACAAGCAGGTTTCCGAAAAGGTATGGGTTGTACGGATCAAGTCTTCTCCTTACGATGCATGACGCAGAAATGTTTGGCTAAAGGTCAGAAAATCTTTTGTGCAGTCATTGATTTGGAGAAATCTTATGACAAAGTGAGGAGGAATGAACTGTGGTCGGTACTGTCTATGTATGGGGTGGACAGCCATCTTATTCACGCGCTGAAATCCATCTATAAGGAATATAAGGATTCCAGGGCGTGCGTAAGAATAAACGAAGCCTACACGGAGTGGTTTAATATCGATAAAGGTGTTAGACAGGGATGTGTAGCGTCCCCGCGGCTGTTTAACCTATTCATGGATAGATGTTTGAAAGATCTGAAAAATAATGATAGTGGTTTACGAATGAATGAGTTACTTATCAAATGTTTTCTTTATGCTCATGATCAGGTATTACTTGCATCATCGGCAGAAGATTTGCAGGCGATGGTAACTACTATGCATGAAAATTTTGAAAGAAAAGGTATGAAAGTAAATGTAAGACGAAAATTATGGTTTTTGAAAAGGATAAATGTATGACGGAATGTAACATTTTTATAAATGGTGAGGAACTGGAACAGGTGAAAGAATTTTTATATTTGGGTGTTTTGTTTACTAGAGATGGTAAAAATGATGATAATGTTGAAAGAAGAGTAAATGCTGGTAATAGAGTGAATGGGGCACTATACACATTTATGAAAAGTAGAAACGTGTCCAAAAAGGCACGTTTAGCTGTACATAAGGGAGTATTAGTACCTACTCTCATGTATGGTAGTGAGAGTTGGATTTGGCAGGGAAGACACGAAAGTAGAATAAATGCTGTAGAGATGAGAGCTCTTCGTAATATGTGTGATGTAAGTATGAAAGATAAAATTAGGAATAGTGTTATAAGAGAGCGCTGTGGTGTGAATGAAGAAGTAGTGACAAAGATCAAAAGGAGTATGCTGAGGTGGTTTGGACATTTAGAAACAATGAGTGACGAGAGGTTGACGAAGCAAATATATAAAGCAAGCGTGAATGGGACGAATACAAGGGGAAGACCACGTCATACTTTTCTGCATCAAGTTGGAGATGTGTTGACGAGAGGTCTTATTAAGAGTATGCGTAATCGTAGAGCATGCATGAAGACTATTATGAGTGTGAATGAAGCGATGGAAGTATGCCAGGATCGTGGTTTGTGGCAATCCGTAGTCTCTGCCTACCCCTCTGGGAAACAGGCGTGAGGCTATGTATGTATGCATGTCTTTTCTGCATACCCAACTCTCGCTTCCATACAGTAAATAAGGTAAATATGTTGATAGTTACAATAAGTTCGACTATACTCCAAACTTCGCTGGAATGCGTTGTTCCATGCTTAGTCTCGTTGTTTTGACATGAAACTAGGTAAACACGATCGTATTATGAAGTTACAGTGAGCATGGTGACAAAGCAACCTACCCAAACCTGTTAAATAACGCACCCACTACGTTTATAAATGAATTAAGGTATTCGCTGCGTCGCGCTCCTTGCGAAGCGTTACAGTGAAGGCTCTGTGTGTCTCGAGTAGCTCTCGGCGCCTCCCAATAACCCGGCGCCCGGATGCGCCGCACCCTCTGCACTATAGGTAAAGCCGCCCCTGATGTCTAGTATCTTAAAACCGCCGTGTGTAAACCTAATCTACATTTAACCTAAGCCCTTATCTTTAACTATTATTGTGTGTTAAACCTAGAAAAGGGGAAAGCTGTTTGTACTTACTCGGTCTCTCTGCTGTTGTATATCGTCATGGTGTTTGCGATAAGTTTGTGATTCGTAGCTTGAATTGTTGGTGATTTCGTCAACGTTTCCGCATTTATAAGACTTGGATAAGTCCGCATGATCGTACATATAGTGCTTAGAACTTATGTCTCCACCTTATTATAAAATAAATTGTACATTTAAATTAAAATTCTATACTTTTGTACCTATATGTAGTGATAAATTTAGGTTCGATAGCGCCCTAGGCCCAAGTTAATATACCGAAGACAAAGACCGAGTTCCGGTGGCCCACTCGCACGGTGTGGAGAGGACCATAGCCCACCGCCAATTGAAAAAAAGGGCCAAGTTAATGCAATATTTATATACCATAAAGAACCACTTTTAGCATCTTTCAACTTGTTAGGTATCTGCCGGGCGGGCCACCGAAGACAAAGATCGGATACCAGTGGCCCGCTCGCACGGCGAAGAGAGGTGCTTGCAGGGTGGGTCTATGGGGTCGCGCGCCGCCTCTTCCGTCGCCCCGCACCGATTTGGCAGAGCGTGGCCACTCCATGGTCCACCGCAAAAAAAAGGTATCTATAAAATTTTAGTAGGTACTTACATGTTTAATCATTTTAAGAAAAGAATTTTAACTTTTCAATTTTGCTATTGAAAGACTAAAAAAATTTGGTCTGACAGTTAATAATAAAATCGATTTCTAATTTCTGCAATTTCAAAAAAAGTTGGCTCTTCTAATAATTTGCTGTCACCTAGGGCCTCGGGCCTCCCGGGCCTAAGCCTAAATCACTATCATGCACAGCCACAAATAATACTTTAGTAGTTGTACAAGTTTCGTAATGAATATCTGTACGGTCTGAAATCTCTCTCGACATAAAGAATAACTAATATATTTACAAATTTAGAATTTATAATTTTCTCTCCTGTCCGAGATTAATAGTGATAGGACCACGCTGTGGACAGTTCTCTGTCTACAGCCGCGGGCCGGTCCGTCCGGGGTAGTACCACACTCTCGCAGAAGAACGACGTCTGAGTAATGGCAATGTGCTATTGCGCTTCGGTAGTTGAGCGAGATAGCCAGAAGCCCAACTGGGGTGGTTTTGAGTTTTGTATTGGTAGACAGCGGCCTCGCTATATCATTAGTATTGCAAAGTTCCATGGGTGGCAGTGACACTTACCATCAGGTGTGCTGTCTACTCGTTTGCCACCACAAGCAATAAAAAAAGAACAAAAATATATTAATTAAATCTAACATAATTAAATTATTGAAATTTTCAATACAAAAGACGAGTATAATGATTGAGGATCATATTGAGACCGCAGATGGCGTAATGATCATATTAGCAACCTGTCATGCCAAGTGGATGCTCTAGTACAGACATGTCAAAGATACGGCCCGCGGGCCGCATTCGGCCCCTGGGCCGTATCAATAAGGCCCGCGATCGCAGCTATTTTTAACAACCGTATATTATATAATTTAATAAATAAATTGTTATAATAATTCAATTCATTTTTTTTTATTTTCATTCTGGCCCACCTACGTATTCAAATTTTAATATATGGCCCTCTGCAAAATTGAGTTTGACACCTCTGCTTTAGTAATTAACTCGTAGTCGGGTGCCGTTTGTAGGATCTGGTCCAATCATAATCTTTTGCATTATACTTAAGAATTATATTATATCGTGGTCCTAATTAACGTATATATGACCCGACAACATTCTCACCTTGAGCAGGCTCGATATATCTCATCTTCTCTCCGTCGAATACGATGCCTTGGATCCCGTGACACGTCGACAGCGCTACCCACGAGTTAGGCTTGTCTCTAACCGAGCCCCCGTAATGGCACAAGTCCATTTCCTATAAAATTAAAATTTTAATTCTTACTAATATTACAAATGTGAAAATTTATGGACATGTTTAGATGTTTATTACTCGATATGGATGAAAATTGTCACACAGATAGACCTTTTACTGGATTAGGATATAGGATACTTTTTATTCCGGTAATATGTTTCCTTGGTATAATGGTTCACCTTTAGAAAAGTAATTTTTACGCTAGCACAAGCTAGTATGATATAATTGTAACAAGGAAATGTCTTTACAAAGAGATTGAGATGACAACAATTGATGCTTTTACTAATCAGAAGTCTGTCCTATATTTTGTATAACAGACATTGTAGCAATACTGCCAGTGAAGTTCTCAACGGGTTGTGGCTGGAGGTTTAAGCCTAACAGTATATAAGCTAAGATGACTTGAGATAAATTTACTCCTTGTATTTACCTCTGCTTTTGGTTTGTGAATCACAGTATTACCGTTCTTCTTGTATCTTAGTACATGATTGTCGGACACTAGGTGCTGGTTCAGCCACAGGTCGAGAATGTACTCTTCACCGTCCACGGGGATCTTCATTGTCACTTCGGAATGATGTAAACCGCGCTGGAATAACACAAAGATGAATTAAATCAACATGCTTCTAAGAAGTATCTCAAATGTGAAGGTCTCAGCAGATATCTATCTTTTTTTTTAATAGTATTTATCAACATGACACTGTATTCTAAGGATTATAAGGTCTCGCAATATATTAAGCAGTTTATATAATATATCTTTTAGATTTGAAAAAACTGCTGTGTGGTAGCGGCTACGAATACTACCAACCCTTACTTTGCTGGTGGATGTCATAAAAGACGATTAAGAGCCTAACGACCTGGGCCAACTCCATCTGATGCCATTTGGTCAATAATTACATTCCCAAGGAGGGTTGACGTCTGGCAGGCGGCCGGTCATAAAACTATTGGCAATAATTTTTACAATATGTACTATGAAAGAATAGTACATATTGTATCGACCCCAATAATTGGGATAAGAGTAGGGGAATGATGATCTATTTGATTTGAAATATTTTGTTTAGTGTCAATTTGATAATATTAATGGGACATTCTATACCAATCCGCCTAAATGGACTGATATAAATGAATTTCCCTCTTATTGTGAAGGAGCCCAACATTAGGACGTATACGAGTATGAGCTGAGATTCTAATGGATGGGAAATTCTTATTTAACTGCCCATTTTCTTAAGTTTTTTAAATTGATATTTTGAAACTATTCTCATTATACTGACCTCGTCTCTGGTTGAGATGATTTCTCTTTTAGTTCTGGCATGTTCGACTATTGGTTGGACTATACTGTGTCTATCGAAGTCTGAAGCTGGTGGATCTGAAATGTAGAATTATTAAAAGAGCTATTCATGGTCTACATCGATACCACTGCCATCTATTACTATGTGGTTAAAATAATGGCGCTCCCACGGAAAGTTAACGTCAAGCGGTCGTTAGCCAGGGCGTCGACTCGAGAGGATACCCGTGAGGGTAAACCGCAGGGCGAGCCACCGAAGACAAAGACCGGGTCCCGGTGACCCGCTCGCACGGCGTGGAGAAGTACTTGTAGGGCGAGTCTATGGGGTTGTGCGCCGCTTCTTCTGTCACCCCGGATGGATTAGCGGGGCGTGACCACTCCATAGCCCGCCGCTCAAAAAAAAAAGCGGTCGTTAGCCAAAACCTTATAAGCATGTTTTACTTCTATCTTAGTGGACAAATACAAGTCTAAGGAGAAGGGCATTTACATATTGACAATTTTACATGTTTTTATTAAATTAATCTACCACTGGATCGGAAAGCGGCCACAAACTCTGAAGATCCAGCAAGAATTCAGCAGGCTCTTAATTTTTTAAATTACATGTTTTAATCAAAATGATTGGAAACATGTTTTGTTTAATCTGTATCAGCTACAGTGAAATGCCCTTCGAGTAAGGGTTTATTTTGAATATTCATTATACATGTTCCCAATGCAAATTGATATAAGGGAAGGAAGTTGATAATGGTGATGGTAATAAAACGTTCTGACTGTTCAGACCAACTCGTTAAAATTCTGAATTTGTTATTACTGACGTAAATGTCCCCGTTCCGATGGCCAAATATATTACGGATTGAGAGCCCTCATCGCTCACCCACAGTCCGGGTAAAGTTGTCATAGCCATCTGAGGCTAACAACTAAGACACACAAAAAAATAAAAAAAGGCCAAATATAGCGTTGCGGCGGTTTATCCACTCAAAATAAAATGTTGTTCTTTAAAAGTAGCACGGATTTTAGTAGATACATACGTAAGTAAATTTAATAAATAATACTGTAGCGGCTAGATATAAATCTCTGTAATTCTTTGCGTGGAGCGGGTCTCTCCCTTCCGTCCAAGGTGGTTGAGGGGAGTGATGGCTGCTCTAGTAGTTAACTCGTGATCGGGTGCCGCTTGTGGGATCTGGTCCAGCCATTGGCTATTTTACATTGTATTTAAACTATTAGGCCCGAAGGGCATCACACTGGAGCTATTTATTTCATGTACCATTTTTTTTATATATATAAAAAAATGAAAAGAAATAACAATAATAGACAAACCCGCTGAGTTTCTTGCCGGATCTTCTCAGTAGTGGTCTAGTTCCGATCCGGTAGTAGTTTATTAGATTAAAATTAAAATGTTAATACTGACAATATGTAAGTGCTCTCGCAGGGTTTATACATAATAAATGAATTTGAATTTTTGAATTTGTAATAACGATGATTTATTGGACGTGACGCATCTTAGTCCTCCGCTGACCATGAACGCTGTAAGGTGTACCAAGCGTCGGAAAATTAAAATTCATAGACAAATGCGATAGAATTCGTAAAAATGATTTATTTCAAATGTGTAATAGTTGCGTAAACATTAGAAATCATTAGGTATGTACTGTTACCAAGTCACCAAATGGACATATTTACATATATAAAGTCAAATCCATAATCCTCGATCTGGGCTTCGATGGCATGAAATGATATGTATCTATCTATTATATATTATATTATATTAA
Source organism: Lymantria monacha (assembly GCA_905163515.2). Taxonomy (NCBI): domain Eukaryota; kingdom Metazoa; phylum Arthropoda; class Insecta; order Lepidoptera; family Erebidae; genus Lymantria; species Lymantria monacha. Next base: position 6,664,086 of record LR991081.1, on the reverse strand, counting down.
ATATATAAGAGATTTCCACCTATGTATTGACTCATCACGATATCTCTGGAACCATAAAGCCTACAGACTTAAAATTTGATAGGAATACTCTCTTCGCCAAGTAAAAGTCAGCTAAGAACGAATTTTACGAAATTCCACCTTCAATAGCCACCGGGGGGTTGCTGGGGTGTAAAAACCATTTTTATTTTAAATATAGCGCCTACAAACTTGATTTTTGGTATTCAGCATATTTGTGTTACGATACCGAGGTAAACTAAGAACGACTTTAAAAGAAGGGGATTGCGTAGGTGTTAATCCAAAAAATCTACATTTTCTAATACTGCCCCTATAGACTTGACATTCGGTGTGGACTTTCTTTCAGCCCCGTAAAGGTCAGATGCAATAGGATTTTAAGAAATTCCTTCTCCGAAAGGTATTCTATGTAGCGAAAGTAAACTACACAACTGAACTGCCGTAACCGAAGCGCAGCGAGGGCAGGTCGCTAGTAATATGTAGCAGAAGTAGTATATTGTGTTTTATAGAAGAATCATTGGATACTAGCGAAATAGGCTTGCAATACGGGACATTCTCATCGAGAAAGCTCTAACGAAAGAGGATGTCGATGTCATGGAATACGATACGATGGATACTCATCATCATCATCATACAGCCTTTTGCTGTCTACTAATTGTAGGTCTCTCATAACATCACACGGCATAGTCATATATTAGAAGGGTTATTGCCATAATCGCTACATTTAGCATATGGAATGGTGGTTGTAGCAAAGTATATAATGCTTTGCTAGGAATACTTTTAAATTACTAATAAGTTTGCTTATAGTTCATCATCATCATCATCATCACAGCCCATAAATGTCCCACTGTTGGGCTCGGGCCTCCGCCGTAATGGGAGGGAAATTAACCTACTATACCGCGCTGGTCAGACGTGTCGGTATAGGGTTTTGTTTCGGGTTCTCTAGCATAGATGTTATATGCGTTTATATCCCTTAGTCGTCTCGTACGATCACCCACGGGTAAGATATGGGGTGGGGAATAGTATTCTTACTCCGTCACCACACGGAAAGTTATTATTGCTTATAGTTATTGGCTAGTTAATGTTACTGGCCTTTATCCTGATGATTCATCAACTAAATTATATCTACCAAAAGCAAGGCGTGGCGACAGCTACGTTATTAACCAAGTAGGAAGTAGTAAGTATACATACATTCCTCATTAATTTAGTTATTATTTTAACTTTTATCATTTGTCTTCACACTCTTTTATTTATAAGTGGAAGCTGCTTTTAGCCATTGTTATGCCCATTTAACTTACATGTATTTTATAGCTGTATGTCTCCCTTAAATAAATAAATAAAATAAAATTATGTATTTTATGTATATGTAATTATACATTATTGTACATACACGTAAACTCACCGATATCTTCAGCTTCCACTGAGTAATTTATTATTATTAATAATAAATATACTAAATAATGAAAACAACCGCTAAACATTTTTGCACAAAAATGATATAATAGAAAAAAAATTAATAAAACATTATAAGCACTATTCACGGAAATGACTTAGATTATGGGTTTAAACTTTCTAAAAAACAAAGGGAATGGTGATTATATGAAAACTAGAATAATTAGCACATCAATACACTATTAAAATCATTGAAAGAATGTGCTTCAAATAAGTTATTAATATTTTGTTACTGTAAATGTTGTGTTACTGCCATGAAACAGGAAAAATTCTATTTATGTATATGTTTTATTTTTATTTTCCTTATTATAAGTTTTATCCGTGTGGGAACAAAATAGGTACCTATACTAAGTTCAACAGCCATTTCATTGTCATAAGGGACTGTAAGGATCGCACGAAGACAACATCAACACAAAAGTCCTATACCAACTCGTCTGAACGTTATGGTGTTTAAATTTAAGAATTACTTCTCTTAACAATGTTTTCTGAAACATGCTTGGAAATTTGAGCATTATTTTGACAACCTTCTTCGAGATAAATCTAAATTGCTGTACTGAGCGAGCAGCGGCCGGCAAAAAATGTATGAAAATCCATATCTGTCGTGTTTTAGTGGCCAAATAAATATATACATACTAGCTTTTGCCCGCGACTTCGTCCACGCAGAAGTCATCTCTGACAGAGGCAAATAGAGAAAGCATTGCAAGGGTTGTCGTTAGGATGACGCTCAATAGCGTCAGAAACTGGGATGTGGTCGCCGCCTTCTACGAGTTAGTTGTCTAGCGTAATTAGACAATAGGGCAGGTCCGAGGCAAAATACTCTATGGTGACACGCTCTACCGCCGGTGCGTTGAGCGGCCCAGGCGTGATTACCTGTAGTGAGGTTGAGTGCGTGAGGGCTTCGACTCGAGATGATACCCGAAAGAGTAACCCACCGGACGGACCACCGCTAATAAACACTCGGTTGCGGTGACCCGCCCGCACGGGGTAGAGGTAGGCGTACGGCGGGTTCTGGAGGATGACGCGTCGCCTCAGACGGATTGGGCGGTGTGTATCTATACACCATAGCCGGTCGCCAAAGAAAAAGATTGTTTAAGGTTCTATCATTCTCCCGCCGAGATGTCATCGCCCGTTGGGCTACGCGGCTGGAGAGGCCTAGACACGTTATTGTTACCGTCGAGGCCCTCCGATCCGTACTGATGGAGTGGATGGAGCGGTCGTGTGGAGCGAGTGGACTCCGTCCTGCCACCATTGCAGTAGCGACGAGGACACGGCGCAACATACGCTCGAGGTATGTTCGGACTGGGACGGGCAGCGCCGTGACCTCGTCGCTGTCATCGGTGCCGACCTGACGCTGCCGGCTGTCGTGAAAGCGATAGTCGACAGCGTCAGGAACTGGGACGCGGTCGCCGCCTTCTGCGAGGCTGTCATCTCGCAGAAGGAGGCGGCGGAACGAGTCCGGGAGGATTCTCGTGACCCGGGCCGCCGCCAGCGGCCGGGGCGGCGCAGGCGCGAATATCTGCGCCTGATGCCGCCCTAACCGAGGCTTCGGGTGATCGGACCGGGGAATTGTCCGGTCCGGAGGCCACCGCGTGAGGGCGACGCCCCGACGGCGAAAGCTGTCGGGGCGTCGACACGGGCGGAACCCGTAAGGGTAATCCGCCGGGTGGGTCGCCGAATACAAAGATTGGGTACCGGTGGTCCGCTCGCACGGCGAAGAGAGGTGTTTGCAGGGTGGATCCATGCGGCCGGGGCGGCGCAGGCGCGAATACCTGCGCCTGATGCCGCCCTAATCCAGGCCTCGGGTGATCGGACCGGGGAATTGTCCGGTCACCCGACGTGAGGCCACCGCGTGAGGGCGACGCCCTGACGGCGATATCTGTCGGGGCGTCGACGAGAGGAACCCGCGAGGGTAAACTGCCGAGCGGACCACCGAAGACAGGGATCGGGTGCCGGTGGTCCGCTCGCGCGGCGAAGAGAGAGGATTTTACGGTGGGTCTATGGGGTCACGCGCCGCCTTCTCCGTCACCCCGGACCGATTTGGCGGGGCGAGACGCACCCATAGCCCACCAATAAAAAAAAATAAAAAAAAAAGGGTGGATCCATGGGGTTGCGCGCCACCTCTTTTGTCGCCCCGGATCGATTTGTCGGGGCGCGACCACATCCATGGTCCACCCTGCGGGGAGAAAAAAAAAAGGTTCTATTATTCTAAAAATTATATTGCCTTTAATATCCTATTTACGGTATGGCGATGGGATAAGTATATAATTGTCGTCACCCATTATTTGACCTTTTTGTTTCACCAGCAGAGTTGGTCTCACCAGCAGAATGTGCTGCATCCTCTTTCTAGGAAACATATAAGGACTCACTGATTTTGGGAATATATATTTTTAGTGAGTATCAATATAATAAAATTAATAACCCTATTATTAATTTTATTATTATTATACTATATTATATTATTATTATTATTTAGTACATATCTGTCCTAATTCATAATTCAATAAGTTTCAAATAAAAGTATCATCGCAAAATAAAATCCTCTATTCAACCTTCAGGGGATGATAATTACTCGTAATTTCGTCTCTCTAGAAATAAACTGTGACAGAAGTAAACAGAAAGTTATATTCTATTCATTCTATAAACTATATTGCCTTTAATATCCTGTTTTTGTTGTATAAAGATGTTAACGTACACATATCAGTGCAGATTCTCTCTATACAGAACATTCATTGTAACATAGCGCAAGAACTACCAGACTAGTGGAATTTATTTCGAAACAGGCCATGAAGTGTTGCCCGTGTGAGAAACAGACCTCTCTTAACTGACTTAAACTATTGTGCGACCTCGTCAGATATGATTCATTATTTGAGTTACAGACTGAAAATTTTTAAAGCTAAACTTATTAACCATATTGCCGTCTACTATATTTCTCGCGTTATAGTTACGCCCCGATGGCACTGGTGCGACGTTGATGGGAACGTTCCCCGTAAAGGGAATCTGCCAGACCGGCCACGGATGTCAACGAATCGGTATTTTGTGCATTCGTTCCATTCATGGCCGTCCCAATGGCCACGGAGAGCTAACACGGTCATATAACCGCACGCCGCCCTACCGTCACCTCGAACGGAACAAAAGTAGCGAGTCAAGAACATAGCTCATAAAAAGCTGTTGAGGAGAAATATATCCTCAGAGACTGACTTCCAGAATACTCCCTTTTAGTAAGTCTCTAAGACATAAAAGTTAGTTATGTAGGAACCTACTTACCTCCTTACCTACTACGTATCACCGTATAATTTAATCCGGGACACTTTTGTTACGCTTTTACTCTGCTTATTCATTTAGGAGATGAAAATTGATAATGGTAAAACATATGTCCTAATTTTTTCCGAAGAACATTTGAACGCAATTTGTAAAAAATTAATAAGGCTATTTTTTGCTCCCCATAAAACTTTGCACTCTGTTTCACCCTCTTAGGGGTGGAATTTCGTAAAATCCTTTCTTGGTCCCGTGTGAGGCTGCCCATCGGCGCCTCGTTAGTCGTCAACTCCATCCACATCAGTATCCAGGCCCATATGAGGTACTTGGGTCTGGTGCTCGACGGGCGATGGTGTCAAATTGCTCCCCGGCTGGTCGGCGCGGCGTCTGCCCTTTCTCGGCTCATGCCGAACGTGGGCGGACCCAGTTTCGAGGGCTGACGGCTGTATGCGGGGGTGATCCGCTCAATGGCCATGTACGGCGCACCCGTGTGGGCGAGGGCTCTGAACGCCCAGCTCAGGGCTATACTGTGGAGGCCACAGCGAGCCATGGCGGTCAGAGCCATTCGAGGGTACCGCACGGTGTCTACCGAGGCGGCATGCCTATTGGCCGGGACACCCCCGTGGGACCTAGAGGCGGAGATGCTCTCCGATCTCTACCGGCGGGTTACCACAATGCGCGACAAGGGTGGCTCTCCATCGTTCAACGAGATAGCCACCTGGCGCGAGGACGCCCGCCGAGAAGTCATCGCCCATTGGGCTACGCGGCTGGAGAGGCCTAGACACGGTATTGTTACCGTCGAGGCCCTCCGGCCTGTACTGATAGAGTGGATGGAGCGGCGGCACGGAGTGCTCTCCTTCCGGTTGGTGCAGGTCTTGTCAGGGCACGGTTGCTTCGGCAAGTACCTGCACACGGTCGTGCGGAGGGAGTGAACTCCATCCTGCCACCATTGCAGTAGCGACGAGGACACGGCGCAACATACGCTTGAGGTATGTTCGGGCTGGGACGGGCAGCGCCGTGACCTCGTCGCTGTCATCGGTGCCGACCTGACGCTGCCGCCTGTCGTGAAAGCGATGGTCGACAGCGTCAGGAATTGGGACGCGGTCGCCGCCTTCTGCGAAGCTGTCATCTCGCAGAAGGAGGCGGCGGAACGAGTCCGGGAGGATTCCCGTGACCCGGGCCGCCGCCCGCGGCCAGGGCGGCGCATGCGCGAGTGTCTGCGCCTGATGCCGCCCTAACCGAGGCTTCGGGTGATCGGACCGGGTAATTGTCCGGTCACCCGACGTGAGGCCACCGCGTGAGGGCGACGCCTCGACGGTGAAAGCTGTCGGGGCGTCGACGAGAGAGGAACCCGAGAGGGTATATCGCCGGGCGGGCCACCGAAGACAAAGATCGGGTACCGGTGGTCCGCTCGCACGGCGAAGAGAGGTGTTTGCAGGGTAGGTCCATGGGGTTGCGCGCCGCCTCTTCCGTCGCCCCGGCCCGATTTGCCGGGGTAGGACCACATCCATGGTCCCACCTTGCGAAAAAAAAAAAAAAAAAAAAGAGGGTGAAAATCGACAAATGCTGAAACACGTGTTTATTTATTTTAACTAAAGAATATATATACATACACACACATACATATCATCACGCCATATCCCTTGCAGGGTAGGCAGAGGGAACAGAGTGCCAGAGAACTCTATCCTTGCATACTTCACTCGCCTCTTCAACATTCATAATTCTCTTCATACACGCTCGCCGGTTTCGGAGACTCTTGACTCCACCTTCTTTCAGCACGTGACCAATCTGGTCTAGGTAGGTGAGTTTCGGTCTCCCCTGGTACCTACATCCTTCCACTTTCGCATTGTATATCTTCTTAACCAGACGTTCGTACGGCATTCTTTCCACATGTCCGAACCATCGGAGCATTCCCTTTCGCATCTTTACACCAATACTCTCTTTCATACCTACTCGCTCTCTTACGTCGTCTTTGCGAATGCGGTCGGTCAGCCTAACTCCACAGATTTTCCGTAGAGATCGCATTTCGACCGCATTAATTTTGCTTTCATGCTCTTTTCTGCATACCCAACTGTCGCTTCCATATAGTAATGTTGGGACAAGTACAGCGTTATGTATTGCTACACGTGTCTTCTGGCTGAGGTGGTGGCTACCGAGAAGTTGTCCCAACGCTCCGTTCACTCTATTTCCCGCATTCACTCTTCGCTCTATACCAGTGGTGTACTTCCCATCTCGGCTAAAACCATATCCAAGATATACAAATTCATCCACTTGCTCTAGTACATCATTACCTATTTTTATTCTTACATCTGTTCTGGCTTCATCTCTTTCACTTACTAAAGAATATATGTACGTAACTTGAAAAGAATCGATAAAGATTTTTTTTGTCTCCCCATATAAATTTGCCACTCTGTTCACCCCCTTAGGGGTGGAATTTCGTAAAATACTTTCTTAGTAGATCTCTACGTTATAAGAAAATACTACTGTCAAAATTTTTATGTTTCTAGCTTTAATAATATCGGCTCGGCGCTAATAAATCGTCCAACCAGCTTCGCAGGCGTAATTTGCACCCCCAGGAGGGTGAAAATTGACAAATGCTGAAACACGTGTTTATTCATTTTAACTGAAGAATTTTTTTTTCTCCCTATACAAACTTTGCCACTCTGTTTTACCCCCTTAGGGGTGGAGTTTCGTAAAATCCGTTCTTAGTGGAGCCCTACGTCATAAAAAGAAACTACGGTCAAAGTTTCATTTCCTTCGAGCCGGAAAGAAACTACGGTCAAAATTTCACTAAAGACTAAACAGTTTAGTTTTTATTAATTGCAATTAAACGACAAAGAATTACCGAGACATTTTCGAAAGGAAACAGCGCGTTGCGATTATGTATCTTTTAATAAAAGAAAAACTTGATACATTAATTTTTACGGTCGTGATCCTGCCAGATCTAAAATATTTTATCCGACGTCCTCGAATATTTTTTTTAATCAACTAATTTCTTACTTTAAACCAAATAATTGCTTTTCAAAAATATCAAATATGTTTAAACGAATGATTTTCTTGACATATGTATGATAATATTATCCTATACCTAAATGCAATGTGAGTAAAAAACAATCATTTTTAGGTTTGAAAAGTGCTTGATTTTCATATGGCGAGGTAGAGCAAGATCTCAACGCTTCGCTTATGAGGCGTGCAAAATATAGCTTGATCTCTGTGACAGTTCTCACTAGTGCCGCACACTTACGATGCAGTCCGTATTTTTGTCGATATAAATCCTTATATTTTAAAGTTATTTGCTACTGCAATTGAAAAACAGTGTATGAAAATCTTATTGAATTTCAATCAAATGGATGGATGAATCGATTATAAATTTAAAACAATCTATGAAAATCTTATTGAATTTAAATTAATGGATTTAATTTAATTTAAACTAAAGCTAAAAATTAGTTAATTATTTTTATTATTCGAAAGGAATATATCCAAGTTCATTGTCACTATTATCATCATCGCTGGAGCATTCCTATAGGTTGATGATGAGTTCTTGGTCATAGATTATATATTTCATGAATAATCATGTTTATTTTATAATAGAAATTATATTTTTAATATAAAAGAAATGGTCTTATTAATATCATAACTGAAGTCCGAATACTAAATTAATACAATTTACTTATTTTATAGAGTAACCATGTGGTTTATATAGGTAATGTATTGGTTTTACTTGTTAAATAAATAATTAATAAGAATGTTATCGATTTACGTTTATCGATTGCCACATCTCTATCTTATTTTCAGTCTAGTATGACCTTGTACTTGCGTAAGCATATTATCTTTATAAAATGGTTACTAAGTATTTTAAAACATGTGAGGTACTACAGGTTTTGGTGTAAATATTCATATTTTTATATTCATAATTCAGTTGAGTAGATATATCTCATGTAAAGAATGAAAAATAGGCGGATACAAAATAAAATTGTAAACATGACGCATATTGAAAATTAATTCATCGGTTTTGTAGATATCTGTCACAGAGATCAAGCTATATTTTAAGGACTACAAGTAGTACTAAGTAGAACTGTATACCTACATGACGAACAACGAACAACATTTTTCACATGCTAAAGGGTTCGTTTGTTTTCCTTTTCATTTTCATTTCAAACTATAGTAGTTTAAATTCCCGCGCTTTATTTGAGAAAAGTATTAGAAATTGATGGACTTACGTATGTGTGCCTCGCCTACGCCTCGGCCCACATTTATACGTTCGTCCATTAATGCCTCTTTTGCTGGCCGCTGCAGTAATGTACTATAGTACATACGTACGTATAATGCACGAAAATTTAATGTGATGAATGAAATATTTATAATCAATATTACATTAATTTTACTTACAGTATTATTCCTTCGAACACTAGCAACCAACCACGGAGCAAATACAAAGAGGAGCTGTTGTAATAAATATTTTCTATGAAACAATGCGTGTCATTTACAGGGGGTGAAGGGAACGCTGCTAATGGAGAAAGTGAGACAAGTAATAGTACTTGTCTCACTCCCTCCTTTATGTCCATCTACCGGCTATTAGCACAACTACTAATTTCGTATATTGTATGCAGTTGAGCTATCTTGCATTAGATGTCAGTAAGTGTATGGTATAACAGGGACGTACTCAGAATTTACCTATATCAAGGAGTGCTAATTTTTTTTATTTCAAAGATACAAACAAATCTTATTAGCTGTTTGCTCTATTCAAATACAAATGTTTATAATCAAATAATTCTGCATAGCAAATAGGTGTATGACTACTGTTTTTAACCGAAAATTTCTTTATAAGGCTTGTCAGCATTGTTCATAATGTTAATATTTTATGAAAAATCCATCTTTTCTTTACTGTCATTCTGATAAACTCAGAAGTTTAGGAACCTTTTTTTCCTTCATATTTATGTCCTTTTCATACGACCAAATAATACAATTATTTGTTTGGGTTTCTAACAAATTGTCGAATGAAAGTAGTTGGACTTTTAGTAAATATATTAGTTACACAGTATTATTTCCTTCCTTTTTGTCTTTTCCATATAAAAAAAGAATCAAACCACTCTATTAAAATAAGGCTTTATACAATTGATAACGCAACAATGGTGTCAATGACCAAGACATGTAAAAGAGTATTTCAAGCGAGCAGACCAGCCCCCCCTGGTAGCAACCGTTTGATTGACGCACGGGCCATCTAAAACTTAGCCATGCCAAAGGTAACTTGAAGACCCTGTCTTCGACGCCACCACCATTTTGAATATTTTTGTGACGTGCTCAATCTCGTTATCAAGAAATTGAATCGAGTGCAATTACATTATTAATAAATAAAGGAGAAAGGGTGACATTGGTTCCAATAACAAAAATGAAATACTCTTTTGTATCATATATTTCTTGAGCTATACCTAGTCTTGCCCTAAATACTGTAACAAAGAAAAACCTTTTTCTATTGCAAAAAATATTTATGACTTTTACAGTGTTAGTTTAATACATAAATATAAAACAATTTAAAATATAAAAAGCTTGTTCGAAGTGGTTTCTATTGGCTGCAATACAGTCCTTTAAATCTTCATTGTTAAAATGAGAAGAACAAATCTTTGTATATTTCGTAGGAGTCCAGTTTTTCTATTAATTTTTGAAATCCATTGCTTCTAACATCGTCATTGGACGGTATTCTAAAACATACAAAATTTACAGTTTAATTATAATAGGTTCATTTAAAGTAGTGTAAAAAATATTTTTCTTTGATGAAAAATCCGAATGTTATAATTATATTCTAATTACGACCCTGGATTTTTGACACTTTTATAGTTCTTCATAGTTAACGACAGCTGGCGTATTGCTTACAAAATAATTATTAACTACATATACAACTCATATTTTTGTTGAGGTAAAAGGCTTTGGGTATAAATTTTAATACTCATGGTTATTAGTTATTACAATAATCTTAATAGTTTGAACTGTATGTGCTTTTATTGTTCTAGGTCCTATTACGAAAAGTGGTGCCATCTAACGTTGAGTAAAATTATTTCTGAACATGATACCGTCAAAAGAACTTTCTAGAAATTATTTTGATAAATTATGAATAAATATACTTACAAATGGAATGTGATTCTTTCCATAGCATCTGTACGTTTATTGGAGTAGTTTTTACATGATAAAACACAACACTTCATGGTTTTCTTCGTAATAACATAAAAATACACCAAAAATATAATTTTATGCACCGTACGAACACCGTCAGCGACGACAGCAGACTAATAGGCCACGCCTACTATTGATGTTAACGTAATGACGTCAAGGCCTACTTGAGAATCACAGTGCACAGTTACTTAGGCCGTCTCCTCTTTGTATTTGCTCCGTGCAACCAACTGAACTAACCACTCTTTTTTTTGTGTCTGTCATTTAGCTGTTAGCCGCATATGGTTGTCACAGCTTAACCCGGACTATGGGTGAGCGCTGAGGGCTCTCAACTCGGTAAAAATTTTAAGCAACAACGCCCTAGGACTCTTCTTGTTGAGCACGAACCTCGGCTCGGGGCGTCGCTGGTAGCAAAGTGGGCGTGCCCATGTTTGAATTACTGACTATTACGCGTCGCGTCTTTCGTCGAAGCGCGGATATTTATGTGTTATGGCCCCACGGGCCGTGTGGGCTCTATCTTGAGCGATAGTAATAAGATCGTCGGAGTCCGTCAGTAAATGTCGAGGACGTCGGATCGCGGAAATTTTTGAAGGGACGTAGTTAGCCGCCCCAACCACTGGAGATTGGTATGTGTTATGGCAGAGTCAATAACCCTCCGGGAGCACCGTTTCATGTATTGCCTGATGGTCGGCAATTCGAGGTTGATGTGCCACGGTGCCCCCGTGGCTAGTCGCATAAAGCGGTTTTGTAATGTTTGTAACCTGCGGATTCTTTGTGTATTGTGCGTGAATACTAACTCTAGCATAGGTCATGATAGGCCGTATGCAGGCAGTGTATAGTCTGACCTTGTTCTTGAAGGACATTTTGAATTTGGCGTTTAACAAGCAATGAAGGCGGCCCATCATAAAGGCGGCGCGCGCTCGAACCTGCGTTATGTGTGGTACGAAGGTTAGTCAATTGTCGAGGGTCACTCCTAGATATTTGGCTAGCCTTTTTTTTTTGTTTCATCATCATCACAGCCCATAAACGTCCCACTGTTGGGCTCGGGCCTCCTCCGCAATAAGAGGGAAATTAACCTACTATACCGCGCTGGTCATACGTGTTGGTATAGGGTTTTATTTCGAGATTTCCTTCTCTACCATAGATGATATATGCATTTTATATCCCTTAGTCGTCTCGTACATTCACCCACGGGTAAGATATGGGGTGGTGAATAGTACACTTAAACCACAGCGGTCCCTTCCACGCTTTTACGGGGTGCCGGAGAGATCGTCTATTGACATTCTATCCCCAAAAACCCAACGCTAGGCCATCTGGACACGTCCAGTCGACCATCAAGACCATGAGAGGAGCTGCGCGTAACGGTGCCTCCACCTCCCTGGCCGCCGCCTGCGGAGCGAGTCTGCGGAAGCAGATGCCTCGCGTTCCCACACCTTCCAAGAAATGACCACCTCGCAGAAGGAGGCCATCGTCGACCAGCACCTGTCGCTGTCAAGCATCTTAGATATGATGGTCAACAACGACAGTTCTATTCCTATGACCGCGTCAGGTCGTGGCGCTGAGACCCCCAGGCGGGACATACCTCCAGGATGTGACGCGCATCATCAATTGGCGCGCCATGAGTGTGACTTGCCTGCACCAAGCGACAGACTTATTGAATAATGTAAGGGGACGGATGTCATCCGGAGAGCAGATGCGGGCAGTCCGTTTAGTGAACATGACCGCTTGACTCTTCTCGGGATTGATTTCTATTCTCCATTTCCTATACCAATTGGTAAGGGCGGTAACCGCCCTACAGGCCCATTTTGCTTCTGGATGTGGGTAAGCTGCTGGAGCGTGTCCTCGCTGCCCGCATCGTCCGGCACCTGGAGGAGATGGGGCCCGATCTGTCGGACGCTCAATTTGGGTTTTGGAGGGGGCGTTCGACCATCGGAGCCCTGCTACGCCTGAGGCAGACGGCCGCGGAGGCTGTCTCCGGCAAAGGAGTGCTGTTGGCGGTGTCGTTGGACATCGCCAACGCATTCAATAGTCTGCCATTCAGCTGCATCAGGGAGGCGCTCCGATTCCATGGAGTGCCCCCGTACCTCAGGCGGCTGGTGGCAGACTATTTGGAGGAGCACAGTGTTCTCCCTCTCTACGCGAGCCCCGCAGGGGACATTGTGCGGACGCCCATGTCGTGCGGTGTTCCGCAAGGGTCGGTTCTGGGGCCGACTCTGTGGGACATCGGTTACGACTGGACGTTGAGAGGGAGTCTCCCCCCCCGGGCTGAGCGTTATATGCTGTGCTGACGACACGCTCGTCACAGCCCGGGGCAGGACACTCGAAGAGGTGGCGAGCCTGGCCACTCTCGGCACCGAGGAGATGGTCAGGCGAATCGAGGCGCTGGGGCTCAGGGTGGCCCTAAACAAGACGGAGGCCCTTTTATTCCATGGGCCCCGTGTGAGGCTGCCCATCGGCGCCTCGTTAGTCGTCAACTCAATCCACATCAGTATCCAGACCCATATGAGGTACTTGGGTCTGGTGCTCGACGGGCGATGGTGGTTCCGGGAGCATTTCCGTCAAATTGCTCCCCGGCTGGTCGGCGCGGCGTTCGCCCTTTCTCGGCTCATGTCGAACGTGGGCGGACCCAGTTTCGAGGGCCGACGGCTGTATGCGGCGGTGATCCGCTCAATGGCCATATACGGCGCACCCGTGTGGACGAGGGCTCTGAACGCCCAGCTGAGGGCTATACTGTGGAGGCCACAGCGAGCCATGGCGGTCAGAGCCATTCGAGGGTACCGCACGGTGTCTACCGAGGCAGCATGCCTATTGGCCGGGACACCCCCGTGGGACCTAGAGGCGGAGATGCTCTCCGACCTCTACCGGCGGGTTACCACAATGCGCGACAAGGGTGGCTCCCCATCGTTCAACGAGATAGCCACCTGGCGTGAGGACGCCCGCCGAGAAGTCATTGCCCATTGGGCTACGCGGCTGGAGAGGCCTAGACACGGTGTTGTTACCGTCGAGGCCCTCCGGCCCGTACTGATAGAGTGGATGGCGCGGCGGCACGGAGTGCTCTCCTTCAGGTTGGTGCAGGTCTTGTCGGGGCACGGTTGCTTCGGCAAGTACCTGCACACGGTCGTGCGGAGGGAGTGGACTCCGTCCTGCCACCATTGCAGTAGCGACGAGGACACGGCGCAACATACGCTTGAGGTATGTTCGGGCTGGGACGGGCAGCGCCGTGACCTCGTCGCTGTCATCGGTGCCGACCTGACGCTGCCGGCTGTCGTGAAAGCGATGGTCGACAGCGTCAGGAATTGGGACGCGGTCGCCGCCTTCTGCGAGGCTGTCATCTCGCAGAAGGAGGCGGCGGAACGAGTCCGGGAGGATTCCCGTGATCCGGGCCGTCGCCCGCGGCCGGGGCGGCGCATGCGCGAGTATCTGCGCCTGATGCCGCCCTAACCGAGGCTTCGGGTGACCGGACCGGGGAATTGTCCGGTCACCCGACGTAAGGCCACCGCGTGAAGGCGACGCCTCGACGGCGAAAGCTGTCGGGGCGTCGACGAGAGAGGAACCCGAGAGCGTATATCGCCGGGCGGGCCACCGAAGACAAAGATCGGGTACCGGTGGTCCGCTCGCACGGCGAAGAGAGGTGTTTGCAGGGTGGGTCCATGGGGTTGCGCGCCGCCTCTTCCGTCGCCCCGGGCCGATTTGCCGGGGCGCGACCACATCCATGGTCCACACCTTGCGAAAAAAAAAAGAAAAAAAAAAGGCTAATAGCGCGATAACTACTAGGTTCGGTACGTTTTTTGTCGGGTTTGTGGATTCCAATTACCACGGCCTCATTCCACTATGAGGGAAAGATGTTATAAGTGAGGGCTGCGTTAAAAATACTACACAGTATTAATATTAGGTGGGCAGGGAATAATTTAATGGCTCTATTATTTATGCCATCCGAACCTGGAGCTTTCCTAGCTTGTAGACCCTTGACCAGCGACTCAACCTCGTCGGTGGACACTGCTGGAATAGGTTGATCGTAGTTGTAGTAATTTGCAATCGCGATAAAGTGGTACGACAGATCACTTCGGTGTTGATGTGGTGGTGGTGTAACGCGTCTTGGTACTGACCACTCGTAACAATCATGCTTTTATAGCGTTCGCGCGTTCATCTACCCTCCTTATTAAAAATCACATTAATAATCCAAACCTTAATAAAGACGGTATTACAATATTTTAACCAATATCGTTAAGTCATTAAGTTTTATTGAACCCATTTAAAGAATAATTAAATCTAGAATCTTTAGAACTCTATTTATGATTAAATAAACAAATTTCAATGAAATTGCAATTAATGAAAGGACGGTACTTAGATAAATACTGAACATAATTGAGTTTACAATTGTTACAATAGCTTACAATTGTTACAATAGCTTACAATTGTTACAATAGCTTACAATTGTTACAATAGCTTACTACTGTTAATCAGCTTACTATTAATTTTATGTTTACAATGGTATTAATCGTTGCGGCGACACAACCATACTGATATCCGATGCGTGCTCTGCATCGCTGCTTTGATGTGTTGTGTAATATGTATTAGTTTTGAGACAAGTAGTTCCACAGTACCTTTAAGACCACTCCCTTTTTTTTAAACACGTAGAAGTGGTTACTTAATTCTCCACATGGACTAGTGGATTTAATAAAGTAATGTGGGTTACTCTTTACTGCATGTATTAGTTGAAAGGAAGGATAGGTTCAGGGCCGGCTTTACCTATAGCGCAGAGGGTGCGGTGCACCCGGGCGCCGGGTGCTAGGGGGCGTCGAGAGCCACTCGGGACACATAGAGCCTCCACTGTAACGCTCCGCACGGAGCGGGTGCATCGTGCGCAGCGTGTGCCTAACCATTTATAAACATAGTGGGTGCGTTATTTGACAGGTTTGGGTACCTACCCAAGGGTTGCCTTGTCGCCATGCTCACTGTACCTTCATAATCAGAACACGTTTACCTGGTTTTGTGTCAAAACATCGAGACTAAGCATGGCACAACGCATTCCAGCGAGATTTGAAATTTAGTCTAACGTGTTGTAACTATCAACCCATTCCATTTTGTTCACGCATTTGGATACAAGAGGGCGCCAGGTGATTGCTTACACCCGGGCGCTACATTTGCTAGAGCCGCCCCTGGATAGGTTGGTGAGGTTGGTGCTGTTTATAACAGAGGCTCTAATGGATGTTAGAGATAGGTCGATGCTATGCTCTAGGCGGTCCTTTACGCCATGGTACACAGAGAACTATTATTCTTTCAGGATGGGTTTATTATAATATACATGGCTTATTAGACGGCTCCATACGCCAATAGCATCTTTTTGTAATAAATAATATGACTTATTGCACGGCTCCATGCGCTAATAGCATCTTTGGATTAATTTGAAATTGTATGGCAACTTTCGTACGTAACATACTAAGCTGCTTAGTACAGAAATATTTACGCAACTGATTCAAAAAGTTCTTACCGGGATTATTTAATCTTCTGTATGTTGATCCGCCATCGGAAGTCAGGGTTGAGTAACGAACTATGTTCCGTCACGACACTTGAGGGTTCAGGTGGTTGGTTGTTTGACGGCGATCTAAATGGCACCGCCAGGTTGTGGGGCGCGACGCAATTGGTCATGTGCAACCTAACGAGGTCGTCCATGGTGGCTAACTACTCTCTTCACGAGATAGCGATCATTTTCAAGTATCCTATGGACTTCATAGGGAACACTGAATTTAAGATCGAGTTAAGTTTGATTTTTTATTTGGTTATTTTTTATTAATACAAAATCATATCGTTGAAAACCGAATTTTAATTCGTGGTTTTTTTCAACGAGGTACTAAAGCACGGCCTCTATCAAACCTAGTTTTATCTCTAGCAGAGACTGCAGTCATTTTGTAATGTACGAAACGGTCAAGAGCTTCCATGTCGATTGATGTGTTGTCGAGGTTAACTCTACTGGTACACAGCTTTGGCGCCGGGTTAATAAGGTGAGTGGAGTACCTGTTGTAGCATGTACTGTGCAGTTTAAAGCAAGTTGGAGGCTTTCTAATGCTGTATGCCATTCAGGAGTCTCCTAATTTTTTATCATTACAAGCCCACTCTTTAATGTCGCCATTACCCGCTCTATTTGGTCGTTTGCTCTGCTGACGCCAGGAGCTATGCAATGTATTTCTATGCCGAATTTGTCGCAATAATTTTTATATTCGCCTAAAAACTCTCGTCCGCCATCTACAATGATTTGTTTTGGAGCCCCAAAAAGGTGAATTACCTGTTTCAGGACTGCTAAGGTGCTGTGTTGGCTCTTGTCATTAGTATAGTGAAATAATACGCATTCAGTAAATGAATCTATTGTAACCACGACATATTCTTGGTCACTAGGAGTACCCAGCTTACCGATGACATCCATGTGTATGACTTCGAATGGTACTCTACGGGTTGGGAATAGGATGCAACTGCACCTGCTTAGCACCAGACATCTGTTTCAATTTTTACATATAATACATTTCTCCACGAAGTTTCTTACAATGCTGCTCATTTTGTCAAAATAATAAGTTTGTATAATTTTGTGAAGAGTCTTCTCCCAACCAGGATGCTTAAGAGCAGAGTGAAAAGTATTTACGAGACTCTATTGGGATGATTTGTGTACAACGATTAATTTTTATACACCTAGGATATCATCTCGACTTTCGAATTTAAGAACGTTACCATAGGTGATATCTTACTATACTCTCGCAGCTATATAGAGCATCTATTATTGGTCACAATTGGCTGTCGCGTCGCTGTTCTATATTTATCCAGTCCAGATTATTACTCATAACGTTGACAGTTAGAGGATCCACGTTTTTGCTAAGAAAGTCTACATGCTGCATCCGCTCGCCCTTCCTGTATTCTATGTCAAATTTATTTACCCTCGTCTTCATCTGCGTAGAAGTCAAAAATGGTTCTGATAGGATTTTTCTTGGTTTTTTATGTTATTAATTTTATTAGAATTTATAAATTATTATATTTAAATGTTTGTATATTTATAAATTATTACAATCTTTATTATAGTGTAAGGATTTAAAGGTTTAAAAACATGAAAATAAAATTATTATAAAATGGAGGAGAGGAAGGAAAACCCACCACTTTCCCACGGTTAATCAATATACCGTACACCTCAAGAAAGGAAGGAATACGGGATGGGATCAAGGTGGAATAGGATATAAGGAAATCTTACTCCTGTGATGAGCACCGTCTCCAGAACTTCTACTTGCAATTTTCCGCAGAACTTCGAATAAAGATTCGACACGTGTTTCGCCTCTAAACGAGGCATCCTCAGGACGGTTCGGCTTCAAATGCGCATTTGAAGCCGATTAATAATGGATTTCCGCCATGTATCGCCTAATTCAATCAATTATATGAAAATAAAATGAAATTTTGTTATAGAAGAAGACAGACAAAAGGCTTTTGCCTTAGAAGCCTGTGTTTTGAACACACCGTGCTCATTGACCGAGGCGACGGAAGGGCAGTGTATGGTCCCATAACCCACCGTGTTTTGTATCGAAATTAGGCCCACCAAATGTACCACTTCCTTGACATCCGTGGCCGGCCCGGCGGGTTACTCTCTCGAGTATCATCACTCTAGACGCTCCAGCAAAAAACTATTGAAATGCCAAGGCGTCGCTCTCATGAGGCCGATCTTTCTGCGGGTGACGGACTAATACCCGGTCCATGCACTCGTGATACTACACCAGCTACAGTATTTCTTGGTAAACAATATCTTTTGTTTTTCTTTTGGGATACTAGAATTACCTGGCATACTAGCACAAAGGAGTGAGCTTACTCTGAAGTATCTCACATACAACTGCCTACAGGAAAAGCAGTTTTCTTTCAAGTCTACGCCCGCTACCTTAAGAATCTGACCTCGAAATTTGTATATGATCATTGCGAAGCAGACTTTGATGGCAAACTAAGCTCTCTGAAATTCGAAGGGGTAATTTAAAGGTATTTGGAGAACCCTAGGAATAAACACAACTGCTCGAGAACAACAGGTCAGTATAGTTGCTCTGATTACATTGCGATGTAATGTTTTTTTCTAGCAAGCTGGTGGCATTGTATAATTTTGGAGCACCGGCTCTCAATTTTAAGATGTGAGTTGGGAGACCGGGAGGCTTCAGTATATTCAGAAACAAAATCAGTTGTCTGAGTCAGGGTATATCACTTATTCGAAGGATTTATTTTGATATTCGACCCCTTCGAATGATCTCAAATATTTGTAAGTAAATGATATAAAGAAATCGAAACGACCTTAGTAAACTATAGTCATGGCGTCTTGAGACCCATCTGATCGTCATCAACATCCTGTCTTCCCTATAGTATCTTACTAATTATTTCTAATTCCTATTCCCACAAAGTATACACCCTCGAAGTTTCAGGTCTCTTCGATCGGCGATTTAGGCTGTGCATTGGTCCATCAATCAATCATTTAGGACAAAGTTTTTTATAGATATATATAGCTTTTAAGAATTTAAATGTATATTCCAAAACAAACTGATAAGAAAATACGGAACAAGGTTATTTTTTTTACGCGGTGGGCTATGGATGTGATCTCGCCCCGCCAAATCGGTCCGGGGTGACGGAAGAGGCGGTGCGTAACAATGACACATTGGACGTAAGACACCTCAGTCCTCCCGTGACCATGATCACTGTAAAGTGTTCGAAACGCCGAATAGAATCCGTAATAGTAGTTTTATTTAGTAGATTTAAAAAGGATTAACGACTGGGCTTTTTTTTTTTTTTTTTTTTTTTTGGGGGTGGGCTACGGTCGGCGCACTCCTCGCACCACTCCGTCCGGGGTGACAGAGGGGCGTAAGCGCGCACACCCGTAACCCACCCGTGACGTCGCCTTCGTCGTTGGGCCGACCACCGGAGCAGAGTGACTTGACGTCAGTGGTCGGCCCGACGGAATACCCCTGAGGAGTACCCTCTCCTCGACCGACATCCCCCCCTCGGGTAGGATGTCGGTCTTTCCTCACGCGGTCGGCCTCTCGGCGGGTGACGGACTAATTCCCCGATCCAGTCACCCGCGGCCTTGGCTAGGGCGGCATCAGGCGCAGGTAATCGCGCCTGCGCCGCCCCAGTCGCCGGCGGCGGCTCGCGCCGTCGAGGAGACGCTCCTCGCGCACGCGCTCCGCCGCCTCCTTCCGCGAGACTACTGCCTCGCAGAAGGTTGCGACCGCGTCCCAGTTCCTGACGCTGTCGAGCATCGCCCTGGCGATGGTCGGCAGCGTCAGGTCGGCACCGATGAAATTAACGACTGGGCTAAAAAAAAAAAAAAAAAAAAAAATCATTGCTGCTTAACCCTGATAAGTCGAAATTCATGATTCTAGGTTCATCAGATATTATAAGAAAAACAGAAAATAATAACCTCAATATATTAGTCAATAAACAGCAAATTGAACGGGTAATGGAAGCTCACAATCTTGGGGTAATTTTTGACGGATTACTACGGTTCGAAACCCATGTACTAGATGCAGTACGTAAATGTTTTTATCGTCTTAGATTGATGTATCGTATTCGACCTTACATCAACTTAGATACGCGTATCATGCTCTGTGAGTTACTTGTATTGTCCAAGTTGAACTATGGTGACATAGTTTATGGACCTTGTCAACTCACTAGAACTATAAGACTCATACAACGCGTACAGAATGCTTGTGCTCGATTTTGCTTCACTGTCCCACCACGCTTTCATGTTACGCCGTTTTTAAACATGGAAAAAATTCTTAAAATGGAATCACGCAGAAAACTCCATTTAGCTAATTTGCTTTTCGGTGTAATTTTATCCAAAAAGCCAACTTACCTCTACAATAAACTTAGCTGGTCTAGTTCTCTTAATAAATACAAGACTCGATCTTCATCATACCTTTTAAATACCCCTAAATATCGCACTTCAACATTCCGTGATAGTTTTAAATTCTCTGCCACCAAGTGTTGGAATGATCTACCTCCACCATTGCGGGACTTAAAATCTGTATTTACTTTTAACAAAACTTTAAAACAACATTTACTTAATGCACAATTGCACTGTATTATATAGTGCGAAATTTCGATATTCTTAAAAAAATATATTTTATTAAATATTGCCAATTTTATTTATATTATATATGTATGCAATGTTGTTATACTTATGTTAAAATTATTTATACATCGTTACACACATACACACACACACACACTGACACTTTTATACTAGTCATGTTTTTAATAATTTCTTTAAAATGTACTAGGTGTTGGCAGAATATCAGCGCTATTTTACAAAATAAAATAGCCAAAGCTGAGCCTTTTTTGTTTCTCGTTAATGTCATTTTATACCAGAAGTTGTTTTCTTTAGTTATGTTTATTTTCATTACTTTTTAACGAGAACAAAATAAATGTTTTTCTTTCTTTCTTTCTTTCTTATTTCAAATGTATAACACTCGCGTAAACATTAGAAGTCATTAAAATAATAATTATTAATTTTATTGGTAAAAGCATTATGAACATTATATAAGTATTAAAATGAATATATCAACCGGAGACAATTACACAAATATTAGCCGCATGGCACAATTAACACTAGTTATTTATGTGTACGCCTTTTCCACATAGTGTGGTGTTAATCTTGATTAATAATTAATCACAATATTCAGAGTATCCCGTACAATACTTCGGCAGGTTATACTCGCGATCTGCACTTCGGCACATCGTCTCAGCCGACTTAAGGCGACATGTCTGCAAATAAATATACATATTTCTTATTTGGGACTAATGTCACCACACACTCCCAGCATTGCAACTCCTGTAAGCCAGGATCCACAGTGATCACCATGGATGACACTGAAGTTTGACTGTCACGCGGTCCTGGGAAACGCTTTTAATGTCTTGGGACTCACAAGAAATTAGGAAATTCAAATAGGAGTTAGAAAAATTAATTCCACTCCCTCCTATGCAATGCAATGATATGAAGAAAGAGAAGTACGACATAAGAGTATGTACAACAACGATACGGTAGAACTTAGCCTATGTGAGCCTTTTTTTTGTGTGTCTATGTGAGCCTAAAGATTGATTACAATAGCAGTTTTGAAATATACAATTATAATGAGCACGTCAATTTAAAAAAATTAATAAACGAGTACTCCTAAACCCAGGTAGCAATCTAAGTTTTGGCAGACTCAGCTTCAGCTTATGCAATACATAAGTTATTAAGGATTTCTGACAATTATGTCTTTCCTTTAACAAATACCTTTCGACGATCTGTTTTTTAGATAAAAATACGCTTTGGCATTTTATAGCAAAATTTTCCTCGATTGATAAGTTTCATTGTACAGTAACAGAATTCCTAGTCAAGTTTAAATGAGTTGCCACCGCCGACCAAGCATAAAAACGGTGATCCGCTGAAATGGGGTTGCACGTCGCCTGTTCCGCCGCTCTGGGAGGATAGTGTTGGGTGGCCAATTGGACCATAGTTTGTGACAAAAACTAATTAAACGAGTTCGATTTAAAACTGAACTTAATCGCTTAAGGGATATTTGATATCAAAAATTAACACAGTGTATATAGTTCACCTGTAAGTCGCAGCAATTACCGGTGCCGCATGTCGCGTTCGATCTGAACTTACACGTGCTCGGCTCACAGCACTTATGGCAAGGATTGTACGTGCCCGCTACTAGCATAGTGCCGCAGTCGCACTGTTCGCCTTGCTCCACAAAACTATTTCCACACATTGGTATTTGATGTAAACGCTTCGGTTTATTCCTGAAACCAAAACCAATTCTGAATTTTATTGTTACATTTTTACGCCTTAACCATGCAACTAATCATCTTAAAATTTCACATGCAAGTTGTTAGTAATACAGAGCCAGATATAGAGTAGTTACCTTTCATCCAGACAGAAAGAACTGCTCCCGAAGGTTAAGCAATTAAATCGAAAGTCTACGTTAAAGTGAACAAACTAGGCAGTCTTATTGATAAATAAAAGACCACTCAAAATCATCGATAAATAATGTTCTCCTCACCTCAGACAATAATCCAGTCCCTTCTGAAACGATAGTACCAGTGAATGCATACTGCAAGAGGACCATTGCACTGGTATTACTGATGAGCTAGACGGACTCATGATGCATTTCTGATCTGGACATTCACACAAGCCGTTTGTGTCATGGTCCATTCCGAGGTTGTGACCCATCTCGTGAGCAATCGTGAATGCTACTTGACCAATAACTGAGGAGTGATTGTTTGCGATTCCACCTGAATATGCTCTAGAACAAATCACACTTTTCGGAGCTTTGCCAATTACACTTTCAAAGAAACTCTGGCCGCTGGAAATGAATAAATATCATAATCACAAATATGTATTTCCTTTTTTACACTTGTCATCATCATCATTATCTCAGATCATATACGTATATAATGGAATGTCCCAATACTAGGTTCGACCCTCCTACACATAGTAGAGAAATTGACCTACTATGCCACGCCGCTCAGAGGGGATGGTATAAAGTTGTATTTCCCAGACGAATGCTGCAACATGTTCCCGGTGATCACTCAGCCGTTTTTACGACTTCCACAATAAAATAAGGTATACCACATCTTGACATACTTAATATGTCTCCAAAAGTTTGAAAAATTCTGAACTATAAACGTTAGAATATGTTATTGCCATAAAAAAATAAAACAACGCGAGCAAAAGCTTGATCGCTCAGCTATTCATGTACGGGCGTAACCAGAGTCAGAGTTGGGGATTCAAAGAAATGTGTAAAATCTAAAAATGCGAATTTTTAAATTTAAGTCTGACGAGCAATTTAGTAATATTTATCACATTTAGTTTTTATAATATAAATACTTATTAACGTTAATTCATACACATTTTCATTGCTTTATTTTTTTTTAATCCCCTTCGATAGTAAAACTTGGTTACTCCCATGTACTCAAAAGTAATCATATACTAAGTATTATAAAGATTGCTGTGTGGTAGCGGCTATGAATACTACCAACCCTTACTTTGCTCGTGGATGTCGTAAAAGACGACTAAGAGTCTTATAACGACCTGGACCAACTCAATTTGATGCCGTTTGGACAACAATTACATTCCCAAGGAGTGTTGACGCCTGGCAGGCGGCCAGTCATAAAACTATTGCAAATAACTTTTACAATATGTACTATGAAAGAAGAGTACATATTGTATCGACCCCAAGTAATTGGATAAGAGTAGGAGAATGGTGATACTAAGTATTATAAAAGTATTCAAATTACTGAAATTTAACATATTTAAATATTTATAAAAACTTGATTACGTGCGAAAAATGATTGCCACACATGGGATTCGAACCGGACAATCGGACAGACAATCTGTACAATGTGTAATCAAATTTTTATATTATAAAAGTATATAATATACTAACGTGAGCAAGTGTGCGTTGTCGTGAGATCTAAGTGTAACTAATTTAGTCTTTCTGTATGCCAAGAACCTGTTTAAGGTAATATCTGCGTTTTCATCCAAAGGTATTTCATCACCTTCAGTCCACACTTCAACACTGACCAAAGCTATAAATATATTCAGTGGAGCGTAATACTGAAAATTGTTATATTTTGTTTAAAACCAAAGCTTTTTTGTCTTCCCTATATAGTATTAACCCTAGTTATGGCACAGCTGAGCCTGTGTCTCCGTTCGCAGTGACCTTTTTTTAGTGCGATATTTCATACGACGCTCCGACAGCGAACGCTGCCGGGGCCTCTACCCGTTAGGATAGGCTGTCGGCTGGGCCACAGAAGACAAAGACCGGGTTCCAATGGCCCACTCACACCACGTCGATAGGTACGTTGTTGGGCGGGTCTACGGGTTCGCGCGCCGTTTCTTCGTCGCCCCGGACAGATTAGCGGATAGTAGCCCGCTGCAAAACAAAAAAGTGCGATATTTCATAAATGGTATAATTTTATTATATCTATTATCTATATTACTATATAGTTTGGAATATGTAGTTGTGTTGTGGCGACAACGACCACTCGTTGTGAGTAAAGTACGCTTAAGGGTCGACCTGGGCCTACTCCATGTGATACCGTCTCGTCCAAAATTACATTTCTAAGTAAGTTTAACTTAAGGTAAGATTCAAATTACAAGAAATTCGATCAATTGCTTTCTGCGTAATTCGCGGACAAATTAAGAGGGGCGTCCATTAATTACGTGAGGTATTTAGGGGGCGGGGGTGGAGCCGAATCTTACTAAATCTCACTTGGGAGAGAGAGGGAGAGAGAGAGAGAGAGTCTTAGCAAATATCACGTATTTTTTTGTAGCAGAAAATGGTGTAAAACTGCTTGAAAGTTAAGTTAAATGAATGTAAAACACCTTTAAACCTAAGTACAAGTTTTGAAAAATCTCCATGAGATTGATGATCGAGAAAAATCTTACGACACTCACCAATTTTGGTCAAAAAATCTTCAAAAATGCCTCACGTAATTAATAGACACCCCTAACAGACAGATAAAAATGCCAATAATCATCAGAATGTATTCTGTCAAACTTTCACCCCATACTATTTGAGCTCAAATTTTCTCTAATATTTTATTATAAAATATAATAATACGAAACTTAATATTGCAATACCTAGAAGTATCGGTATTGCAATCAGTTGAGGAAAACCATTATACTGCACTGGCCAGTTTTGGTCTGGTTTTCCTTGTATCTATTAAAAAATAACACTTTGCACTAAGGAAATAATGCTTTTAGAGCTAGGATTTTTACATATAGATACAGAACAATAGTTTGGGAATCACACAAAGTATTATCCTTCATGAGAATTGAGTCCATGACTCTTGACATAGGGTCGCTATCTTAACCACTACACCATCTGTGCAATCAAATGTTTAATAGTGGTAGGAGCACGCTGCGGATAGGTCTCTGTCTACAGCCGCGGGCCGGTCCGTCCGGGGTAGTACCACACTCTCGCAGAAGATTGACGTCTGAGTAATGACAATGTGCTATTGCGCTTCGTTCGGTGAGCGAGAGAGCCGGAAGCCCAACTGGGGTGGGTTCGGGGTTTTTATTGGTAGGTAGCGGCCTACCTATACTATTGGTAAAGGTCCATGGGTGACAGTGACACTTACCATCAGGTGTGCTGTCTGCTCGTTTGCCACCATAAGCAATAAACAAAAAAAAACAAGGAGTAAAGTGAAATTGTGAATTGTATTCTTACTACATCACTTATAAGAATTCGAAGCGTCCTATTTTTACTATAGACAACCGAGCGATATATTCTTTGTTTTGGTGACACCACCTGGCAGTATAAACTTTCGAGTACCGTCGACATTCCTTCGCTTTATAACTCCAACCAGAGCGATATCAAATGCAGGCAACTATGCCTCTTTTTTCGACACTTTCTTGATTTAGTGTCGATAGTAGATAATATCCGAAGGGGTACTCCAATGACCGGATTACCGATCACGTAGATTCATGTGGTTAACCCAAATGCCAATGGGGAAGTAATACGACAGACTGGGTCATAGACCGTCATTTGGTTGTACGAAACGGTGCGAATCAGGTGTATCTGGATTATAACCAGTTAAACAAAAAAAGGTTTCAATGCGCTTGGATAAAAGATAAAATTTAATGATAATATAGATGTTACCGAATTAATAATATTAGCAAGAGCCGCCATCTGTCGGTGCACTCTGTTAACGTCCCCTTTATTCGCCATGTACACTCTATGGTCAGCTACCAGCATCAATTCCACGTAGCGCGACTCGTTGTTCTCGTTGTATGGACCACGCACTGGGACTTTTGATGCATACCTTTTATACTGGAGAATATCAATACAATCAGAATGGAGTACCAGTAATAGCTATCCAAACAAAAAAAACTAAAAATGGGAGCTAAGATTAATATTATGGTAAATTAATATTGTTGTCGAATTAAGAATTAAATGGGTGCCATGTTTTATATACAATCCTGAAATTTATTTATTAGAAGAACGTAGAATATTCTTTACTAAATTTTAAACACATTTCCTTTATTTTTTACTATTAAAATGTTTGCTATTGATAAATGTCACTTTTTAAATTCCAATAGTCAAATTAGGCATATTATAAATTAGACCAGGGGTTGGCAACCTTGTGAGTCGAAAGAGCCAAAAATTTGAATTTATAAAATTTTAAAGTTTTTTAAGAGCTACAACTTTTTTTTGGCAACAATAATTTGTGCTTAATGCTCGCTAATTAATTCAGAATCATTTTTAAATGTTTTCTTTATAAAATAAATTTTTGTGTATAGAATTAAAGAACTTCACATCCAAAGAGCCACATGTGGCTCACGAGCCACAGGTTGCCAATCCCTGCATTAGACTATTAACTTATGATTGAATACAACACCCCGCACTAAGGAAATAATCATTGTATTGCGGGGGACTATACAAATATATAATAATTATACCTACACTTAGTAAGACAATTTGTGGTTCGCACAAAGTATTATCCTGCGTGGGAATCCAACCCACTTCACTGGCACGATAGGTCGATACTTTAACCATTACGCCATATGTGCAGTCCGAACCAGTCTTAGTTGTTAGCCTCAGATGTCTATGACAATTTTACCCGGACTGTGGGTGAGCGCTGAAGGCTCTCAACCCGATATCAACTACAACAGTCAACTTATGTTGAACCACAACATTTGACTAGCCTAGTTTTCATCCAGTAAATAACATTATTAGAAGGAATAAAAAAGTGTGTGTGTCAGCTTCGACGCACGACTGCAGTTTACTCCTTAAGTACGATTAACAAAACAGGCGCAAAAAAAGCTCATTTGACTAAAAATAATATATATATATATATATATTTATTTACATCTATTAAAACTGTTCAGTGAAGTATTATCTCACGTCAGAAAGTGAAGAAGCGCAGAATAGGTTGCGCACCAAAATCGTAACGAGGTCATTCGATCACTAGATTTTACTCCTCAAATTTTTCTCATACCGGGCGCCTTATTTGAAAATCGATTCTTAAGGAGTAAACTCCAAAAACCTTATAACATATATACAATAACTTGCATATAACATAAATATGACAGTAAATTAGTAAAATTTAACATGTCTAGCAGGGGGCGGCTCTAGCACATGTAGCGCCCGGATGCAATCAATAACCTGGCGTCTTCTTGTATCAAAATGCCTGAACAAAATGGAATAGGTTGATACATAGGTTTGTTAGGTTTCGGAGACTCTTGACTCCACCTTCCTTCAGTACACGACCGATCTGGTCTAGGTAGGTTAGTCTCGGTCTCCCCCGGTACCTACATCCTTTCACTTTCGCATTGTATATCTTCTTAACCAGACGTTCGTTCGGCATTCTTTCCACATGTCCGAACCATCGGAGCATTCCCTTTTGCATCTTTACACCAATACTCTCTTTCATACCTACTCGCTCTCATGCAATCGATCAGCCTAACTCCACAGATTTTCCGCAGAGATCGCATTTCGACCGCATTAATTTTACTTTCATACTCTTTTCTGCATACCCAACACTCGCTTCCATGCATTAAATAAGGTAAATAGGTTGATAGTTACAATAAGTTCGACTATATTCCAAACTTCGCTGGAATGCGTTGTTCCATGCTTAGTCTCGTTGTTTTGACATGAAACTAGGTAAACACGATCAGATTATGAAGTTACAGTGAGCATGGTGACAAAGCAACCTACCCAAACCTGTTAAATAACGCACCCACTACGTTTATAAATGAATTAAGGTATTCGCTGCGTCGCGCTCCGTGCGAAGCGTTACAGTGAAGGCTCTGTGTGTCCCGAGTAGCTCTCGGCGCCTCCCAATAACCCGGCGCCCGGATGCGCCGCACCCTCTGCACTATAGTGCAGGGCTATAGGGACTACAGGGCGGCTTTACCTATAGGTAAAGCCGCCCCTGATGTCTAGTATCTTAAAACCGCCGTGTGTAAACCTAATCTACATTTAACCTAAGCCCTTATTTTTAACTATTATTGTGTGTTAAACCTAGAAAAGGGGAAAGCTGTTTGTACTTACTCGGTCTCTCTGCTGTTGTATATCGTCATGGTGTTTGCGATAAGTTTGTGATTCGTAGCTTGAATTGTTGGTGATTCCGTCGACGTTTCCGCATTTATAAGACTTGGATAAGTCCGCATGATCGTACATGTAGTGCTTAGAACTTATGTCTCCACCTTATTATAAAATAAATTGTACATTTAAATTAAAATTCTATACTTTTGTACCTATATGTAGTGATAAATTTAGGTTCGATAGCGCCCTAGGCCCAAGTTAATATACCGAAGACAAAGACCGAGTTCCGGTGGCCCACTCGCACGGTGTGGAGAGGACCATAGCCCACCGCCAATTGAAAAAAAGGGCCAAGTTAATGCAATATTTATATACCATAAAGAACCACTTTTAGCATCTTTCAACTTGTTAGGTATCTGCCGGGCGGGCCACCGAAGACAAAGATCGGATACCAGTGGCCCGCTCGCACGGCGAAGAGAGGTGCTTGCAGGGTGGGTCTATGGGGTCGCGCGCCGCCTCTACCGTCGCCCCGGACCGATTTGGCAGAGCGTGGCCACTCCATGGTCCACCGCAAAAAAAAGGTATCTATAAAATTTTAGTAGGTACTTACATGTTTAATCATTTTAACAAAAGAATTTTAACTTTTCAATTTTGCTATTTAAAGACTAAAAAAATTTGGTCTGACAGTTAATAATAAAATCGATTTCTAATTTCTGCATTTTCAAAAAAAGTTGGCTCTTCTAATAATTTGCTGTCCCCTAGGGCCTCGGGCCTCCCGGGCCTAAGCCTAAATCACTATCGTTCACAGCCACAAATAATACTTTAGTAGTTGTACAAGTTTCGTAATGAATATCTGTACGGTCTGAAATCTCTCTCGACATAAAGAATAACTAATATATTTACAAATTTAGAATTTATAATTTTCTCTCCTGTCCTAGATTAATAGTGATAGGACCACGCTGTGGACAGTTCTCTGTCTGCAGCCGCGGGCCGGTCCGTCCAGGGTAGTCCGTCCACACTCTCGCAGAAGAACGACGTCTGAGTAATGGCAATGTGCTATTGCGCTTCGGTAGTTGAGCGAGATAGCCGGAAGCCCAACTGGGGTGGTTTTGAGTTTTGTATTGGTAGACATCGGCCTCGCTATATCATTAGTATTGCAAAGGTGGTCCATGGGTGGCAGTGACACTTACCATCAGGTGTGCTGTCTACTCGTTTGCCACCACAAGCAATAAAAAAAGAACAAAAATAGATTAATTAAATCTAACATAATTAAATTATTGAAATTTTCAATACAAAAGACGAGTATAATGATTGAGGATCATATTGAGGCCGCAGATGATCGTATTAGCGACCTGTCGATGGCGTAATGATCATATTAGCGACCTGTCATGCCAAGTGGATGCTCTAGTACAGACATGTCAAAGATACGGCCCGCGGGCCGCATTCGGCCCCTGGGCCGTATCAATAAGGCCCGCGATCGCAGCTATTTTTAACAACCGTATATTATATAATTTAATAAATAAATTGTTATAATAATTCAATTCATTTTTTTTTTATAAAATCCGATTACGAAATGAAAAATGATGTCGCAAGCGGGATTCGAACCCGCGCCTATTGGGATTCCGGCCCAATCGTGCTGCCACTACACTACCGCGACTAATTGTAGGACATGCAAATTTCATCTCGTATTGTATTTATGTCTTAAGGTGACGGTGTGCTATCTACCCGACAATGTTTACACATTGTTATAGGCTTAATACTTCAAACTTTACAGTTAGAATTGTATTAAACGATGACACAACCTTGTTATTTAAATTACTGAAATTTAGCATTTAATATGCTTAATTATTTATAAAATCCGATTACGAAATGAAAAATGATGTCGCAAGCGGGATTCGAACCCGCGCCTATTGGGATTCCGGCCCAATCGTGCTGCCACTACACTACCGCGACTAATTGTAGGACATGCAAATTTCATTTCGTATTGTATTTACGTCTTAAGGTGACGGTGTGCTATCTACCCGACAATGTTTACACATTGTTATAGGCTTAATACTTCACACTTTACAGTTAGAATTGTATTAAACGATGACACAACCTTGTTATTTAAATTACTGAAATTTAGCATTTAATATGCTTAATTATTTATAAAATCCGATTACGAAATGAAAAATGATGTCGCAAGCGGGATTCGAACCCGCGCCTATTGGGATGCCGGCCCAATCGTGCTGCCACTACACTACCGCGACTAATTGTAGGACATGCAAATTTCATACATTACATTTTTTACATTTTTTTTTATTTTCATTCTGGCCCACCTACGAATTCAAATTTTAATATATAGCCCTCTGCAAAATTGAGTTTGACACCTCTGCTTTAGTAATTAACTCGTAGTCGGGTGCCGTTTGTAGGATCTGGTCTAATCATAATCTTTTGCATTATAAAATCCGATTACGAAATGAAAAATTGATGTCGCAAGCGGGATTTACTTTTGCATTATACTTAAGAATTATATTATATCGTGGTCCTAATTAACGTATATATGACCCGACAACATTCTCACCTTGAGCAGGCTCGATATATCTCATCTTCTCTCCGTCGAATACGATGCCTTGGATCCCGTGACACGTCGACAGCGCTACCCACGAGTTAGGCTTGTCTCTAACCGAGCCCCCGTAATGGCACAAGTCCATTTCCTATAAAATTAAAATTTTAATTCTTACTAATATTACAAATGTGAAAATTTATGGACATGTTTAGATGTTTATTACTCGATATGGATGAAAATTGTCACACAGATAGACCTTTTACTGGATTAGGATATAGGATACTTTTTATTCCGGTAATATGTTTCCTTGGTGTAATGGTTCACCTTTAGAAAAGTAATTTTTACGCTAGCACAAGCTAGTATGATATAATTGTAACAAGGAAATGTCTTTACAAAGAGATTGAGATGACAACAATTGATGCTTTTACTAATCTGAAGACTGACCTATATTTTGTATAACAGACATTGTAGCAATACTGCCAGTGAAGTTCTCAACGGGTTGTGGCTGGAGGTTTAAACCTAACAGTATATAAGCTAAGATGACTTGAGATAAATTTACTCCTTGTATTTACCTCTGCTTTTGGTTTGTGAATCACAGTATTACCGTTATTCTTGTATCTTAGTACATGATTGTCGGACACTAGGTGCTGGTTCAGCCACAGGTCGAGAATGTACTCTTCACCGTCCACGGGGATCTTCATTGTCACTTCGGAATGATGTAAACCGCGCTGGAATAACACAAAGATGAATTAAATCAACTTGCTTCTAAGAAGTATCTCAAAATGAAGGTTTCAGCAGATATCTATCTTTTTTTTAATAGTATTTATCAACATGACACTGTATTTTAAGGATTATAAGGTCTCGCAATATATTAAGCAGTTTATATAATACATCTTTTAGATTTGAAAAAAACTGCTGTGTGGTAGCGGCTACGAATACTACCAACCCTTACTTTGCTGGTGGATGTCATAAAAGACGATTAAGAGCCTAACGACCTGGGCCAACTCCATCTGATGCCATTTGGTCAATAATTACATTCCCAAGGAGGGTTGACGTCTGGCAGGCGGCCGGTCATAAAACTATTGCCAATAATTTTTACAATAAGAATAGTATATATTGTATCGACCCCAATAATTGGGATAAGAGTAGGGGAATGATGATCTATTTGATTTGAAATATTCTGTTTAGTGTCAATTTGATAATATTAATAGGACATTCTATACCAATCCGCCTAAATGGACTGATATAAATCAATTTCCCTCTTATTGTGAAGGAGCCCAACATTAGGACGTATACGAGTATGAGCTGAGATTCTAATGGATGGGAAATTCTTATTTAACTGCCCAATTTCTTAAGTTTTTTAAGTTGATATTTTGAAACTATTCTCATTATACTGACCTCGTCTCTGGTTGAGATGATTTCTCTTTTAGTTCTGGCATGTTCGACTATTGGTTGGACTATACTGTGTCTATCGAAGTCTGAAGCTGGTGGATCTGAAATGTAGAATTATTAAAAGAGCTATTCATGGTCTACATCGATACCACTGCCATCTATTACTATGTGGTTAAAATAATGGCGCTCCCACGGAAAGTTAACGTCAAGCGGTCGTTAGCCAGGGCGTCGACTCGAGAGGATAGGATATAGGATACCCGTGAGGGTAAACCGCAGGGCGAGCCACCGAAGACAAAGACCGGGTCCCGGTGACCCGCTCGCACGGCGTGGAGAAGTACTTGTAGGGCGAGTCTATGGGGTTGTGCGCCGCTTCTTCTGTCACCCCGGATGGATTAGCGGGGCATGACCACTCCATAGCCCGCCGCTCAAAAAAAAAAGCGGTCGTTAGCCAAAACCTTATAAGCATGTTTTAGTGGACAAATACGAGTCTAAGGAGAAGGGCATTTACATATTGACAATTTTACATGTTTTTATTAAATTAATCTACCACTGGATCGGAAAGCGGCCACAAACTCTGAAGATCCAGCAAGAACTCAGCAGGCTCTTAATTTTTTAAATTACATGTTTTAATCAAAATGATTGGAAACATGTTTTGTTTAATCTGTATCAGCTACAGTGAAATGCCCTTCGAGTAAGGGTTTATTTTGAATATTCATTATACATGTTCCCGATGCAAATTGATATAAGGGAAGGAAGTTGATAATGGTGATGGTAATAAAACGTTCTGACTGTTCAGACCAACTCGTTAAAATTCTGAATTTGTTATTACTGACATAAATGGCTGGATAGGGACCTACTGGCGGAGGCGGCCATCGTTCACACGTGGCTGTCCTCACCACCCCCAGCGGACGGAGTGGACGTTGAGGCTGTCCGCATCCGCAGTGCGTTAACGCAGGTCTGCGATGCGGCCATGCCCAGGGTGCGGCGTCTACCTCCGAGGCAGGGGGTCTACTGGTGGGTGTACCTCACCGAGACCCTCCAGCCCGACCTCCTTCGTAGAGTGGTCGAGGAGCTGTTCCCGCGGCAGTCGGAGCACACGCCCCCGGTCATGGCTTCGCCAGATCACGACCGGGAGGCCATCGAGAGTGTTCCGCCCGTGACGGAGTCGGAAGTGGGGGCAGCCGTGGCGAAGATTCGTTCCGCCACCACGGCCCCCGGCCCGGACGGAGTCCCAGTCCGGGTGTTGACGTTGCTCCTCGAGCATCTCGAAACTCGCCACAGGCGACTGTTCAACGCCTGTCTGACGTCTGGACGGTTCCCTGAGTGCTGGAAGGAAGGGAGGTTGGGTCTCCTGCCAAAGCCGGGACGGCCCCCGGATTCGCCGTCGGCCTACAGGCCCATTGTGCTTCTGGACGATGTGGGAAAGCTGCTGGAGCGTGTCCTCGCTACCTGCATCGTCCAGCACCTGGAGGAGGTGGGGCCCGATCTGTCGGACGCTCAGTTTAGGTTTCGGAGGGGGCGTTCGACCATCGGGGCCCTGCTACGCCTGAGGCAGACGGCCGCGGAGGCTGTCGCCGGCAAAGGAGTGCTGTTGGCGGTGTCGTTGGACATCGCCAACGCCTTCAATAGTCTGCCATTCAGCTGCATCAGGGAGGCACTCCGGTTCCATGGAGTGCCCCTGTACTTCAGGCGGCTGGTGGCAGACTATTTGGAGGGGCGCAGTGTCCTCTACGCGAGCCCCGCAGGTGACATTGTACGGACGCCCATGTCGTGCGGTGTTCCGCAGGGGTCAGTTCTGGGGCCGACTCTGTGGGACATCGGTTACGACTGGGCGTTAAGAGGGAGTCTCGCCCCCGGGCTGAGCGTTATTTGCTATGCTGACGACACGCTCGTCACAGCCCGGGGCAGGACACTCGAAGAGGCGGCGAGCCTGGCCACTCTCGGCACCGAGGAGATGGTCAGGCGAATTGAGGCGCTGGGGCTCAGGGTGGCCCTAAACAAGACGGAGGCCCTACTATTCCATGGGCCCCGTGTGAGGCTGCCCATCGGCGCCTCGTTAGTCGTCAACTCCATCCACATCAGTATCCAGGCCCATATGAAGTACTTGGGCCTGGTGCTCGACGGGCGATGGTGGTTCCGGGAGCATTTCCGCCAAATTGCTCCCCGGCTGGTCGGCGCGGCGTCCACCCTTTCTCGGCTCATGCCGAACGTGGGCGGACCCAGTTTCGAGGGCTGACGGCTGTATGCGGGGGTGATCCGCTCAATGGCCATGTACGGCGCACCCGTGTGGGCGAGGGCTCTGAACGCCCAGCTCAGGGCGGTGCTGTGGAGGCCACAGCGAGCCATGGCGGTCAGAGCCATTCGCGGGTGCCGCACGGTGTCTACCGAGGCGGCATGCCTATTGGCCGGGACACCCCCGTGGGACCTAGAGGCGGAGATGCTCTCCGACCTCTACCGGCGGGTTACCTCAATGCGCGAAGAGGGTGGCTCCCCATCGTTCAACGAGATAGCCACCTGGCGCGAGGACGCCCGCCGAGAAGTCATCGCCCGTTGGGCTACGTGGCTGGAGAGGCCTAGACACGGTGTTTTACCGTTGAGGCCCTCCGGCCCGTACTGATGGAGTGGATGGAGCGGCGGAACGGAGTCCTCTCTTTCCGGTTGGTGCAGGTCTTGTCGGGGCATGGTTGCTTCGGCAAGTACCTGCACACGGTCGTGCGGAGGGAGTGGACTCCGTCCTGCCACCATTGCAGTAGCGACGAGGACACGGCGCAACATACGCTCGAGGTATGTTCGGGCTGGGACGGGCAGCGCCGTGACCTCGTCGCTGTCATCGGTGCCGACCTGACGCTGCTGACTGTTGCGCGAGCGATGGTCGACAGCGTCAGGAATTGGGACGCGGTCGCCGCCTTCTGCGAGGCTGTCATCTCGCAGAAGGAGGCGGCGGGCCCGGGAGGATTCCCGTGACCCGGGCCGCCGCCCGCGGCCGTGGCGGCGCAGGCGCGAGTACCTGCGCCTGATGCCGCCCTAACCGAGGCTTCGGGTGATCGGACCGGGGAATTGTCCGGTCACCCGACGTGAGGCCACCGCGTGAGGACGACGCCTCGACGGCGAAAGCTGTCGGGGCGTCGATAAGAGAGGAGCCCGAGAGGGCATACCGCCGAGCGAGCCACCGAAGACAAAGATCGGGTACCGGTGGCCCGCTCGCACGGCGAAGAGAGGTGCTTGCAGGGTGGGTCAATGGGGTTGTGCGCCGCCTCTTCCGTCACCCCGGACCGATTTGGCGGGGTGCGACGTCCATAACCCTCCGCAAGAAAAAAAAAAAAAAAAAAAAGGGTTTATACATAATAAATTAAATTGAATTTTTGAATTTGTAATAACGATGACTTATTGGACGTGACGCGTCTTAGTCCTCCGCTGACCATGAACGCTGTAAGGTGTTCGAAGCGTCGGAAAATTAAAATTCAAAGACAAATGCGATAGAATTCGTAAAAATGATTTATTTCAAATGTGTAATACTTGTATAAACATTAGAAATCATTAGGTATGTACTGTTACCAAGTCACCAAATGGACATATTTACATATATAAAGTCAAATCCATAATCCTCGATCTGGGCTTCGATGGCATGAAATGATATGTATCTATCTATTATATATTGTATTATATTATATATTAAATATATAAGAGATTTCCACCTATGTATTGACTCATCACGATATCTCTGGAATCATAAGGCCTACAGACTTAAAATTTGATAGGAATACTCTCTTCGCCAAGTAAAAGTCAGCTCATCATCATTTGCCTGCCCTCATCCCACGCTAAGTGGGTTCGGCACAACACGTTCTTGCCTTCCACAAACTTCTATCAGCCGTCATATCTGCATTCACAACTTTCATACACATATCCTCTTTTATACAATCCATCCATCTCTTCTTGGGTCTCCCATGATTCTTACGCCCATCCACAAGCATAAGTAAAAGTCAGCTAAGAACGAATTTTACGAAATTCCACCTTCAATGTCTATTGAAGTGTGATTGAATTGATATGGTGTCTGCCGAGATGATCAAGCTTGGTGGCTCCTGTGTCAGGGAGGCGTTCCTGTTGCTCCTCAATTTATGTTGGAGCTCGGGAATGGTTCCCGGGGACTGGAATAGCGCAGTCATCGTGCCTTTGTTTAAAAACAAGGGTTCACGTTATGACTGCGCAAATTACAGAGCCATAAGCTTGACCAGTTTGGCAGCAAAAGTGTATGGTAAAATTATTGAAAGGAGAATGAGGATGGTGTCCGATGGTTTACTGTGTGAGACACAAGGAGGTTTCAGGAGCAGAAGGGGATGCATGGATCAAGTGTTCTCTCTGCGCAACATTGTGGAGAAGCATCTGGCTCTAGGTCAGAGGGTTTTCTGCAGTTTTGTGGATCTGGAGAGAGCATTTGACACGGTTGTACGAAAGGAACTTTGGGACATTTTACCGGAGTATGGTATTAACGGTAAACTGCTACAGGCTGTGCAGTCCAGTTACATGGGCTGTAGAGCCTGTGTGCGGCTAGATGATGGAATGTCGCCTTGGTTTGACGTCAATATCGGCGTTAAGCAGGGGTGCGTTCTGTCAGCCAGGCTGTTTATCATATATCTGGATAAATGTCTCCAAAGGTTGAACGATATGAATGTGGGAGTGCAGATGGGCGACTCAGTGGTCACTGCTCTGCTTTATGCAGATGATGCAGTGCTGCTGGTACAGTCAGCGACTGACCTGCAGACCCTAGTCGACACAATGACAGAAGATTGTAAGAAAAGGGGTCTACGCGTGAATGTGAGCAAAAACAAAATAATAGTCTCTGAAAGAGACGAAGCCAGAACAGATGTAAGAGTAACAATAGGTAATGATATACTAGAGCAAGTGGATGAATTTGTGGTGATGATGTGGATTTAGCCGAGATGGAAGGTACACCACTGATATAGAGCGAAGAGTGAATGCGGGAAATAGAGTGAACGGAGCTTTGGGGCATCTTCTCGGCAGCCACCACCTCAGCCAGAAGACACGTGTAGCAATACATAACGCAGTGCTTGTCCCAACATTACTGTATGAAAGCGAGAGTTGGGTATGCAGAAAAGAGTATGAAAGTAAAATTAATGCGGTCGAAATGCGATCTCTGCAGAAAATCTGTGGAGTTAGGCTGACCGACCGCATTCGTAACGACGACGTAAGAGAGCGAGTAGGTATGAAAGAGAGTATTGGTGTAAAGATGCGAAAGGGCATGCTCCGATGGTTCGAACATGTGGAAAGAATGCCGAACGAACGTCTGGTTAAGAAGATATACAATGCGAAAGTGGAAGGATGTAGGTACCGAGGGAGACCGAGACTAACCTACCTAGACCAGATCGGTCATGTACTGAAGGAAGGTGGAGTCAAGAGTCTCCGAAACCGGCGAGCGTGTATGAAGAGAATTATGAATGGTGAGGAAGCGAGTGAAGTATGCAGAGATAGAGTTCTCTGGCACTCTGTTCTCTCTGCCTACCCTGCAAGGGATATGGCGTGATGATATGTATGTATGTATGTATGTATGTCCACCTTCAATAGCCACCGGGGGGTTGCTGGGGTGTAAAAACCATTTTTATTTTAAATATAGCGCCTACAAACTTGATTTTCAGTATTCAGCATATTTGTGTTACGATACCTAGATAAACTAAGAACGACTTTAAAAGAAGGGGATTGCGTAGGTGTTAATCCAAAAAATCTACATTTTCCAATACTGCCCCTATAGACTTGACATTTGGTGTGGACTTTCTTTCAGCCCTGTAAAGGTCAGATGCAATAGGATTTTAAGAAATTCCTTCTCCGAAAGGTATTCTATGTAGCGAAAGTAAACTACACAACTGTACTGACGTAACCAAAGCGAAGCGAGGGCAGATCGCTAGTAATATATAGCAGAAGTAGTATATTGTGTTTTACAGAAGAATCATTGGATACTAGCGAAATAGGCTTGCAATACGGGGCATTCTCATAGAGAAAGCTCTAACCAAAGAGGATGTCGATGTCATGGAAGGATACTCATCATCATCATCATTCAGCCTTTTGCTGTCTGCTAATTGTGAGCCTCTCATAAGGAACATCACACGGCGTAGTCATATATTAGGATGGTTATTGCCATAATCGCTACATTTGGCATATAGATTGGTGGTTGTAGAAAAGTATATAATACGTTGCTAGGAATACTTTTA